>FR990015.1:0-600000 GCA_905404135.1 Hesperia comma | reverse complement strand
TTGGCTACAAACGCCTCAGGGATACGAGAATCGCCGTCAAGCGTCTGATACTAACCACCAGTCTAGATAGGCAGCTTGCCTGCATATCAAATAATTTATTGAATCCTGAAAATAAAACACAGAACCCTAACTTTCCCTATTCAACAACGGGCGAGGCAAGGCTATTCTGGCATGGCAGTTGGGTTTTTGTTCCCACACAAGTCCGACACAAGTAGTGTAGGACAGCCAGTAAAGCATTTACACAGTCGATCTTGTAGAGTAATGGGAGTGACTAACGTTGCCTCAACATGCAACGATCGATGCTGTACTACATTGTTCCTATCCATGAAACATGGACTGGAACAATGTAGCACAGGACGATGCGCGGCCGTTGTTCGCTCGAACTAGATGTAAGGCGAGATGCGCGCGGCCGAGCGTACCCGTCCTTGCCAACCCTACCGCCGCCCCGTCGCACCGCGCACCCATTTTACCAACTCGCCATTTAACGGAAATATAATACTCACAAGGTTAAAGTCAATTTCTATTTAACGACTTGTAAATTGCTAATTAAACTATTGGCCTCGCAGGGACTGAACGTAACAAATAAGCGACGAGCCGAACTCACCAAACAGCTTCTCCCCGTCCTTGAGCATCTTGGCGAAGCCGAAGTCGGTGATCTTGACGTTGAGCTGGTCGTCCAGCAGGATGTTCTCGGGCTTCAGGTCGCGGTGCACGATGCTCTTGCTGTGCACGTACCGCACGCCCTCCAACACCTGCCTGAAATAATACATCCACTAATATTATTTACCAGTGAAATCCTAAGATTTCTTAGGTTCTTGCACGATTGAGGGTTAATAAAACATCCAAATTCTTGTTTGAATAATTTACGGTTCACATGGATTCATTATTTTTATAAAAATATCAATCCTAATAACCAAATTAATTTCAGGAACAAAAGTTCGATAACGTTGCAGTCAAATTCTTACTTACACGATAATTCTAAAAATGTAGGCAATTAACTCGTTATACGAGCGACGTCGCTTCTTCGGTTCAGGAATTTTAACGAGAGCCATGCTGGGGGCGACAATTAGTGCCATGGTGTCGAGAGGAGCCCGAAGTACCGAGAGACCAGAAGCGTCCGAGATGCTTTTCGCGACTGGGCGGCCGGGAGCCGGCGCGAAACTTAGCGCTATCTGAGGACACGGTCCGGCGCGCACGGCTCGTCTCGCGGCGGCGGAGGATGCGCGGGACCGGTGACGTATTCCCGGAACCATTATCAACCGAATAGTCAGCACTGTTACGTGAAGTTCAGATTACAAAGGTCAATGTATGCCACAATAATACAATCAATAAAATATTGTTTTTTTTTCTATTGATGCATTTTTATAGTCAGGAATGTAGAGCGATATCTAGCATTGATATTGAAAAGTAGCAACTGAAACTCTAGAAAAACTTCATTTATCGCTCTCCGTAGTGGATTATCATAATATGTAAATACGTGCGCTCTCTGCACGTCATGCAAGTTACATGTATCAGTATATTTGACGCAAAGTTAAAACTGCTGATCTATCTGATTGTTTATTTATTGATCATTCAACTGTCCGTGAAGGAAGGGGAGAGGGGGGGGGGCTGTTAACGATTAACTAATTAATTACAAGTAAGCTATTAATCTAGGTTCAAAAGACACTGTGGCCGCCGCGACGCAGCGCCCGATCGCTTCGTTAGCGTTGATTGGTGTTCTATGTATCCGAACCACATGACTTCCATGAACCACTATCTTTATAATTCCATACGTTATGCAAACGATGGTTTAACAGCGTATGATGATAAAACACGCGGCGACAGCAATCTTATGTAACAATAATGTAAAATGTACGAAAGCTTCTCACGGGCCCTCCGAGAGTCCACGTACCTATGCGCCAGATGTCGACAAAGAGGGTCGAAAACCTCCCATTCAAGAAAAGCCGTTGCATCAAACATGATACTTGTACAAGTTTCCATTGAAGCTCCGTTAATTGAGTACTGACATGTGCGAATCGACCCTTATTGGTGTATATAGCCTAATTGGCGTATTGGCTTCATCTCATTCAATAATACATAATGACATGTTACATTGTTCGTCTAAAGCTTGTTGCTGTCCTTATCCATGACTCAAATGGTGTTCAACAAATATTTTGACCGCACAGATCCCTGAATATTAAAAATACAGGTGATTTATGGGGAATGTCAGTTAAAATCATAAATGAGATAATAGATATTATAGCCCCTTATTTGGCTAATATATTTAATTATTGTACATATAGATGCGGGCATATTTCCAGATCTCTTGAAATATAGTAAAATCATCCCAGTTTTCAAATCTGGTGATAAAACAGACCTTAATAATTACAGACCTGTCTCCATTCTACCAACTCTAAGTAAGGTTTTTGAAAAGATTTTATTAAATGAAATGATTAACCACTTCAACGCCCATAATTTGCTTCACCCGGAACAATATGGCTTCACTAAGGGCCGTAGTACAACTGATGCGGGTGCCAGGCTTCTAAAATACATCTTTGAAGCCTGGGAGACTTCTCAGAACGCCATAAGTGTGTTTTGTGATTTGTCTAAAGCGTTTGATTGTGTAGAGCACGAAACCCTACTATTAAAGCTTAAACACTATGGCATCAGGAATACTTCACTTAACTTGATTGCATCGTATTTAAGGGATAGACGTCAATGTGTTAGCGTTAACGATTCCCAATCTACGGGGTCAAAATGCGTTCTGGGTGTTCCTCAAGGCTCAATTCTAGGGCCTTTTCTTTTTCTTGTTTACATAAACGATTTGCCGTATTATATTAAAAAATATGCGGATATTGTGCTGTTTGCTGATGATACATCACTAGTATTTAAGACGAATAGAAATAAATCAAATTATGACGACGTAAACAGTGCCTCGCGTATCTCATTGGTTTACTGCAAATAATCTACTTTTAAATACTAAAAAAACCAAGTGCGTAGAATTTATGCTTCCAAATGTACAAAAAATAGACAAAATTCTCAAATTAAATAACGAAACTTTAATTATGGAACAGACCTCAGTTTTTCTGGGAGTCACTTTGGACTCCAAACTTCAGTGGGGCTTTCATATATCGGCACTAGCATCTAAATTAAGTAGAGCGGTATACGCAATTAGAAAGATAAGGCAATTTGCCGACGTTGAAACTGCTAGACTCGTTTACTTTGCCTACTTTCATAGCCTTTTGTCTTATGGCATTTTACTATGGGGCAAAGCAGCTGACATAGATGCCATATTTGTGCTGCAAAAACGAGCTGTTAGGGCAATCTATAGATTAAAGACGCGCGATTCTTTGCGTGAGAAGTTCAAAGAAATAGGTATTTTAACAGTAGCCTCTCAATACATCTATAGTAACTTAATATTCATAAGAAAAAATTTGGGTATGTTCAAAATGAATAGTGATACACACAATCACCTTACAAGAAATAGACATAATTTAGTTACGACTGCATTTCGCCTACGTAAGGTGCAACGATCTTTTATGGGGCTTGGTGTTCAATTTTACAATAAGTTACCCAAGACGTTACGTGATTTACCAATTGGAATGTTTAAGCGACGTGTAAAATCACTACTTGTTAGTAAAGGATATTATCGTATAGATGAATATGTTAATGATAAGGGTGCCTGGAAGTGATAATGCCGCGACCAGTTCCGCTTAGACTAGAATAAGTTTTTTTTTTAAGTTTAGCCGTAATTAGTACTAAGTGCAACCTGTACTGTGAGTGGAGAAAGAGAAAAAAAGACTCCTTGGGAGTTTCTTGCCGCTTCTTCTTCCAAGTCCACTCACCGTAGGGATTTGTTGAAGCGATGGCGTAACTTGACTTTCGAAATGCGTTTGTAAAAACCTACTTCGAAGAAATAAATATTTGAATTTGAATTTGACAGTTGTTTTACTTTGTTGTATGTGGACAAGCCTGACAGACTGACTAAACTGATCTGGGCATATAGTCGTCTCACCAGCAACAGCTTTAATATTTTTAAAACCTCTCGACACTTATTAAAAATAAGGAAATAAAATAGTGACATTAACGTTATCAACAGGGTCGCCCAAACCGCGTGCAGTGGCTCGTACCATTCGTAGGCACTAACGAGTGACGACAGCGGAGTATCTATGTCGTGTCTATATCGGATAGAGTTCACGCACCAGCGCACCACGTTGCCGCCGCCCGCCAGCCTGTTTATTTTATTACACCGTCGCGTCGTTTGCTTGATAACTACACCTCGTTCCAAGTTTTGGTTTGTCATTTTAGGCACCGACTTGTTCGTTGGAGTCGTCTATGCTGCAGCTTCTATCTCATTATGTCTGATCGTGTAAGTACTATCAGATATACAAATACTGAAATCGGGGTGAACCGGCGAAGGAGGTTGCTAATGTTCAATGTTTATGAATACCGTTGTTCCTACCGAAACTAAATTTTTACACGTATCTGATCAATAACAGTTAGGTATGTGTCAGTAATGCAAGGCATCCTACGATACGACTTATTTAGGTAGTTGACACATTTACAAAGCAAACAATGTGTACCACGCCACAAATATGCATATTCACTATCATTTATTTGCATTGAATTATTACACTTATATATAACTAATAAACGCCCTCGCTTCGCTTCGTGAAACTTAAATATTTTTCCTTCAGCGTTGGGTTGGTTTTTGAAAAAAAATGAGTAGGGTTGACCTTGCGTCATCAACTACCTTCCTAGGAAAAGTCATAGAAATTGGCCCAGCGGTTTAGATTTTTCATACAAATAATTTAAACCCTTTAGAGATTGATTTGAAAAAAACAAGTAGCTGGCGACTGATCCTGGGTCTACAACTGTATTCATTTCGAATTCAATCTAAATCGGACCGGTCGGTTAGGCGTAAAAGTGTCACAAACAATGAGACTTTCGCATTTATAAAAATAGTATGGAATAAGTGTAATGTAATTATGGGTTGCACTGATGATGATGATGGTCCGACTTTTATAGAGGCGAACAAGAAACTCAATGGTAGAAACACATCATTGAACTATTCAGAATCACTCTTTCTAACAACTACCTACTATACATATACTTATGTTATCAGCAAAACTACTAATAAGACTAACAAGTGTTCTAACATCATTTTTACTAACTTCACTACCCATCCTATATAGTCCCGATTGGAGTGTTATTCTGTGTCGGTCAGGATTCTTATAGGCGGTTGCAGAAAGGTCGTACTGAATGCCTGTTTACTATCATAACTACATAAAATAAAATAAAATAAAATACTTCTAAAATGTATAACATTAGCGAAATGGTGCGCGGTACGGCACGGCGGGGAAGTCGCACGTCTTCATAGTATCGATTCACGATAAAACATTGATTCCGTGAATTTCGTCCGCACATATGCGATCATGGTCGTGTCAATTTGTTTATTATAGCGATACCCAAGCAGCTAATGGCCATGGCTCTCAAATAAGTCGTACGCAATAATTCAGAATCGAAGGTTAACATGTCATGTATCCGTCATTTATGACCTATTTCACCCTCGGGTACCTAAGTATGACACGTGACCGGGACAATTTGACATCATCGATGTGTCTCCCTAACTGACGGCGTGCACATCAGCGATAGTAGTGTAGATAGTATGGATGGTAGGGTAGATGGTAGTGGTAGATAGCAACGAGATAAAAGTTGAGTACCCAGGTAATTTACGATGACGTCTGGTTAGTATACTTACTAGTCCTTTTCACTTGATTGGTTACGAAAATTTCGTTCAGGAAAATTTTATACACCTAACATAAACATTTTCTTTTACATGATATATGTATAGTCCGTTTTTTTTAGAATAGAGTTAACTACTAAACAGATCACTTAGTTTCCGAAATGTTGTTTCCATTCCACAATGTTACACGCGTTAAATAACTTACAAACAATTCAATCGGTTCACTCGGTATATCACACTTTGTTTTACACCAAAAACTGCTTTGAATTTACAATCATAATGCATAATGCATGGACCATAATGCATAAATTTCATACATTGTGTAAATCCATGACAACTTCACTTTTCACAGATGAATAATTTCATAGAGATAGGAATATACTTATTAGAGACGCCCTAATCCTAAACGTCACATAAAATTAGCTGGCAAGTCCTTATAGATCAATGAATAATTTCAACAAGAACTTGACATGTTTGACATTTTTTTCGATACAAGTGCCACCAACTTATCTCTGAAATTGCAAAAATTAGAACTAACGCCGCCATGTTAAAAAGTCATTCATAAGAACGTTGTGGTAATCATAAACATAATGTTATTTTAGGGTTTCAACACCCTATAAAAATAGACAAAAAAATTACAAACAGGGATATCGCTAGACGATTCATGATGGAAAGAAAACTACAGCAGGTGTTACCTCATGATGTAGCGGGTCTTCTTCTCAGACAGCGTGACGACGGACGTGAGGTAGTCGAACAGCTCTCCGTTCTTGCACAGCTCGAACACCAGGAAGATGAACGTCTCCGACTCGAACACGTCTTGCAGCTCGACTGGAACGACCATCCATTCTCACTATACATACTTCATCATTTGACGCTACAGTCCAAGCGTAAAGGTGCAATCGGCTGCCACGGGCACGCCTTTGGGAAAATTATGGACAAATCTCAGGTGTTCAGGTTTCCTCGCGATGTTTTACTTCTTCGAATTCGTTATTATTTTCTAATACACACAATATTGTTAAAATCGGAAATGCAAACGACACCGCTTTATAATTATTTTTTAGTCACTAGTTGGCCCGGCAAATGTTTCTCTGGTACTTGTTATTTTTTTTCTTACAGCCTAATTAACAGAAGTAATGAATATGTATACAGGGTGATTTGTAACTCGACGTATTCCTCTTGGGATGTGGTAATACAACCAATTTCCAACAAAATTAACCATAATGTCCCTAATACCAAGTCAGCTGGTTATCGAGATATTCCTTATTTTTCGTTTTGGTCAAAGAACACCGAATCTGACTACAAAAAAATCAATAAATAAAAAAGTTGTGGTGTGAAAGTTGTGTGCATTTCTATCAGTGACCAATACATCAACAATCATTTATTAATACTAATGCAGGCACAAGTGTTACACATTTTAAAATAACAAGTGAATTCTTGTAAAAAAAATATTTTCTTACGAATGTGGTCGATAGATAATTGCTTTTTACAAAAAAAAATAACCGACTTCAATCTTGATAAGTATAGATAACTCAAAAACTACTCGCCAGATGGCGCTCAATTCAACATATACGTGTAAAGTTCTCGTCACTACAAATTAATCAAGTCCAAACACTAGATAACTGCAGTAAATCGTTGAGGAGTTCCCTCGACTGTCTTTCGGCTTCATCAGATCGACTCCAGATCTTCATGAAATGGTAGCGCTTTAATGTACTTATGATAACATGAACAAACACACTAGTTGTCCATACAATTTTCGAAAGTTCCCCTCGATTTCTCCGAGATGCCATCATCAGATCCTGGTGTCCTTATTAGGGGACCCCACTGCGCATATCTACTTTACAACAAAAAAAGAATTATCAAAATCGGCCCATAAACGACGGAATAATCGCTGAACGTACATAAAAAAAAAAGCATATATACGGTCGAATTGAGAACCTCCTTCTTTTTTGAAGTCGGTTAAAAAGTAGATTTATTTTAAAAAATCTAGTATACATCAAGCGTACAAACTACATGAAAAACATCCTTGTTTTATAAGCTATCCAAACAAGTAAAATTATTAAGACACAAACAAAACATTTCAGAAAAAAACGTATGTAGAGCACGTGCGACGTAAAACCCTTTGTTATCGTACCGCGGTATAAGTTCCTGAGTTGCCAACTTTTTAGTTGTTATTGTCGTTTGTCTAGTAGACCCACTTGATCATTTAAAATGAAAATTAAACGGCAGCATTAAACTTTGTATTAGGGACATTATGGTTAATTTTGTTGGAAATTGGTTGTATTACCACATCCCAAGAGGAATACGTCGAGTTACAAATCACCCTGTATATTAGGGCATACACAGATATGTGTTGCATCATAACTTTTATTATTTTTTAAATAAGTCCTTTTTTTGATACCCTCTACAAACATTCCAAAACCAAAGTAAGCCAAATTGATCCAGCTGATCTTGAATGTAAGCGAGACTAACGCATACCCATTCATTTCTTTGTATATAGTTTTTGGCATGTGTATCTTTATTTCTTTTACAAACAGACAAGCAATCGGTTATTCCAGCTAGTGCGTTACATAATGAATGGAATCAGGTATCCTTGATATTTGTAGGCTCTGTGTGGGAGCATCTGTCAAGTGTGATAGTGTAGTAGCAACTCACTCACTAATGTAAGGGTGTCCGGCGACCAGCCGCAGGATGTGGATCTCCTGGCGCGTGGCGTCGCGCATGGTGTGCGTGTCCACGCCGTCCTGCGACTCCTGGCTCAGGTCGATGATCTTCGCCGCGTACTCCCGCCCCGTGTCCTTCTCGATGCATCTTCTCACCGTTGAGCTGATGCCTCTGTTCCACAAATACTAACATTTCAGTATCACAAGCAAAGAGATTTTATATCACTAGTATTATCTAAATATAGCACTATAATGGAGTTAACTACAATCGCCATGTAATATAGTAAGCATTATGTAGAATAACATTATCTATCCAGTTTGGATCTACTCGTATTTACCAAACTGTTGGCAATGTAATACTTTCTAGCTACAAAGTATTACATAAAATGATGTTAACTATGTTTGTATACACAATATATACATTATTATTATTACTTTTTATGAAGTTAAGGTAGCAAACACGCAGGTTCCTCATAATAACTGTAATCAACCTAGATCAAAACTCATTTACTAAATTACTAAGTTGAAAAACTGGTTGTCTGTAAAGTCGGTTTACTGACGATAGTTGAACGTGACAACGTCTTAAGAAAATACTGATGGAATGATTGACAAATAATATCATCAAAGTAAACAAACGTCATGAACTCGTATTTAAAGTTACAGAAATTTATCAATAAAAAATTGGTTGCCTGTAAAGTCGGTATACGGGCGAAAGTTTTACGTGACAACGACTTTGAGTGGTAAAATAATTTTAATGTGAATATTCATTCGTATAGTAGGAAGAAGGATGAAATAATAGTAACAATTTAAAACATTTATTTATACAAAGAATTATATTTAAAACATTGTAACACCATCCGCCATCTAGCGCTGCTAACCGTTAGACCATTAACCATTAGTCACAACTAAGTGAGGTAACAAACGAGATTACTCTACTTCTCCTCCAGAGATGGCGCTGTACCATTTTCTGAAACACGCCAACGTGTGTACGCCGTAGCTACCATAAGTAATGTTAAGGAGGAAGGGACGCGTGCCTTTCACTTTTTATGTCTGTCTCTCTCGCTCTTAGGCGGGCTAACCATGCCCGAGTGGAAGGGACGCGTGCCTCTCACTCGCTCTCATTGTAAGCGCATAACGTGAGCGGAGCTACTAACGCAGTTTCTTGAAGTGCCACCCGGCAAACCAATTTATAAGACGTTATCACGTCAAAAGATGATTTATGTAAATAACAAACAAACAGTAGCACAAGAAACTCAATCAAAAATAAAGACAGGAATCCATATTTGATTGACTTTCCAAACATGGCCACCAAAACACACTTTGCAGCCAGGTAGGTAAAATGTCCTACTACTATCAATACAACAAGTCGAGATTAAACTGAATCATAAACCTGATGCAATGGAAAAATCATTGTTAGTTTGAAATCACAAACGAACCTATTAACTGTGTGTGTACATGTGTGTATGTATATATGTGTGTGTATAGATACAACATCAAACATACAGCACCAACCTTCCATTGCTGCCCATGACAACTATAAAACCGATTCCTTGCCACCTTCATTTCTAGAGTCTTTACGCCCCGGCCCCATACAAAATTAAATGACGCGCCAGGCGCTCCTGACAATTTCATTTTCCAAAAAAATCTAGTGGCCACAGTTATTACTTTCTCTAATGTGTTCATTTTTATATAAAATATAAGGATTTTTTGTTTAAATTGAATAAAAATGTGTATTTCGATAATTTTCTAATGACGCGCCTATCGCGTCATGGGCCTCCCTGAAGGTTTTTTCATGACGCGCTAGGTACGTCACGGGCCATGAATCGGTTAACTAGGACAGGACACATTGGATGCAGGTATAAGGATTGAGACAGACTATTTGTAATGATAAGTCCTGTTAATTATTGTTCGCCACAATCTGGTTATAAGTCAGTCACATGAGTTGCTACCCTCAAGGACTCCAACTTGGCCTCAAAAAAAAGTATAAACAGATTCACATTTTTAAGCGGAACACAACTGCCAATAAAAGGAATATGACAAAATATAAATGAAATTACTTACTATGGTAAACAGCTATACTACATCAGCAAACTCTAGGCTCTACCACTTATTGTTATTTTCAAATGACAATCAAATAAATTTAAGTTACATTGGTGATGACGTCTCAGTAGCATAACTAGCACCAAGAATCTTCACAATGAAAAAATTGTCATCAAATCATATACCTAAAAATCTAAGCATATTTTGCAGATGTGGAAACAATCCCACTGCAGAACAATGAAACGCTAGTTCAGCCAGTAAGCTAATGAGATTTCTTTCAGCGACCGCTGATCAGGCATATAGGTACCAATATAGGCAAATCTACATTGATGTCAAGGTCAAACGAACTAGTCGGAACAGTGCGGAACTAAGCTATGCTCTGAATTCCCTACGGACTTTACGAAAATTGGCAACAATACAACTTCTGCAATAAGACTAGTCTACTTAGTATATAAATAACAATTATCCTCACCTGCCAATTATTTCTTTGGGTTCATATTTCGCATAAAATTCTTTTGCCGCGTCTTTATCAGGCAATTTGTCGTCATCTTCCTCTTTGGCCATGTTAATAATCGCTGTAGTTATATTTTATCGTTATGATCCCAATCACTACTTCAGCCTATAGTCCAGCCAGTCCATTCACAATGACGAAAGGTTATTTATTACGACGATATGACAATTTATTACACAATGGATTCATTATGGGTTGGAGGACGTTCCTAATTTAAAGCTGTTTATATTAATGTAAAACTAAAACACGATATCACTTTAGTAAAATTATAAACTACGTTTTATTACTTCGGTTGATCACCGAAGTCCGAATATAAAATTTAGAAAATTTTTATTTAGTGTCAACAATTTTACGTCAAAATGAAGTTGAGTGTTGACCTGTTGACTGTTGACTTGTATTGTAGGGCCATTTTAAGATTTTAACCATTGATCTCTAAGTATATTCCTATCTCTATGATTTTAACTACCTATAATTTTAATCATCTATGATTTTAATAGGTCCCATTTGACAACTGTTTGTCTTTGCTTCATAGTGAGGGTAGCCTGCTGAAAAACATCGATTAAATTTAATTAATCAATAAGGACTTCAAACATCTGTAAATTGAATGCGATTGTTATAAAAAGTATTATTATGCGCACAGTTCGCACAACTATAGTTGGGCCATTTTAATAGGTCACATTTGACAGTTTGTCAAAATTTTCCAAAGTAACCTTGTAAGGGAGGCACCCCATAGTATCTAATACATTCCATACTAGATATTGTTAAACTTTTTACACTTAAAAGTAAGGAACTGACGTCGTTACAAAGTTACGTCAGCGAACTCTTTTTCTTTTTAAATATCAGGGATGGTACCGAAAGAAACAGATGAGTAGATAAGTTGAATTCGAGAAGTCGAACTAATCGTCAAAAAGTTTTCACGATTACAAAATAAATGTATTTTAATACAAACAAAATTAATTTTATTACATTTTAGGCCAAAAAATATGTAATCATTCATTTATATAATAACGTCTGGCTCAAAAGTCAGTATCTAGAAACGTGAAATGTTACAAAAAAGTCATGATTTTGTAATGGTGGCGAGAAGATCAAGCAAACGAAGACGGATGTACTTGCATGCTGCGAGTGAAGACTGTACGGCGCTGATATGATATTGCGGCTGCTTCTTGGTTTCTGAACGGGCGTCAAATCCTATTTAGTTCAGAATAAAAATATAATATGCAGCTTGCAGTATCCGGTTGCCGGGGTAGGTTAATAATTAATTTCTATGTAGGTAGGTCTTCGCCTTCTGCGATATGGTAGATAGGTGTAGATAATTTAACGTAGCTAAAAGGGGTTGTTTAGCGTACCGCTACAATTTCATTTCGCGCCATTATTTGACGCATTATTTTTGTCATTTTTTTTAGTCGTTGTGTGAACTGTGCGCTTATTAATACTTTTTATAACAATCGTATTCAATTTACAGATGTTTGAAGTCCTTATCGATTTATTCAATTTAATCGATGTTTTTCAGCAGGTTATCCTCACTATGAAGCAAAGACAAACAGTTGTCAAATGTAGCCTATTAAAATGGCCCTACTTTAAACTAAAAAAACGACAAAAATAATGCGTCTGTTGGGACACGGCGAAATGATGACTATATGAAATTGAATCTTCTTCCCCGCGCACGCCACTAGTCCCGACAGTCGTCATCCTACAGTCGTGATATTAAGCCGTGTATTGTTTTCGTATAAAGTAAGCTGTGTACTTGTCTAATTGTGAAAAGGAATTACATCGGTTACCTTACCCACTTCGGACTTTTATTCAATCGAACACGCAACCTCAACCTTCAATCCTACATTGGTGACCCCGACGAACCGAAGTCGACTGGCGAGGTATTTAGAACCGACGGAGACAAGATTCAGAGCCGGCGTGATATTCAGACTTCAGACCGCGACGATGGCGACTCCGGGGAGCAGTAAATTCCAGACCCCGTCAACAAGCCTGCATTCAGACGGTGACCTTGCAACCATCAGTGTGTCAGCGAGAGTACCAGAATTTTGGGTGGACATGCCCAGATTATGGTTTGCCCAGTTCGAGTCGGTTATGGAGCCGCAGAAGCAAGGGGACGCTACGAAATATAATATGGTTATTGCCAAGTTAAACCGCGACGCTCTACAACAAGTTGGTGATCTGATTCTGTCGCCGCCTTCTGAAAATAAATACGACACGATCAAGACCAGATTATTGACTGCATATGAAGAGAGCGCCGAACGTCAGTTCAATAAGCTAGTGAGTGAGATGGACCTGGGATCGCAGCGACCGTCACAGCTACTTCGAAAAATGTCAGAGTTAGCCCGAAACACCAACGTGTCTACTGATGCCTTACGACGCCTTTGGATATCGAGACTACCTGGTGCAGTGAAAGCAGTGTTGTCGGTGGCGCAAGACACCAAATTGGACGACCTAGCCTCGATAGCAGACAAGGTGATGGAGAATCTGCACAGTGGTGAGGTAGCTGCCGTCAGTACGTCGTCTGCTCCTCCGATGCAAGATATGTTAACGCAAATGATGCATATGACCTTGGAGATTAAGGCTTTGCGAAATGAGGTCAACGAGATACGAGGACGAAGCCTGAACCGTGGAAATACGTGGAATCGGGGCAGATCTAATTCGAGGTCACGACGCCCACAGCGAACGCCAAGTGACCCGAGATGGTTGTGCAGATACCATTATCGCTACGGAATGCGCGCAACGGCCTGTGAAGAGCCATGCAACTGGAAGCAGCCGGGAGTACCGAAAAAATCGGAAAACTGATCGCCGCCCAGTCCTGTATGGTGGGGGAGTGCGCAGCGGCTGCTAAGAACCATCGTTTGTGCGTTACGGACAGAAAGACTCGAGTTCGATTTCTGGTGGATACAGGTGCCAATGTCAGCGTGTTACCGGTAAGTCAGTTTAAGTGTGAACGTTCAGATAGTAGTTATAAACTTTTTGCTGCTAATAATTCAGTAATTCAGACTTACGGTGTTAAAACTTTAGATTTAAATTTAGGGCTCCGCAGATCTTTTAAGTGGACATTTGTTGTTTGTGACGTAAAACAAGCCATATTGGGCGCAGACTTTTTAGAACATTTTAAATTAATAGTAGATTTACATAATAAGCGATTAATAGATACTGTAACTAGTTTACGCGCGAATGGGTCTATCATACAGTATGGCGAGCCTACGGTTACAAGTATTCAGAGCGATAATCCTTATCGAGATATTTTAGAGAAATATTCAGATATAACTAAGCCGACGGCGTTTAAAGAGATTTCGTCCCATTCAGTTTTTCATCATATAGATACCAGCGGTCCACCGGTATGTGCGCGTCCTAGGCCACTACCACCGGATCGTTATATCAAAGTGAAACAAGAGTTTGAATTGATGCAGGAATTAGGTATTTGTAGGCCTGGTAAGGGAGAGTGGTCGAGTCCACTCCATGTAGTACCTAAGAAGGACGGACAGATACGTCCGTGCGGTGATTACAGAGCACTTAATGCTATTACTAAACCCGACCGTTACCCCATTCCCCGATTACATAATTTTACGTATATGTTAATAAATAAGAGTTTGTTTTCACGTTTAGATTTAAATAGAGCTTATCATAATATATCCGTTGCACCGTCAGACATAGAAAAAACAGCAATAGCTACTCCATTTGGTCTTTATGAGTTTCCCCGTATGACCTTCGGGTTGAGGAATGCTGCGCAGACCTTTCAGAGGTTCATGGACCATCAGGTATTGCGAGGTATTGAGCGTATTGAAAATGAAAACGGTCATTGTGTGTCTTCACTATTTTGCTATATAGATGACATACTTATAGCTTCAGAAAACGAGGATGTTCATAAAAAACATTTATGCATGGTTTTTGAAAGGTTGGATGCGTTAGGTATCACTATAAATTTAAATAAATGTGTGTTTGGTAAATGTACGGTAGATTTTTTAGGTTTCAAGGTATCAAAAGATGGTGTGAGCCCCCTGCCTGACAGAATAAAAGCTATTACAGACTACCCAAGGCCCGACACGGTAGAAAAGCTACGTCGATTTTTGGGTATGTTTAATTTTTATAGGTCTCATCTTCCGCATGCTATTTCATATCAGGCTGAACTTAATAAATTTTTACATAATTCTAAGAAGAAGGATAAAACACAGATTAAGTGGTCAGACTCCAGCATTCAAGCTTTTGAGCAGTGTAAGTTAGGTTTAAAAAATGCTGTTACGTTATCTCATCCTTCTATGGACGCTCCGTTAGCACTTATGACGGATGCATCAGACACTTGTGTTGGTGCTGTTTTGCAGCAGAAGATAGATGGAAAGTGGTTACCACTAGGTTATTTTTCTAAGGCATTATCAGTTACTCAAAAAAAGTATTGCACGTATGATAAGGAGTTAACTGCTATCTATATGGCGATGGTACACTTTCGAAATATGATTGAAGGAAGGCAAGTAACCGTTTTCACCGACCATAAGCCCTTGACATACGCTTTTTCTAAATTAGGCACAGATAAGGAGATTCCGCGAAGGGCCAGACAATTGCTGTACATTAGCGAATTCACTAGCGACATACAGCATGTCAGTGGCACAGAAAATTTAGTCGCCGATGCGTTGTCACGCGTTGAATCTATTTCTTGTCCTACAGCAATAGACTACGACGAGTTGGTAAGGGCACAGGAGCGCGAAGGTCAAGTGACGTCAGATTCAGAACGAAACGGTAAGTTAGTATTTAAGTATGTAATTTTGCCTTATAGTGATAAGCGTGTTTATTGTGAAGTTTCAACGAGTAATGCTAGACCTGTTTTACCTGTAAATTTTCGTAAAAAAGCATTCCACAGTATTCATGATATTAGCCATCCTGGTATACGTTCGACTCGAAAAATGATAACTCAAAGATTTTTTTGGCCAGGGATGAACAAGGATATAAATGAGTGGAGCAAAGCGTGTATTTCGTGTCAAAAATGTAAAGTGAGTCGACACACGCAGTCAGATGTTTCTAGATTTCCTTCCAGCGCTAGGTTTGAACATATTCATACAGATATTGTTGGTCCTTTGCCTACGTCACGACTAGGATACCGTTATTGTGTTACAATTATAGATCGATTCACGCGTTGGCCGGAAGCCGTACCGGTTTCCGACATATCAGCTGACACGGTCTCTAAAGTAATATATGATCAGTGGATCTGTAGGTTTGGATGTCCTAGTAGGATCACGACGGATCAGGGTAGGCAGTTTGAGAGTGACCTTTTTAACGAGTTAATGAAGCTTATGGGTGTGCAAAGGATCCGAACTACTCCCTACCACCCCCAAAGCAATGGTATGATAGAGAGGTGGCATCGTTCGTTAAAAAGCGCGTTAACGTCGCGTTTGACAGGTATTTCAGATTGGGCTGATGAGCTACCTACAGTTATGTTAGGTTTGAGAGCAGCTTGTAGAACCGATTCAGGGTTGAGTGCTGCTGAGTTAGTATATGGACAAACCCTTAGATTGCCAGGTGAATTTTTCCAAACATCGAATCAGCGGATTAGTGATCAACATGTTTTTCTAGAATAATTGCGTAAAGCTATGAGTAGGGTACGGCCCAATTCACGAGCGGTTAGCGAGTCGCGTAAAATATTCGTTAGTAAAGATTTAAGTAAGTGTTCGCATGTATTTTTGAGGAACGATATTTTAAAGAAATCACTCAGTCCTACGTATGATGGCCCATTCCTAGTTTTAGGTAGGGATGGTAAAAATTTTAAAATCAGGTTACATAATAGGGATATCGTGGTATCTATAGATAGGTTGAAGCCTGCATATTTGTTGGATGAAGAAAAAACGACATTAGTGGATAATCATTTATTGCAAAAAGATAACAGTAGTACAGTCTCTAATAATTCAGATTATGAAACAAAATCGCTTCCGCCTATACTTAGAACCACGCGCAGTGGAAGGCAGATAAAGCCAACCGTGCGATTTGCAGAAAGTACTTATTAATTATATTATTTTTAAAATAACATAAATTGTTTTGAATAACACATTGTGAAATTTAGTTAGTATATAAATAATGTAAAATCACTGTTTTCAATCACTTCGGAATCTGATATTGTTTGTTATCATTTATTTTAATCAAAGTGAGTTTATTTTTATTTTATGCCAATTATTAAGATGGGCAACTATAATACTAAAAACGAAGAAGTCATTATTGCGCAGCAAGGTGCGAATAATGCGAGACAAGTTGGAGACATGGAAAAGAAGTTAGAAATTTTTGGAACCGTGGTTATCGTGGTGGCTGTAGCACTAACGATTTTATTCGTGTGTTTTTGCGGAAAGCGGTGCTGTGCTCGTACCAAAAAATGGATAAAGAAAGAGTTAGCATCAGTTTATCCTGCAGGACCCGCAGTCATGCAGCCGAGTTCGGGTCAGAATATGTCTCAGGACAGTCCGTGTTAAGTGATAAAATTTATTGAAAACAGTGGTTCAGTGGTTCAGTGTATTAGTTAATAAATGGTCAGATATGCGATAATTCAGATTCAGATATTTTTGGGTATAGTGTGTCAATGTGATATTTTGTGTCATATTTCTTCTAAAGTGTAATAATTGTTCAAAATAATATTGCGATATTTTATTTTCAAATTGTCTAAAGATAACTTTAAACATAATATTCATTCATGGAATCATTATTATTATGTTATTAATATTATAAGTACAGTATCAACTTGGATATGTTCGCAATTCTGCAAGAATGTAATTTGAGATACTTGTTTTTGTAGCACATCGTCGCCTACAGCGACGACTGTCTTTGCAATTCAGCACATTCCTGTGTGCCTTTGTGCATTGATTTAGCATGTTAAAATTTTATAACTTTATAACTTGTAACAGATCAATTTTTTTTTCTCTTTTTTATAAGAGGGGGATGATTGTTGGGACACGGCGAAATGATGACTATATGAAATTGAATCTTCTTCCCCGCGCACGCCACTAGTCCCGACAGTCGTCATCCTACAGTCGTGATATTAAGCCGTGTATTGTTTTCGTATAAAGTAAGCTGTGTACTTGTCTAATTGTGAAAAGGAATTACATCGGTTACCTTACCCACTTCGGACTTTTATTCAATCGAACACGCAACCTCAACCTTCAATCCTACAGCGTCAAAAAATGGCGCGAAATGAAATCATGACTTTTTTATACGTTGACCAGAAATATAAAAAACCTCGCCATATTGCGGTAAACTCATGGAACTAATTTGTTTTACTGGCAACGCTTAGTTTCTAAACGTCAATTGTAAATTACTTGTCAGTGGGTTAGAATGTCACACTTTGTCTCATGTTTGTCTTTTTACTTTGAGTGTATTTTGTGCTAAAATGACAAAAACTGTTCATATTCGTAAAAGAAAAGTGGCTTTCTATGTGCTAAAATAACATTTCGTGTAAAATAATATTTATTTCCATAAATAACATTTCGGACATAGTTGTCACAATGACATTAATAACATGAGCGTTACAGTCCGCCCAACTTATCTCTGAAATGGCAAAAATTGGAACTAACGGAAAGTCATTCATAAGTACGTTGCGTTCATTCATGTGTCAGTTACTAGTGTGCAATGATTGGTCAAATGAATGTCAAATGCGTCCGACAGCGCCTCTTTCGTTTCAATCTTAAGTTGGGTTTATAGTACTATAGTTACTGTTGTCATTTGGTTGTCAGTGCTGTTGCCATATAAAAGGAAACTTTAGCGCCCTCATGACAGGTTTTCTATTATTCTGGTCAAGCAATATAACATTTCACGTTTCAGGATACTGGCTTTTGAGCCAGACGTTATATGTATATAAATGAATGATTACATATTTTTAAAAGTTTAACAAGATCTAGTAGGGAATATTAAATAATATGGGGTGCTCCCTTACAAAGTTACTTTGTAAAATTTTGACGAACTGTCAAATGTGACCTATTAAAATGGCCCTACTTTAAATTGTTTTTAAACCAAAGAGTTTTAAACATTTAAGAATCCATAGAGGTAGAATCCGACAAATATCTTTTGGCTCGTGGGTGACAGAGACAGTACCTTACAGTTTGCCTTATAGTAGGGCTATTTTAATAGGCCACATTTGACAGTTCGTCAAAATTTTACAAAGTAACCTTGTAAGGGAGGCACCCCATAGTATCTAATACATTCCATACTAGATATTGTTAAACTTTTTACACTTAAAAGTAAGGAACTGACGTCGTTACAAAGTTACGTCACTGAACTCTTTTTCTTTTTAAATATCAGGGATGGTAGCGAAAGAAAATGATGAGTAGATAAGTTGAATTCGAGAAGTCGAACTAATCGTCAAAAAAAAACTGGTTGTCTGTAAAGTCGGTTTACTGACGATAGTTGAACGTGACAACGTCTTAAGAAAATACTGGGATGGAATGATTGACAAATAATATCATCAAAGTAAACAAACGTCATGAAATCGTATTTAAAGTTACAGAAATTTATCAATAAAAATAAAGAAGGAATACAGGAAACATTTATAAAAAGGTAACATTTAAAATTTATAAATAGTCCCAGAAGTCAATAACAAAGTAATAATTGGATACATTACCAAAATATCTACCTCCAAAGTAATCAAGCTGCCGAACGCAAAGGCCGATTGTGCTTTTTATGTCTGTCTCTCTCGCTCTTAGGCGGGCTAACCATGCACGCGTGCCTCTCACTCGCTCTCATTGTGAGCGCATAACGTGAGCGGAGCGTAACGCAGTTTCTTGAAGTGTCACCCGGCAAACCAATTTATAAGACGTTGTCACGTCAAAAGTATTTTACGATTACAAAATAAAATGTATTTTAATACAAACAAAATTTATTTTATTATTCTTCATATATTATTATTCATATATTAACGTCTGGCTCACAAGTCAGTATCTAGAAGCGTGAAATGTAACAAAAAAGTCATAATTTCATTTCGCGCCATTATTTGACGCATTATTTTTGTCATTTTTTTAGTCGTTGTGTGAAGTGTGCGCTTATTAATACTTTTTATAACAATCGCATTCAATTTACAAATGTTTGAAGTCCTTATCGATTAATTAAATTAATCGATGTTTTTCAGCAGGTTACCCTCACTATAAAGCAAAGACAAACAGTTGTCAAATGTGGCCTATTAAAATGGCCCTACTTTACCTGTAAAACGCTGTCTGTCACCCACACGCCAAAAAATCATAGAGATATTAAAAATCCTTATACGACTATACAATCCTCTATGTAGGAATCAATCACAGCGTATGTAAACAAATATGGAGAAGTGGCGCACAGACTAAGTAGCAGAATAATAATTACACAAATAATTATTTCCCTATCAACGACAAATAACCAATATCCCTTTCTTAGTTCCTCTAGTTAAAAGTGTGGGTTATGAAAATATGATAAAAATAAGGATAGAAGTACAATACTTTGTCATCGATCTAATATACCTAGATTCACAATGCCATAAAAATTTTGACGTGTTTTGTGTCCCCTTATGCTAATAATTCCTTAAGCCACATTTTTGAACATTGATTCGTTCAGAGAAACTAAACGCCAGTGATATCTGCCAAATAACGTCATCAGTCATTTGAAGTTGAAGCGCTGATATATAGTAAACCCATTGATCTATAAATATTCCTATCTCTATGAGTAAACCCAACTTAAGAATGAAACGAAAGAGGCGCTGTCGGACGCATTTGACATTCATTTGACCAATCATTGCACACTAGTAACTGACAGATGAATGACCACAACGTACTTATGAATGACTTTTCGTTAGTTCCAATTTTTGCCATTTCAGAGATAAGTTGGGCGCACTGTATAACTTATGAGACAGTTGATCTGCCAGATAGTTCTATCCGACACCTGTGAAACCAAAAGTTGTAGTTTAAATGGCAAATAGGTTCCTGATAAGCTATTAGGGACTTTATCAGGAAGTGGTGAAACAGGCCCTCAGTGTAATTAGTTGGGCTCAAACATAACAGTATTAATTATAGTAAAAGATTATTTTGCGATTGCCATCTCTAAAAATGTAATAAAAAAGGTTTTTGATATGTACTCTAGTATTATGTTGTTGTATAAAAACATAAAACAGCTGTTTTTAGTCTATGGAATTAAACATTTTACAACTCTTTCTCTTCTGCGTCTTTAATCTATATTCTTTATCTTTACAGTCTCCTGTCTCATGTTGTACGTAATCTATCTGATTCTGTTTCTGTGTGTAGATTTGTGATGTTTTCCTTTTTTCTTAAATGTTGTTGATTTACACCACCAGCCCCGTTCAACTTTGTATGGGGCCGTAAAAATACCTACGTGGGAAGGAATAGATTAGAGAATGGAGTGTCTATAATCTACGGGTACACGAAACGTGAAAAATCCTACGTAGTCTGTGGAAAAAATTACAAAAATTAACCTATCTGGTCTGTCTCTGTGCACAAAATGGCGACATCTGTCACCGTCGAAAAAATTTATCGTTCATCTGCTGAAGTTCCAGTTAAATGTAGAAGAGAGCAATGAAAGTAAAGAGTTTATCATACAGACAGAAATAATGCCAGAAAGTAAAACTGAGTCAGATACTGCAGTTGAAAGTGAAGGTGCAGCTAATCAGAGTTCAAAGAGCATCATTTCGGAGGAAGAATTTGTTGATGTTCCGGAAGCCCCAGCCCCAGCTGTTCCTGCTGTTATGACAAGAGAGCCAAGACATAAACTGCAAAGTTAATATTAACTCCAGAGATCAGGTTGGCAGAGGTAGGTAATCATTAATAATTGTTTTATTATCTTTAAGTTTTTATAACTATGTCTTAATTTATTGACAATGCATCATATTGGGGCCAGTATACTTTTTTAGAGGCGACCATCTCAGTCCTCAAGGTTAGTAACGCATCTGTGACCGACTTGGAACGAGACTCTTGAGTGTTACTCTAGGTTGGTCATAGTTGTTATGGGCGGCAGTGGATGGGTGGTGCTTGTCTGCTCGTTTGCTACCACTTTCGCATTTATAATTAGTATTTTGTATGTATATAAATTTATATTTATAATATGACATAAACGTCTATATGTCTGTGTTTGTTGCGATGTTCATGGTATAATTTTTGTGTGTGGGGATAGTTTTATTCGTATAGATGTATGCTTGTTACTATTCTTCACAAAAATATGGAATGGACTTAGATTGAATTATCACAATTAGATTGAAGATTATGTGACAGACTAAATTTCACGCGGGCGAAGCTGCAGGCAAATACTAATCTAACCATAAATATTCTAACATTTCTTTGCTTGATTTTACGTAGGTGAATGCAATTCTCGTTACTGTTTTTTGACACCAGATTAAATATATGTTCCATGATTGCATGGCAAAATATTACACGGCAAAATGTGTTATGTGTATGTATTGATGATTTTTTGTTTATAGGTATTGCTAAATGGAGCCATATTCAAGAATTTTTTGAAATGGACAACAAAAATCCAAACTTTGTTTTTGCTCCTGTCCTGAAAAGGGATCATTTAAGCCCGAATACCAAGCAAAAGATGAAAGTAAATCTTGCTGCTCAAGTATTAAGCCATTCAGTGGCAGCTGGAATGTTTGCAAAAATATCTGATGGTAAGGATTTCACAGCTTCTGAATATTGACTGTCAAAATAGTTGAGCGAGGCATTTGTGAAGCAATAGATATACTGCCATAGCATAGTATATATGACTATTATTGACTTCATTAATAATTTTTTCTTAATTTATTTTTTGTGTCATAAGTAAATGGAATGTAATGAATTATAATTTTTGAATGTTGCACACCATAACAATGGTAGAATGTAAGAACTATGTAATTAGAACCATTCCACCAAATTGTAAACTACATTCTTGCAATAAATTATTATTATCATTATATATAATACTCACTTTAATATAACTTTCTTAAATATTACAGGGACACTTACTACAGAAGCGGCTGTAACAGCTAATGTCATTGCAAATATGGACAAGTTGTTTGATTCTGTCAATAGTGACTCATCAGATTTACGAAGAGGAAAGCCTCACTCCACTAATATGAGTGCAACAAGCCCCCACTTACAACTATTTGCAGAAATGAAAATTTTTTTCGCGACGATGGAGTATGTTGGGTGCCCACGCAGACCTCCATCACAAGACGGATGGATATGGTCTTTAAATGGCCTAGAAAGATTGTGGAGAAATTTGGTCCAGCGACACGGCATTAAAAATTTGGCAACAAGACGACTACAGCAAGATCCACTCGAGAACCTGTTTGGTTGTATTCATGGAAATTGTGGATCTAACACTAATCCAACATGTGGCCAATTTTTGGCTGGTCTGAAGACATCCATACTGAGCAATTTAGCACATTTAGGAACAACAGGAAACTGTGAACAAGACAATAATGTCATTATTCATAATTTTGAGACCCTTTTAACCGTGTCTAAGACTAAAAAGTCCAGTTATGATGACAAAAATGAAGTTGGTAATGAACCATCATATAATATTTCACCATATTTTTGTTTTGATACAGATGAAGCATTTCGGGAAAATATTAGTGAAATCCAGGCATGTGCTTATGTGTCTGGGTTTTTATTAAAAATGCTACCTATTAAGGACTGCAATACTTGTAAACAAATTTTTTTGTCAAGTAATACAGAAAATTATCACCTCTTTGTAGAATGTCGGGAGTATAATGAATTTAAAAAGAGCTTAAACTATGCGACCAAAGAGATGATACTGTGTGTAGAATCTTGTTCTATATTTATCAATAGCTTTTTGAAGGAAAAGCCATTTATAAAGCTATTGAAACTCCAGAACGCACGAACCGATGCCGAACATGATGCTTTCATTCCAATGTCCTTATTGCTTATATTTTCAAGATTGTAAACAATAATTCATTATTGTCATCATAACATAGATCACGAAATAGTATAAATTGCAATCATAGCTGTATCCCGGTTTCAACAATTATAATAAATAATGGCTAAGTGTTATCAATTAAAATAAACAAAATACGTTGTAAATTAAACAGTGCTTTTACCTTACATTGGCCATTCCAATGTCCATAATGTTGTTTCCTGTATGTTTTTGTTATGTTTTAATTGTCAAGATTGTAAACAATAAATAATTGTATTATTTTTGTAACATAGATCACGAAATGTTATGAATATCAATTGTGATTCAAAAATATACTAACAGTCTTCCTAATAGAACGCTGTATAAAGTTATTCCATGTTTAATATGATGTCCCTGTCATTGTGATTCTCTAAATTCATAGGCAGTTAAACATGGCATAATTTTATACAACGCATTATTAGTAAGCACATTAATATATAGCGATTATGTCATATGTATTTATATTATGTAACTGTAAAAACACGAAATATAGCAAATAATGGCTTAGATTTAAACACCTTGAGTACCGTTAGGTTCCAATGTCCATAATGTTGTTTATTGTCTGTTTTTGTCATGTTTTAATTGTCAATATTGTAAACAATAAATAATTTTATTATTTTTATAACATAGATCACGAAATGTTATGAATATCAATTATGATTCAAAAATATACTAACCATCTTACTAATAGAACGTTGTATAAAGTTATTCCATGTTTAATATGATGTCTCTGTCATTGTGATTCTCTAAATTCATAGGCAGTTATACATGGCATAATTTTATACAACGCAATTTTAGTAAGCACATTAATATATAGCGATTATGTCATATGTATTTATATTATGTAACTGTAAAAACACGAAATATAGCAAATAATGGCTTAGATTTAAACACCTTGAGTACCGTTAGGTTCCAATGTCCATAATGTTGTTTATTGTCTGTTTTTGTCATGTTTTAATTGTCAATATTGTAAACAATAAATAATTTTATTATTTTTATAACATAGATCACGAAATGTTATGAATATCAATTATGATTCAAAAATATACTAACCATCTTACTAATAGAACGCTGTATAAAGCTATTCCATGTATATGATGTCCCTGTCATTGTGATTCTCTAAATTCATAGGGAGTTAAACATGGCATAATTTTATACAACGCATTATTAGTAAGCACATTAATATATAGCGATTATGTCATAAGTATTTATATTATGTAACTGTAAAAACACGAAATATAGCAAATAATGGCTTAGTTTAAACACCTTGAGTACCGTTAGGTTCCAATGTCCATAATGGTGTTTCCTGTCTGTTTTTGTTATGTTTTAACTGTCAAGATTGTAAACAATAAATATTTTTATTATTTTTATAACATAGATCACGAAATGTTATGCATATCAATTATGATTCAAAAATATACTAACCGTCTTACTAATAGAATGTTGTATAAAGTTATTCCATGTTTATATGATGTCCCTGTCATTGTGATTCTCTAAATAATAATAAATAAAAAAACCTTTCTGTGAAATCTGTTAAATAGACAATAGTAAGTTATCAGTTATCATTATGTAAATAATTGTCATAATATAGATACTTATTTAATAAAAAAAAATCTTTTATTTAATTAACTTTTTCACTTGTAAGAAAACTTAATAAGTTATAAAGGTACCCACTTTTACCAAGTATTACTTATTGAGTTTTCTTACAAGTGAAATCTCCTTTCAAATTTTTAATTCTTATCGAGGTTACTAGAGACCCTATCCAAATTTTCGCGGGTTAATTTCAAATATTCCCGCGTTCTTCATATAGTTTACTGGGTACTAAGTAAGATGGCAGTAACAAACCAATTTGTATGGAGTTGGCATTCTTCTCCGACAGGAGTAAATTTTTTCTATGTACACCACGGA
Organism: Hesperia comma; assembly: GCA_905404135.1. Lineage (NCBI taxonomy): Eukaryota > Metazoa > Arthropoda > Insecta > Lepidoptera > Hesperiidae > Hesperia > Hesperia comma. The sequence goes on along the minus strand of FR990015.1, from coordinate 574,271 downwards.
CATCAGTTTCCATTATTTTATAAACTATGTTAAACCTTTTGCCGTGACAAGTTGCTTTGAATTCGATCCTAAACAGCTGGATTTCGGTGTTGAGTGCAGTTTACTGGCTGATACATTTTAGGTAAGTTTATTACGCATTGAAGTTTATTCTTTCCCACTTTATGTCAGTAGATTGGCAGTTATCATAGTTATATTTTTTATATATGATGTAAATGATATCAACCTTGAGCCCAGAAAATTGTAATCCTTTTGTGTATGTCTCTTGAAAAATAGCACCAAAGCTGAATACTTAGTATAGAAATCATTGTTTTCACTTTCACTTGGCGTGTTTCTTTTACAGAAAGACGTTAAGGCGCTTTGCCATTGCCAGTTGCTGCAACAGTTGCACCGTGGGCAAAGCGCCTTAGCTTGTCTGCATCTGATCTTTCATATATCACTTGTGTTATATTATGACGCTTACAGAAACATTGCCCTAAGTGGTTTATGGCCCACGAAAGTAACAACAACAATACCAAATATAATACGTGTACAGCACTCGCGCCACTCGCTCTTACAATGCCACTCTAAAATTATGATAACAATGAAACGAAACATGTCGCTTGTATAGAATTACATTGAGCAGAACATTACCTCCCCATTTGGGAGTGTCAATGTAATGAGAGCAGCATGACTGTGTGTGATGTGGGTGCAGCTGCAGGTAGATATTCATGACAATTGGATTGGATTTATTATATTTTTACTTAAAAGTTTATGATTAATGAACTGGCCTATTTAAATCTCAAATTAAAAAACAACTTACACAAGCCATTTGCAACATAGTTTAATAGGTATGCTTTTTAATTTGTAATTAAAGTAAGTAATTCTTACTTTGTATTGCTAATTAATACAATGTACTAAATTTGTAACATAACACCTTGATACTTATTTAAACTATATTGATTTTTTTTAAATAAGTGAAGCAAACTACCACCATGTGGTAATTTTTCTTTTCAATAGCCATCAAAGCAGTAGACGAATATCACTATGGATCAGTTAGTCATAGTGCAAATGAATCACAATGGATATCATTGTAGCAGAGAGAAGTAAGAGGTTGGTAGCCAGCCTGGCTTCAGAGTAAATTCATAATACATAAATAAAAGATGTAAACAACATGCAACACTTCCAATTACATGACTCCTCACCGTACTGTCTTGCATTGCACAATATTGCAGTTTGCTCTGTACACTGTACAGGGTTAAAAACATCATAATTATGTCATATCCTACTTCCTACTACTAATTAATAATTAGTAACTAATGTTATATTATATTTTATAATTTTATATGTATGTATTAAGTATATGTATATTATATTTTTAATATCCTTACTACTAAAATGCGAATAATAAATGCGAATGTTTGTAACGATGCGAGTGAGTATGTGTATTAGTTACTCTTTCACGCAAAAACTACTGAATGGATTTTCATGAAACTGCAGTAATATAGCTTAGACAATTGAATAACATAATTTGTTAAAATTTATAGAGATATTTTTTTAATTTCGTTGTAAAGTAAGGATAACTGTCAGGTAAGTCAGAAAAAAATCAGTCTTCCGAGAGCTATTTTCTATTAAGGGGCTGGTTCCACAAAGCAAAGCAAGGGCAGATTTACTAGTCATATCATAATATATTATGTGTGAAAACATGGCTCTGTTTGTCACTGTGGATTACCTAAATGGGTTGGTGAATTTCTATAAATATAGTTTCTTATTGCTCACTTACATTATAAAAGGAACTCCTGTACTAAGTTTCTAGGCACAGTAGTTTCAGCTGTGCATTTGATATATAAGTCAGTGAGTGAGGTTTGCCTTTTAAATGTAAAGATTAAACTACATGGCAACTGATGGGAGCCAAAATCCAACTGGAGAACCGCTATAGACTTGTCCATTGTTTACCTTAAACCTTACATGCCACACTATAGGAATTAAAAGACTACCTACCTACCTAAAAACACCTTTCATCAGTCCTGAACATGTTCAATTCAATAATCATGAGTAAAAATAAATGATCCCATAAGGAAATGTTTCATTTTCTAATACAAATTTTTATCGGGTTTGAAATAGTCTTGTTGATGCTGTTATGGTCTCCAAAATACCACTGTTACTTAGCTAGAAAGTATCCATGCAGTCGTCATCTCATATTGAATGTCTGTTTGTAAAAACGTAACTTTGCTGAAATAACATACAAATATGTCTGGTGGTTTTTGGCCTTGAGACTGCTACAATCGAATTAATTACATCTGTCATTTGAGTTAACAATTAATATTTATTAAAATAATGCTTTGAATGTTTTGCATTCAAAATTATTTCTTTCTCATTTTCTGCCTGTCTTGGTATCACCCTTTTCAGCAGAGTATTAAGAAATTGGTATTGAAGTAGGTATATGGTTTTTATAAGATCACTATTTTAAAAGTATTCTAAGTAGCTGTACCTATACTTTATGATTATTTTATATGGAAATCTTTTATTTACAAAACACAGGACTCATCACAGGTGGCCAGGAATCCGGCGCTATTACCATATTGCCTAAAATTTTTCATCAATTTAAAATTCTATTTCATGTTTAGTATTCAATCCTTACTTAATATTATAAATGTGAAAGTGTGTTTGTTTGTTTGTTTGTGACTCTTTCACGTGGTATGGTTTATGTGTGTGGGGATAGTTAGGAGGGTGGAGAGTGACGTAGGCTACTTTTTACCGCAGAAAAACATCTCATTCCCATGGGAAGATCGATGTAGATATTTATTTCCGGAGTTGTTAATAGATGGCGTTAGTAAAATTCATTTGCAAGTTTTGAATCACGCTATCAAATACTACATTTAATTTACTTAAGTCATAGGCAAATGTTACAGACTACTTTTTAGCAGAGATTCCTACGGGAGTGGGACCTACGCGGCTGTTACCTACGGGTACCGAAGCGAAGCGCGGGCGGTTCTCTAGTGTGTTTATATGTGTGAGGTCAATATGCTCATACAATAAATAAAGTGAACTAATGCTTAAAAATAATGAAGTCAAAACCGTTATGCCAAGATGCCCCTTGCGCGTTTCGCCATTCGTAATGTGTTCGTTGTTGGTTATACATATTGTATTTACTACACACACATCGCCCTCGAGTAGTGTGTACACAACTTTTAATGTAACGTTTTATTAACGCAGGTATGTGATGATAAAAGTTACAAACAATGTGATACAACTCATGTTTCGTCAGCAACATTACTTACATTCTTCGCTGTTGAATATTTTGAAACATTGAATGGATTTAACATTGAACCTCATATTATACTAGTACTAGCTGTAGCCCGCGGCTTTACCCGCGTGGAAATAAATTTGCCTGATTTTCATTCAATTTTTTAAACCCTATTTGACCCACTTATGAGAGGAATGTCAATATGCGTTCGTAGCGGACGTCTACTAACTATCAACTAACGCCCTGCAAAATTTGATCTTCATATACCTATCAAGCGGTTTTCCAGATTTCGTGATGAGTAAGGTGCATGAAGTAAGTAAGATAATAGGTTATAGCTGGACTTTCTTCCCGTCTGTGCTACTGTAAACTGCAGCAGTGCAGCGTAGATAGCACGACAACCGCCATCGTCGATCTATAGGGTGATTTGTAACGCGACGTATTCCTCTTGGGATGTGGTAATACAACCAATTTCCAACAAAATTAACCATAATGTCCCTAATACCAAGTCAGCTGGTTATCGAGATATTCCTTATTTTTGGTTTTGGTCAAAGAACACCGAATTTGACTACAAAAAAATCAATAAATAAAAAAGTAGTGGTTTGGATTGAGTTGTGTGCATTTCTATCAGTGACCAATACATCAACAATCATTTATTAATACTAATGCAGGCACAAGTGTTACACATTTTAAAATAAAAAGTGAATTCTTGTAAAAAAAATATTTTCTTACGAATGTGGTCGATAGAAAAGTAGATTTATTTAAAAAAAATCTATTATACATCAAGCGTACAAACTACATGAAAAACATCCTGGTTTTATAAGCTATCCAAACAAGTAAAATTATTAAGACAAAAACAAAACATTTCAGAAAAAATGTATGTAAAGTACGTGCGACGTAAAACCCTTTGTTATCGTACCGCGGTATAAGTTCCTGAGTTGCAAACTTTTTAGTTGTTATTGTCGTTTGTCTATTAGACCCACTTGATCATTTAAAATGAAAATTAAACAGCAGCAGTGTTTTGTTTCTGGCTACCAACGCGATCTCCCAAATTTACGTTGATTTTGATCACTAAATAAGTATGACGGCTTTCTCTAATTCCGAGTATGCCGATATTATTTATTGTTATGTCTTTTGTGATGGAAACGCGGATGAAGCTCATCGAGAGTACATTCGTCGTTACCCTCAACGACGAGCGCCTTACATTACGGTCTTCAGTTCAATTATTGGAAACTGGACAATTTCAACGTCAACAAAACGATGGCGGTTGACCACGCCTTTACACTGCTGAAGATGAAGAAGTTGTTATCCAGCAGGTAGTTGACGCAGTAGTAGGATCGTCAACGAGTTTCAGTCGCGTTATCAGTATAAAAGGCATAACAATAAATAATATCTGCATACTTATTTAGTGATCAAAATCAACGTGAATGTGGGAGATCGCATTGGTAGCCAGAAACAAAACACTGCTGCTGTTTAATTTTCATTTTAAATGATCAAGTGGGTCTAATAGTCAAACGACAATAACAACTAAAAAGTTTGCAACTCAGGAACTTATACCGCGGTACGATAACAAAGGGTTTTACGTCGCACGTGCTCTACATCCATTTTTTTCTGAAATGTTTTGTTTGTGTCTTAATAATTTTACTTGTTTGGATAGCTTATAAAACAAGGATGTTTTTCATGTAGTTTGTACGTTTGATGTATAATAGATTTTTTAAAATATATCTACTTTTCTATCGACCACATTCGTAAGAAAATATTATTTTTTAGAAGAATTCACTTGTTATTTTAAAATGTGTAACACTTGTGCCTGCATTAGTATTAATAAATGATTGTTGATGTATTGGTCACTGATAGAAATTCACACAACTCAATTCAAACCACTACTTTTTTATTTATTGATTTTTTTGTAGTCAAATTCGGTGTTCTTTGACCAAAACGAAAAATAAGGAATATCTCGATAACCAGCTGACTTGGTATTAGGGACATTATGGTTAATTTTGTTGGAAATTGGTTGTATTACCACATCCCAAGAGGAATACGTCGAGTTACAAGTCACCCTATATACTTAAGCTGGTCATTAACGACTGACCTCACGGTTTACCATACTTTCCATTAGGCGCAGCCCTTTATTAAAATGTTCAACCCTTGCAATGCACTAAACATTGCAAGGGTTTTTAAAACTAACGTGAAGAACCCTGATAGTGACATTTCTTTGAAAACCGCTCATTACCCGAAGACAGAAACTGTCTCAAGTGAGCGTGGTGAAAAAGCACAGAAAAAGTGTCACCCAGAGCCTAGAGGCCTAGAGCTATTAAAATAAATACTACTTACAATTTCGTTCATGCTAGACCAAAATGATAAGATTACTAGTAAATTTCGAAAACATTTATTCATACAGATAACACCAATACACTTTCGCCAAAGATGCTTTAAAAATATGTATACCTAATAGAGAAGAAACTGCAAAAGAAACTCCTCAGCACGTATTTTACAGCAAGAGTAAATAAATATTATGATAATGATATGAAATTTATACAAATAAAATCAATTACAATTATTTGCATGAAAATATAAACATGATATACAATGCAGCTGATGATAGTCGTGTTATTGAGCGGCAGCGCTGGGCAGACGCTGCAGCGGGCTGCGTCCTGCCCGTTCACCGTACGTACTCCTTTGTACTATTTATATCCTCCGCGTGCTGCCGTATGCCGGTGCATACAAAGTATCTTTAGCTACGCCGCACGCATGTGGCTAAAAGTAAAATGTTTGTTTTTAACTTCAGCGTATCTGAATAAATTTACTAGTGTGACAACCGCACAAAATTATTATAGCTATACATTTTAGTGACGTGACATTGTCGGACCTGTAAGCGATTAAACGCTGTGCAAGCGGTCTGTAGTTTGGGCAAATGCCGACCGACAAGCAAAATGTTAAGTATTCCAATTTTAAAGAAATCAATCAGTATATAATTGCTAGTTGGATATCGAAAACGATTTTAGGTTGTCCTGGTAAAAAAATAACAAAATCATAAATTGTCGCAATGAGCAACAGAAAACCACGAGGTGTCAAGTTATTGGTTCGCGTAGTCGGCAACACTCAACCTTTTACCCTTATACCATCACCTTCCCGTCTTGCTCAACAAATTGTGGCATTTGTTTCCTAATCGCAATAAGCATAAAACGAAATTCTATGTATGTATGTAGGTGAAACTGGCAACCGTTAACGAAAACTTACCAACGTTGACAGTTGCGGCAATTAAAGCTGTTAAAGCTAGCGATTAAATGATGTGAGTGTGATGTATGAGGTATATGGCCACTTACAAGAACGGCCATTGGATGAGGAAGTATGTTGTAAGAAGTGACGTTGTCATTCTATTAAAAAATCATTGGAAGATAAATATGCCTCTTTGTTAATATCCCGAAATTAGCCCTAACCAGGGATATTACAGTGAGGAGTGAAACTTGCAGGCTAGTAAATTCCGCGCTTACATGAGCCAGGGAGAGCATGACACAAAAGCTCTTATATGTCTTATTATATCCTCGATTGATTCCAAGTTTGGAGGCGTGCCAAGTACTGCAACACAAGAACGTGGAGCATAAGAATCATAAGATGCACATTCTATTATCTGGATGTGCTGAGTTCCCCTTGGCGCCGGCGAGTCAGGTAGCGCCGGGCACAGCTGTGGTTGACACCTCGCGTTCTGGACGACCACACTATTTGATGGTAAACCGGCAAGCTATCAGCGTTATATGTGTAATACACAAAACTATACCTTTTTTAGTAAACAATCGTCAGGTTCGTCTAAATTACTTCGACTAGTAGTCCAAAGTACAATTTTTTTCATCTTTGTGTTTACGTTGAACGACAAGTAGATATGTAGATAATTATAGTGTTTATAGAAGCACTTTTGCGCGACGGCCACGAATTGTTCGAGTGACACTTTTTACTTTATTTGTAGGATTTGCAGAATTAATATTTTAGAGTCATGTCTTGTAAGATTAAGGGCCTTGGTAAGACCAAATTACTTTTAACCCGTGAAAGCGTTAAGTCCTTGTTTAAATTATCAAGCCGAAATCAGAGACATTATTGCCTTTTAAATGTTTTGTCTTACATTTTAAACTGCTTTATTTTTAATTATAATCCAAAAGTTCCGCAAACTTAAATTTTGCAGTGGCGCACTCTAAGTACCAATCCAATTATTGTGAAACAAACTGGTGAGAAATCCATCTCGGCCTTAGTACGGATCATGCCGTTGTCGCATGCCGACCATTATCATTAAGTAATTGAAACAAACATTTTAGTGTAGTTTGCATTTTTATAAGCTCGACTCTCGGGAAAATGATACGAATTATCAGTCAGTAGAATGTGAGCAGATAAGATATCCGCTGGGCGCCTGTATCTGAAACATTGTTCTGTCAACATGTTTGACCTTCAGCCCCGCGCCGCCCCGCGCGTCCCAAGGGCGCTCGGCGCGTCCACGTTGTTGTCATTACGTGAGCAGTGGTGCGGTTAATACAGGATAGCGATGTGGCAGCTCCCTCCATTCTGGAGTGGCTGCCATCCGCCTGCTCGTGGTGCCCTCCGCTGGACCACGGAGTTCGCAACGCAATGGTGTTTGGAGCTGGAGCTTACTTGTTTAGTTCCCTGTCCCTCTTTTGCGGGTCGCTGCTGTCTATTAAGGTGTACCCAGAACTAATAGACGATAACAATTAAGACAGTCTATGTTTATTTTATAGTTCTCCTTATTTATCAATAGTTTCCTTTAGTGAGATAATCCTAATCTTATATTACCTAACTATAAATTTTAGATACAGTTTCTGCAATCTATCGATTGACACATTATGTATGTTGTTGCAATTTGATAAATTCGCCTGGAAGAATGGCTACTATGCTCTTTGGCAGTGTTTTTTGGATCCTAGGGTATTTATGGATGTTATTGATCGCATTGATCCGAAAATAAGTCTTCAGATATGTTTCATTTTAATAGCCCGTCAGAATTATTGTTTTAAACGATCAAATAAACGCCAAGTCGGAAATTTAAGTTTTTACCACGAGCCAATAGCGTAGCGTGAGCGGATCGGATTTGTCAGGTGCTCAAGTTACAAGTTGGACGTTGGACCTGCCTACTTTAGTTATTGCATCGCGAATAATCGCGATCGGTCATAAACGACTCGGAGGTATGTACTCTGCGTCCGACGAGTGCTCTGTGCATCGTGTATGTGGTTCGGAGCGGCGATTACGATTACCCATAAGCCTATAACATTTCGCTTGATCGGAATGTGACCTTGCGGTGCGGCGCGCGCGCGGGGCGGCGGCGGCGCGGCGCTGCGCTGTTTATCGCCAACCAAAGGTCAACGACACTGCCACGGTCTCGCGTTCCTATTTACTCAGTATCAGATAGGTACATGGTGCGGCCAAGTCTAGCGCCTGCCTTCTCCGAACAGGATGTTTTTGCAATAATTGATGGATGTTTGACTTCACACATATACGCGCTGTCATAAGGCTCAATGGCCACTGACGCAAACATTCTAAGTATAATGCTTAATGTCCATAATATTACCTATGTAGGTATCTTCAAATTCAAAACGTGTTACGGAACTTAATATAAGTACCTCTACATACCTACTTACATACTTAGGTATGTACCTTCCTACCTAACTAATCAAATCTATAGAAGTTGTTTCTGCACTGCACCAAATACTGTGTATCGTTGGGGAATATTACCTTATACCTATTGGCATAGTATGTAGTAGTAGTAGTGAAAAAACTAAGCAAGCTAAACGCTCCAAACAATAGCTAACAACGTATGCCGGTATTTTAAAATAAAGCTGATTGACCCGAGTATGATATCTACCCATGAACATAAACTATTTGAGAAAAACTAATTTGGGATCTAAGTATATATGAACGGAATAGATCCCAAAAGATACAATATCCAGCCAGCCGCCTCCGACCGGCCGAGGTCGCCGGCGTCTTCATCCGCCGTGTCACCTCAAATTACAAGTATAAATTGGATTAACTATTACACCAATGTTGTTAACTAATTAATATATTTTGCTACCCAAACTACAAGCTTGCTTATATATACTACACCTATTATATAAAGTTACAAGTATCGGATTAATTGAAATATCGTATTGGGGCTTGCGATAGAATATCCTGTATAATGCATAATAGTGAGAGCTGTCATGGTAGTATTCGTTCAAAACCACAAGAGGCATTGTATGTTTGCACTGAATTAAAAGATTGTAAAGAGTAATTATGGAAGTATATATATTTATTTTTCCAGTTAATACTTAATAGATTTTTATAAAGCTTCAGAAGTGGGATTGATAAAGCATGAAATGAAATAAACATTTAATGTTACCCTGAGCCTAGTTTAATAAATTAGGGGAAAACGCGATTAAGTCGTTTGTACCGTCATCGAGATTAGTGGGAACAAACTCGCTGACAAACGACTCTTTTAAAAATCGTTGTTATTTTTTCCGTACCCGATTTATTGTCTGACAGGCAACGCACAGCCAAAACCACTGAACGCAAGAAGCTGAAATCTTACATCCTTAGGAACGGTAATTCCTCAGTCTCTATTTTGCAAATTCCCCAAACCCGACGCCCATAAACTGAAATATTTTATTTCTTCAATGGATTCACTTGAAACTAAAGGTTCCTCAAGTGATGCGAGTGCACACTAAGAAAGGGTTGTTGGATCATCAAGCCCCCACCGTTCCTCCATAAAAGGTAAAAAGGTGATCCAACTTTGACATTGCTCTGGATGAATGAAATGGGAAATGGAAGTGGACGAAACTTGTGGGATATATTTATTTCGTTTGAACACCGCAAGTACGATTTTTCTTCAGAAAGGTCATAAAAAAATTGTTATGTTGTTATATTTATAAAATAAAATAAATAAAATAAAAAGCCTTTTATTTCTTGCGTTCACAATCACTGACTAACACAATCAGTGATTGTTGTTATATTTAAACCGCCCAAAAGTTTCATGGGACGAGATCGAAACTCGAAGAAATAGTGACTTCTGAAAAATCTAGCTAATGCTTTCTACGCTGTCGTTTCCAAATGGTAATGCCGCATGCTGGTCTGTTGAGCTGAGTGACCTACATAATTATGAAAAATGTTAGCTCAGCGTGTATATGAACAATATGTGGTGTACGTAATACTACGGCTCTTTGCTTCTTCGGAGGCTGAAATGAAAGAACTTCTACTGCGGCTAGAAAAGGCAAGCTTAAAGGCAGGTCTCGCAATAAATAAGGACAAGACCAAAATAATGATAATCGACCGCCTTAAATCTCTCCATCAAACGAAATTACTTGACGACTACGAAATTGTGGAAGATTTCCAGTACCTTGGGTCCGTCATCAATAATAAGGGTAGCTGTGAACCTGAAATACGTCGACGCATCGCAATGGCTAAAACGGGAATGACCCAGCTGAAAAATATGGAAAGACAGAAACATCTCCAACCGTACAAAAGTTCACTTAGTTCGTACACTTGTGTTTTCCATATTTTTATATGGCGCGGAATCTTGGACCCTAAAAGCCACAGATAGAAAAAGAGTGGATGCGTTCGAAATGTGGTGCTGGCGCCGCTTACTACGAATTCCCTGGACAGCTCACCGAACTAATACCTCCGTTCTAAAGGAACTGAAGATCCAGCAATCCCCAAGACTCTCCAGCATTTGCCTGCACCGCATTCTCAAATACTTTGGACATATTGCACGAAGACCGCACGACAATATGGAGAAATTGATGGTGACAGGCAAAATCGAGGGCAAGAGACCTCGGGGCCGTAGTCCAAACCGATGGTCGGATCAAGTATCACAACAACTCAAGATACCAATAAGCACGGCACTCCACCAAGCTTCTGATCGCCAGAAATGGAGGCAAGCAATAGAAAAGGCTTTGCGTCAGAGTCACAATCCTCAGTAATGAGGCATGACTGAAGAGAGAGAGAATACTACGGCTGCCCCTTGGTCGCCGCTTGCCCTTGTGCTACTGAGAGTGGACGGGACCGCTGGCGACGCTGACGTTCGCATCTTGCGTACGTGACGCGCTCCACGCACTTTTCGTGAACGCATTCTTCAGCGTTGCTATGATTCGGTTACTGTTATGGTATATTTTCAGTAACGTGTTACTTTAGGTTCGGCATGAACGGATACTCGAGCGACAGTCAAAAGATTCTAACATGAAAGTTAAAATTACAATTGGAGTGGGCTTTTATGTTAAAAAAATAAAATTAAACAGTGGAAAATTTAAATAAGTCGTAAAGTTCCACTTCATACGTCTGTACAACATACTTATTAAAATTTATTTAAACGGCGGCGGGCCAGGAGCATGTTTTCATAATGTCAACTATTTCGGTCGGTGGAAGTGGGGCGTTCCCAATAAATGGTCATTTGACGAGGTCCCAAACTCCCAATTGAGCTTCTGTGAACCCATTCCGTACTGTAAACTTTACGACCAATATCCTCCTACACATTTATCAATATTTTCTATCTCCTATTGGCTTGTCTACTTTTCGTGTAAATGACTGTGACTACCTTAGACAATGTAATGTACCTGTGTACCATTAAATTCTGTTGTCCAGAATTAAAACCATATTTGGTGTATTGTCTCTATTTCTGAATATTGTTTTTTTAATTGTATGCACTTTATAATAACGCTAACGCTAACGCTAACGCTTCACACTCGTAGCCCCACACTAGGATTCTCTGTATCGTGGGTGCCATAGACAACACACAAGACAAGCACACACACCCAGACCGAGAACGGAAATTCAAACTCATCATCCAAATTTCCGCCTCGCTGGGAATCGAACCCAGGACCCTCGGAACAGAGATCCGGCGTGTTAACCATTGCGCCATCCGTGTCGTCACATTATAAAAGCACAGATACGGTATCCATTGGAATTGAAAAAATGCTTGCAAAATTTTTAACTGGATGCAGCCTTAAGTCCAAGCCAAACTCCCCGGTTCCTGGTGGTCTTTGCTGGCGGTCACTTTGGGCTTATCGGCATTGAGGGCGGCAACGCTTCGGTGATGATTTTGGTATTGCTACTGTCAATGGGCGACGAATAATGTATCCAAATCAGTTTCTGCATTAAATATGTAGTAAGGTAGTAACGAAGGAACAAAGAATATGCCGTACCGTACCTAAGTGCATATCCTTCACTACTACATTTATAATTCGCTTTTCGGGTATTGCCACTGTCTTGGTTATAGTGAAATGATGAACAAATAAAGCGTGATCAATTCCAAGGTAACAGCGCGGTTTCTTACCCTGTCCATTCTGATGACGGAGTGTATGCGCTTTGGCCCACGGTTGACCTTTAATTTGCATAGTTGTGAGCGTTTGGCGACCCTGGGACTGCCGGAGCTTCCAATTCCGGCCCATAAATATTGTACCGCTAACGTGTTTACGGAAGAGCAGACGGCTGTGACTCCATCGCCGCACCAAATTCACGCGCCGGCCGCCGTCCTTGCCACACACGACCGCATCCTATGATTCACACACTATAATCATGTCGTCTTTGTGCAGATTGCATACTTGTCCCGCTCAGAGACATTATCTTTACACAACCAACTGCAAGCTTTCAAACTTTACAAATAAAAATTACTATGTACAACGTGTTTTTATTGTTTACTTACCGGATTCGAGTGCCGTTCATAAGCGTACTTTAAAAGTATTGTGAATGTCCCAAATATTGGTCTCGTTGTAGCAATTTGTATACGACGTTCAGAGGTTTCGTTTTCTGATGCTTAATCATTGACAATGAAATAAATTGGCACGTTACATTATCAGTGCTATCACAAACCCTTTCAACGCCAGCATCGTGCAGTACCGCCGGCGCCGCGCCGGGGGAACTGGTGGGCGGCCAACGTGGGTGCCGGTCCCGTTGTCGCCGCGCGGCGCCGCGCCCACATCGCACACAAGAAATCCGCAAGGAGAAAACTATTTCGCTATGTGCTTGTTGTGAAAATTCTGATGCTTTGCATTGCAATCGCACTTAAATATAATAATAACGCTACACACTCAAAGCCCCACACTAGGATTCCCTGTGTCGTGGGTGCCTTGGACAACACACAAGACAAGGACACACACCCAGACCGAGAACGGAAATTCAAACTCATCATTCAAATCGCCGCCTCGCTGGGAATCGAACCCAGGACCCTCGGAACAGCGATCCGGCGTGTTAACTGTTAACCATTGCAAATATCCTGCTAATATTCAGTAAACTAACTTTACGGCATATCAAACCCAGAGGGAATTCTGCGTCTACGCTTACCCTATGACTACTTAAGGATATTCATTAAATTCTATGGCCTCGTATTAGTCACAGCTGATTCGTCCATCCGTCCATGCAGCTGATGCGTGCAATGAGATGCAAAAACTACGCTTGAAGGACTCTGCGATGTATGTAAGAGGCCAGCAAATTTTTGGATTTATAGTGTCGGATGCGGTAATAGTTGTTCGGCTGTTATTCCGAATTTAGTGTAACTCTCAATTCATTTCCATTCGCTATGTACTGTCTGTCAGCATGCATCATTTACTTTCTCGATAATGATTAATGTTGCTCCTTCTCATTGCCCATATGAATTTCATAATAACTGTCGGAACGATAGGGATGTAATCAGATTTTCATTCAAGTAAATATTTTTGATAAAAAGTGTCAGGATATTATTAGGTTGACAAATATAAACGTCATTTTGACAAAATTCCCTTTTTTCATTATAATGAGTATGACAGATTTGAATTAAATTCTTGCTGAGATTGTTCCTCCCTTGCACCATCTTACTTGACGGTTTTTTTACCCGACTGCGACAGAAGGAGGGCAATGTTTTTACTCAGATGAAAAATACGTTTCTGGTTTATTTATCGAGTAAGATACCTTCGATTAGTAAAGTTAATTGTATTATAATTATCTAAGTATTTATGGAATGCAGTAGTTGCGGCGCGGGAGTGTGTCATATTGTAATTCCACCGGTGAGGCACGCGCCTTCTGACGTTGCACAATTCATCGGTCTGATCGGAGTATCGGACCTCACCTCTAGTGGCTCTAGTACTAAACAGATAGTAAACCCTAGTCTGGTAGCAGACCGGCGCAGCGGGGTACTATCTCATCGCGTTTCGTTTCAGTCGACAGTCTCGGCAGTCGCTAGCGTTGTGCCTATTCGAATGTAATACTTATTACCAAAATCGGATCGCGAACATACAATTGAACGACTTGTTGAATCGATTTATTTTAATCGGATCAAAGATGTTGTTTATTGATTCTATATTGAATTAATTTACTTTTCACGATGATACGATATGACAATTTAATTAAAGTATGTATACCTAACTAGCAAACTAGCAAATAATCAGTGGTATCTTCTAATCATTTGATTCATTCAACGAGCCAACTTGAAATGCTAATATGGAGCTTATAATGTCCATGTGTGTTTGCTACATGTTGCATCCAACGCGTGTTTCAATGCCACCTATCAAAAGTTTACACATGGAATAAGAAATAATTTGATCCGCTTGGCACGTATCTACGTAGCTACGTATTATATGAAGAAACATTTGATCTCTTCGATGTGGATGTGATCGTAGTATTGCATTCGATTATGGTTCGAGAAATTGTATCGAATAAGTACAAATATCGCACATCCCTAGCAGTCAGACGCCGTCGGCGGCTTCCCCCGCCGCGCGCCGCGCCCCGCGACCGCGGCCGGACCCCCCTCCCGCACGGCGCCCCCTCGTCGCGTCGTACCCAGCCCCTCCCTCCGCTCCTCCAGTTGACCCGCAACTGCCGCGCGTAATCGTCGCATGTTTCATGCGACATCGCTGATTCTTTTCATAATATGGATATACAGTACATCCGCGCTCTCGTCAACTTTCAGTTCTCGTATTTGTGGTTTTGCGAAGTGGCCGACAAGTATAAATGGATTATATTGTAAAGTGTCCTCGGAAACGATCCAGTTCGTAAGGTCTGCATCGGAATTTCTAGCATGACAAACCGAACTCGCCGACGTGTTTGGCACATGGCGTTATTGTAATCGCGGTGCTGGCTGATATTACGTCACAATCGACAGTCGACTACTTCCCGTGTTACGGTAAAGCGAGAGATACAAGAAACACTCCGCTGTTTTGTTTTAAATTCGTCTCGAACGATTATTTTAAATAGTTATCGAGCGAGCGAGCGAGCGCGCGCGAGTGAGTACGCGTTCACGGCATGGCGTTCTCGTGGCCTCGTGGCATGTGGCGGCTGGCGGATTGTGGCGTCCACGTTACAGTATGGCGGTTATTACTACTCGCCGTGTATAGTTGGAGAAAGTGATTCCGTTTAACCTTATCGTCGAGATCGCCGTGCCATATGCGGCCGGGGTGATGCCAACGTATAAACAAAGCGAGTCCAATAATACGGTGATGTTAGGGCAGATCCGAGAGCCATTACGAGGTGTACGTACCTGCGTCATAAAACCGAGAGTGGTTTTGCAACTGTTTGGTTTTTTTGAGCACGATTATTTGTACTGCGGTTGCTTTGTTCGAAGTACGCCGAGGTCAGTGGCTTCATAAAGCGTTAGCTAATCGATTAACTACGTACTTAAATTGTGTACTTAGAAATTTTGTTTCGCTGAGACTGTTTACGTATCGTCGAATGTTCATCGAATAGCAATCCTACCGTGGCAACTGGCAATAACATAATATATCGACTACAACATTGGTTGCAAATGATAACCGTGTGAGAGAATGTGCCGCCATTCTGCGTTGTGCGGTAATTGCGTTGCTTGTTGTCCGGGCGCAGGCCGCAGTGGGGCCTCCGGCCGGCTGCAGGAATTTTCCACCGCGGTCTTCCTGGCGGCCGTGCTCATAATGCTCATGTACAGGCCGAGCGGCCAGGACCTTCACTCCTAAACGATGTTTTTTCAATTTCCTCCTCGTTACCAAAATGTAGTTGTAGACAGAAGATTGGTCCAAGCCCTCAGGTTTGGTCACTACATAATTATTCATCAATCTATGAAATGTCAATACATAAGTTTTCCGTTGAGTAAAGAATGTAGGTACCTATAGTGAATGCGAACAGTCTGTTACTCTGTTCGCTGTTAAGTGTTACTTATCTAAATTATAATTTATTCAAATAATATATTCTATAATATACATAGTTAGGTCACTGGTTCTTTGCTACTAAGGTCATCTGAACGTTAGTTAATCTAAACTGCAGTGTTTACATATAAGGTTGTTATAAGTTTGATGGGACCAGAGGTTCTCAAACTTATTACGTCTACCGCCAACTTTGAAAGTTATTTTTTAGCGCCCATAATTTATTTTTTACGTTACTAAACCCTAAAAAACCACTTTCTTGAACTGATAGCTTTGCTCCTTAGGCAGCAACCTGTCATTGTGGTGATTTTTAAAATTTATGTAGGTACGTGCCGTATGTTTGTAGATTTGTAGTTGTGACAAAAGCTTTATGTCGAATTGAGAAACTAATATTGAGTTTTCTTTACATAAAGTAAACAAGATAATCTATATTGTTCAATCCGTTTAAATTCGGCAAAATATTTTGTTTGATTATGTTACAAGAAGCGCCTGAAAATATTTTCTGCACAGATGCAGCATTATAATGCCGAAAAAGTTTTTAAATAAGTATAAAAATGAAAAAAGTTTTAAAATGTAAATTGAAGTTTTTTTAAATAGTTTTACGAAGTGAGTTTTTGCTGATTTGGCATAATATAATTATATATAATTATGTTCAGAATATCTAATTACTTCCCAGTTATTAATCTATAATCACTTTTAGCATTAATTTGCCTATTGCAATTTGCCTATTTTGGGCTTTCATAATATCGTTAAACAATCATTTGAATTTAATCAGTAAGTTTCTAAATGTTGTGTACCTTAAAGTTACTTTAAATTTAATTATTTACCCAGTTGGTATAAAATGTTAATGCAATTAAATTCGAACCTACATTTTTTAATGTAGTTAGGGGAGTGCTTGACTACAATTTCACTTGATGAGAAGTGGTGAACTTTAGGGGCAGGATTGGTAAGGGGGGCTCCCCGCCAGTGGCCCAGTGGTGCAGGCGGCGGGCACGGCGCATGGCGCAATGGGAACGTTATGCAACGGGAGCCGCCAGCCGCCACGTGGCCCTCCCGGTCTGTGCGCATGTGTCGCGCTCCCAACAATACTGGCCACGCGACAGGTTACGGAATATTTCACTTAGCACTTTGGGTTTTAGGTCATCTAGGCCGAAAAATCTTTGAAGTAGATTTTCTGCGAACGGAAAATTTTCTTAAAAAGAAATAGATTGACACAAATATGGTCGGTGTCCAAAATATTGGCGTGTATAATCGAATTAAAGTAGAGTGTAACAGCGGCGTAGCACGTGGCTGGGGCGGGCGGCGCGCATGTCCGCTCCGCCGCCCGCCCGCCCGTGCTCACAGCTGTGATCGCAGAAAATCGTTACCGACGTCCGGCTCACCCTTCTTCGCGTCACGTGGGTTCAATATCAGAACACCTCTAAACAACGCAGTGACATGTTTATCGATAACTTTCCGTCCGGCCCTGTCTGGCCTGTCTGACTTGTTTAGGTCGGTGGCGTTCTTCGCCGATTCGTTTAGCATCTCTCCCCCCCTCCCTCGTTTTAATACCAATCTCAAATACAATTACTTTTATGTCATCCCCCTTCATCCAGCCCGCGTGCAGTGCACGCCTTGCACACTCGCTTACGGCGGTCCTGCTTACGGATGTTACAAAATTTTGAGCCATGTTGAATTATTTTCACTTTCTATGGTGTAAACAAATGCCAAATCAAAGCTTGTTTCCAAACGATTCTGTGTAATGGTTCAAAGATAACGTTTACGAGTTGCGATACGATGATGATAGGCACACGTTATCGGCACTATCTAAACATGTGTCCCAATTAAAATTTAGGTGCAGTAATAAAGGAGTAGGTATCGATTAATTGTGGTATTTATTGGTACTATCTTTTTTCTATGCAGATTCATTTAATATAAGATGGCGATTCACAGTTTGAGAATCGCTATTCGAGGAAATTTTTGTCGTACAATACCTACATTTTTTTCCATCCTCGTCCCTAATGTATGTTTTTTCTTCGTTTGTTTCGTAAACATGTTTTAATAAGTATAAAAATACTACGGGATAACACGAACACGACGTAAAGTTACGTAAGCATGAATTGTCTGATCGTCGTGTACAAAGTAAACAAGGAATTTCCATTCCGGCTCGCACAGACATAAGTCACATGACACAATGTTGCTGCGTCATGTCGTGCACCTAAATATACCCACAAAAGGAGCCGTTCAAGCCGTTTTCGATGTAATGATCATGCAGACCACTTTAAATTTATTTAAACGCCTCTGCTTTTCATGAACTGAATTTTGAGTTAAACTTGCATTGTTTATGAGGGCAGAACAATTACTTTTGTTTATAATGTCGTCTTTTAACTTTTTAAGTTTTTGTCTCTATGTGGTTCCCATTAAATTATGTAATATGAAAATAATTTATTATACTCGTCACAAACTTTTATTTCCATATAAATCGTTTAATGACGTCATAGGTTGATAGTAAAAGTTTAAAAAGATGATTTTAATTTATCATTTTTAGGACATTTTAACAAGAGCTTGTTTTAGTTTTTGCTCTTTTGGCGAATTGACATCCAAAAAACATTTAAGACTTATCATGGATGACACTGAATTAGTTGTTAATTGTCTTTGATTCACTAAGGTTTCCAAATGTGTACATAGTATGACCGTGAGCGGATGCGGTGCAACGTTGTGATTGTGATGCCGCGAAATTGCGTTTATAAATTCGGTTTTCAGTGGAGTGAATTATCGCGAACATCCACACGTTGGTTTACAGCTGTGAAGTGTAAAGTGGCGCGTGCACAGGTGAAGGTCACGGCCGCGCTCGGGCTTGTCAACTGGCGGCCGTCGATCGCTTGAAATGCTTGCGGCCCGCCTGTTGCCCGCACCTAGCCTCGTACGCGGAGCCCCGCCATTGGTCGGCTCCAGCTCCACCACCACGAGACGTTCTCGCCGTTCGCAGCGCTCGCAATATTCGCCCCGACAAGACAAACCTTTCATTCACTCCAATCGTTCTCCGGAGATGTGCTAACGCTAAATATAACCTTAAATAAATTCATACGTACAATGACGTTTCGCGCACGATGACAAGTGTTTTTCGCTGGCGAGGCCGCGACCAGCAAAAGTTAGGTCGTACGCAATACTGGCCTTGTTCTACTACGAGTAGCATTGCTCATTATCTCAGAGATGTTTATAAATCCAATAAACAAAACACGATCAGTGAAGTACATGGCAACTTGGAAATAGGCAGTAGTTGGTAGGTATAGTTCATTGCGTTTTGCGACTATATTTAGTAGTAAACAAGGACAAGATCCACATTTATGTATCAAAAGTACAAGGTACCCTTTAGGTGCAAGCAATGCTTCTCGTGGGCCGGTTTAGGAATTAGAATGGTATAAAAGGTTTATTATGTAGCAATTTACTAATCGGATTAAATAGATTACCCGTCGGCTGGCCCCGGCGTGGGGTGACGTCGACATCGGTGTCGGGAAACCCGTTCCATATTACATGGACCGTCAAAATAAATTGATTTTTAAATATTATAAATTACAACGGCGAGCGATGAAATAGATAATGCAAAAATGACGTGATAGAGCAATATGAGCTGTTGTTAGTGAATGAAGTATCGGCACGATACCCCAGGCGTGTGGACGGTCGTCCTTCACTTGACCCCTTTACTTTTTATTGCTTGTCTATTTACTATTCGCAACATAAATAGCTGCATGAATTTTTTATCACCCTACGTTTGTTATGAAATTAGCAACATGATTTTAGTTGAAGTTGTTGAAGAAATCAGTATCCATTTAAGGTCATCAAATCTCCAGTGCCAATGAACGTTGATCACGCGAATCGGCCGAACCGTGTCACGGCGTTGTTTAACTGCGATACATCTTCATTGCTTCTATTGGTTCCATCGGAGAGATCCGGTTCCAGTACACGTCTACAGACACACTGCACCCAAAAATGTGCTTTAAATGTACATATTTTCACTTATCATTAATTGTACCTACATCTAGTACAATTTGAATAATTTTTAGAAAATTAAAGACATATTGTATCTCTAACTATAGACTATGGCGTATTGGGATTTATTAACACGCTTTTATTAACTTCACCTGTATGTTTGTATGTAACATTTCTGTTAATATCTTCCGTGCCCCTCAGGCGTTTTGCTTCAAATTCATAACGCACCTATAAACAGTTGATCCCTAATTTTCTAGACCCTTTCCACGCAAATCTATCGCGGATTTTCCTAAAAATAGGCGTTTTTCCTAACTTCTTTAATTTCCACCTTCCCTAGCCTATAACTTCCAAGTTTATCATCCGATTTCTTCCAAACCGACTTCGTTGTGCTTGTACAACTGCCCTGCGTCGATCCCACCGCTTTTCAAGCCAATCCGACGAAAAAAGTGAAAACCGAGTCATAGTGGTAGATCTCGTACAAGTTAATTTTATTTGTAACCGACTTCTTTGGGCGCGATTTTGACCCACTTTAAACGGCCAGATTTCGTTCAAACTTTGTAGATTTATCGAGTTCCGATGACATTACACTATTTTGATAAAATTATTCCAATTTTCAATATGCAAAATAAGAATTTAATTTTTTTTACTCTCACACTAATGCCATCTACCCATTTGCTACTGCCATCTACCCATATTTACGGGCAACTAGCTATAACTCCGTATTCAGATTGACTGCGTACATTACGTTTTACTAGATGGCGTTGTTCTTCTGTTTATTTGAATTCTAATTTATTACGGGAGTAATAGTCGATAGATCGATAGAGACCAAATAATAGTTTAAAATTATAAAAACAAGCTATTATAAATAAACAAAACTAAAAAGGAGAAAATAAATTATAGTTTAAAAAAACTAAAAAACACGCTTTTTATAGTTAACTGAACTAAAAAAATTGAAAATAAGTTTAAATAAATTTAAATTAAGAATAGTGTTAAAAATTTCAATAAATATGAATTAATAATAGTGTAAATAAAGAAAATATTTTATTTAAAAAAAAGCGTGGGGTGCATGGTGTCATTTTGATAATATCTTAAAAAGCACCCCACGCTTTTTTTTAATAAAATATTTTCTTTATTGTTTTTAATATCACCCGTAATATGAAAGATGTAATTAAAATTGTCTACATTGCACGCTTTCCTTTTCTGAACTGTTACATGTATAAGTGACTTCCGAGAGATGGATGTTTCTATCCTGCCACCGATTTTTTTTTTATTCAGTCAAGTCCCAAATGGGCGGCAATGAGTGATCCATGGGGATTAACTTCTCTCTGAGAGAAACAAGTCCGTTGAAAGGATTTGGAAACAAATACGAACACCGAGTGTTTATTTCTGTAAAAGGAAAACTGGCTCGAATGAGATAATACGGACGTGAAGTGAAATAGCGCCGAGTTAGGTAATTATTTATTAGAGTCCCAAGTCTGCTAATTAATGAGCTAAAAAAATCTCTTAATTTTTAAAATATAATCAACGCTGAGAAGATATACTCATAGGGGGATCCATAAGATCTTTGTGAATATTACTATACATATGTAAGCTAACAAATTAGATCAAGTGTTAGGTTTAAATATGCGGTTTAAGGTGGTTATTTATACATTGGAAAATGATTGATACTTCTCCTACCAGACTGTCAGCAGGTAACATCCAATTTTAGTTTGTAGACTGTTATTGTTTTCCCCGTGATCGCTTATCGTGCCCCGGCGGCAACAAGTTAATGGCCCACCATGCCTTCGACAGGAAATGGCATGACCATGACCTTCCTCAACCGATGTATCGTTTGTCGTTTGATATAATCTGTTGATACATTAGCCAAACTGTTATAGCCGTTTACACTTTTAGAATTCGGAAACAGAAGGCCACTGGAAAGTGACAAAGATGGCGCTATATTTTTTTTATATTCATGTGATGATGTGATTACTGACGAATTTTACTGATGATTTTTGCCAATGAGTTAGTACATACTTTATCTGATCGAAAACAGTAATTAGACAAATATTTACGTTATTCGTTATTGTTCAAATTAATCGGTTTCAATTAATTTTAAAGCCATCGCTCACTCGTCCAATTAACAAACAAAAACTTGCACGGAGCAACGAGGGTTGCCATTCAAATGCAATCGGTTTTGAATGTTCACCATTTTGACGTGTCGTCACTCGTCCTCAATTATGCTATGTTTTTGTCAATTGGCATTGTGTTTTCGCGTACCCTTGAAGTCGCAAATCACTCTATTGCCATCCGAGGAAGGCTAACGAAGAAGCATGTGTTGTGATGTTGGCTTTGTTATTCGTTTAAACTTTTCCTTGCTTTTAAGGACACAGACGCCTCTACATACGTGTGATGACGACATAAAATTTGTATGGTAGTTTGTGTGATTTATCCTATGCTATTCTAAAATTGTACGTATGATGTATCCACACTAAACGCGCATAGGAAATAAATATTTGATTGGATGTAGGGAATATGTTGCGTAAAAAATTAATATAGTGATATTATAGATCATGCAAATAAAAATAAACTGGGTTGGTCCTGAAATACTGAAATGCTCTGTAAAATGTTCCTAAATTGGTAATTATTCGCAAGAATTACAAAACTATGTGAGGTGAAACTAAACTGCCTAAAAAGAACTCAAATTGATAAATTATAAATAACATAACTAAATCATTACGCAGACCTTCTTATTCTTGATTGTAAGTACCGTGAACAGTCATCAAGTTTGGCTTAGTTTTGGCTGATACTCAAGTAGCTATTCAGTCGAAGGTACCACCGATTTTCCAACTCTCCATTGCAAATATTTGAAGGGTATTAATATTATTATACCTATCTAGGGTACCAACGCCTTTCACTGCTGCTCGAACTGGTCCCGCTGTATACCGTCCGTGCTGCAACTTAAGAAGCATTGATAATGTCTGTTGGCCGGATTAGATATCTGCACGGACACGAACCGTGTTAGAGAAACATAGGAATAGTATCGTGTAACATGTGACCGAAACTCAAGCCGTAACCGAGGCGGTCGCCGCCGCCGCCACGAATCCTATCGACGACGATTGAACCTTATTTCGGTGCAGCAGTGAGGCCGTATTCGGTTGCGGTTCGGTTCGGCGGCCGCACGGACTGGTTGGCGCCGTCGGGGAGGACGTAAGCCGAGAATGTTGAACGAGCGACGACCGACCCGACAACTGGACTTTGTTTGCGGTGTGGCGGCGCGCACTCTAGCTCTTACTAATAACTAGTAACACGGTCCTAAAACATACCTTAGTACTCGTACCCTACACATTTTCATCAGGAATTATTAGGATATTAAGTTTTGGCTCAGTCGTGCCCGTCTATCCTGAGTAGTCGATCGTAATAAGTGGGGGGGGGGGGGGGCAGGCGGTAGTTGCTCGTAAAAAACTTAGGTATTGGACTAAACATTTAATGGAAAAAATATCGACAACTTCATTTAGACGTCTGGAACTTTATCATTGGCACGGCAGTAGTGCTAGACGCGAGTGCAGCGCTTGCGAGCCAGGGTAGCCGGTGACAGCGGTGACCGCATTCCGCGGCCGCCGTCCAAAGCCGCGCCGCCGCCACCGCGCTGCCGGCTCTACCTACCAAATACCAATTCGCGTCAACTCTAAACATAATTCTGTTTTGCCCAGCAACCAGCAACTCACCGTTGATACTTTTGGTGTTACGATATCCACGTGCGGCAGTGCACCACATCCCGTCGGGTTCTATGTACTCTCGTAACTCTTGTAAGACTGTAATGATAAGTCGTAGCGAAAACGATCGCCATTAAGAGACGTACGTCGTAGTCGAACTGGTCGTAGGTACAGTAGCCGGCTGCTATCACACCGGTACCAGCGCCGGCTCTTCCCCAGTAGGGTA
Organism: Hesperia comma; assembly: GCA_905404135.1. NCBI lineage: Eukaryota > Metazoa > Arthropoda > Insecta > Lepidoptera > Hesperiidae > Hesperia > Hesperia comma. The sequence continues at coordinate 550,055 of FR990015.1, read as the reverse complement.
CACGGTTCGCGTCATCGAATGATAAGCAAGCGAGTATGACAATACTATCGGCGATTTAAGTTCTTGTTGTTACTTATCATTCAACGACTTAGAAACATTGCACGTCAGTGCCACTCATCGGATAATCGCGTGACGCTGACGACATGGTGCGGCCTCGAGAGAACGCCACCGCTTTATTGTTAATGTAAAACCTTACGAAAAAATCAGTTGGTCATATCCATTGTGAAATTTAATATCGCCAGCACTACATGCCAAACACGTCGGCGAAGACGATTTTCCTGGTTTGTTATTCGCTCGTTGAATTCGAGAGTTAAACCTACATTTTTTCTTTAAAGGATAAATAATGTGGAATGAATTTGCGGGGCGACTCGTCAAAATATGTGATTTTATACAAGTGTATCGAATGCGTGACTTCTCGCTATATACAAAATAGATAGGATATTTATAGTTTATACCGAGTGTAATTAAATTATTCAACCGTTGACTAATTAGTGTTAAGTGTAAAATGAGACGTTTCAAAATGTACGCGTTCGGACGCGGCGGAGGGGCGTCGAGCCGTTGAGTTGCATCGAGTGTGGAGTGAGTGATCGTTGAGTGACATTGTGAACGTTGGATGATCGTTGAGGCGGCTCAGCGGCGGAGCGGAGCATGTTGATCAACACGTACCTGGACACGGAGGACTTCGTGCATTTGTACTACGCGGAGGATGAGGGGGCGGCGGCCGCGCACGGCTGCGCCGCCAACGCGCGCCTCGCCTGCAAGTACCCGCCGCGCCCGCCCTCGCCAGCCCCCGACTACGACCAGGTACAGTCCCAGTGTGGCCTCTCTGTATGTCGAGTAACATCTGCTTATTTATATCTTGCTTTCTTCGGTAATTGAGCTAGAGGCTCCACCTTTCTTAAGTTAAGCCAACTGTTCGTGATGCCTCCCGCTAAATAAAGGACAAGGTTATTACGACAGGTCACTGGAGCTTCTGGAGATCCCTTTCCTTTTTAACAAGTACGATCCCGTCGGGACACTTGGGACTCGTGCATAGTGGTAGGGTCTTTTTACCCGTCTAGCTAATGACCTACAACCCAAAGCCAGAAAGCATGCAAATCTTTTTGTTGGCGTGTCGGTAATCTCCTTCCTGTTACGGATAGGTATGAATGGGCAACGGTGACCACACATGATCTGGTTATTTATCAAATCACGTAGCCTTTTAGAATACCTTTTTAGAATCATGTTGATGACATAGTGATTGTCATATTTGGAGTGGTTAATTAAGTAAGTATTGAGTTGACATAATATGAATATTTACTAGATTAGGTGCTGGCCCAAACAGTATTTTATAGCTCGGCTTAATTTATGGATAACGCAAGAAGTACTGTGTTGAGGACTAACACTATTTTTAACGAGGTGAAGTTTTCGGACACGTATTGGAAATATCTTATTAAGCTTAATCATTTCGGTAAGGAGTTGAGGACAAAGTTTACGGCGCGGCGTAGTATTTTCCCGCCGTACAAAGTGCATCGCCGCGGCTCCCACGCTGGTGTTTCGAACCGATCATTCCGGTAATGAACAGAATGAGGCGTGAGCGTGAGGCCGTCGTCACCTTGGGGCGTCACGTTGTGCCGCGCACACTGGTCGCTGGCCGCCCACCTGTTGTCCAGTGGTCGTCATCGTCAGTGGAGTCAGGAACACCACGACCATCCCCAAAGTTTTGCCAAACGAGTAGCTTGGTCCTCCGACTTTAACACCGAAATACTCAAATCTACAATTCATTTTGCGGTGGGTTTAGAAAGAGAGTTGATGCTACCAATAGCATGGCAACTACAAAACTAAACCTCCTACCAAGCGTAAGCACAGCATTTTAAATCGTATCAACATGAGCGGGAACTAGTAGCGCAGTCGTGTCTTGCTCAGCAGAGTCACGATTAGTTAAAGTTGGTTTGTACTCAAGGTTGAATGGTGTAACTCAAATGGCTTTAGAAGTGTTAAAATGTTTATTTTAATGTTAAGTTCCCAAATATGTCCCAACATCTATTTAATTTAGTTTGTTTTGGTTAACAGTTTAACGTTGATATACGACTATACGATAACCACATTCACACACATAACAATTCACAATAAACCTATTGTGATTTGTAGTATGATTGTCGTCTTATTTGTAAATTGTAAACAGATAATAAAACAAAAGTGCAAAGTCATTCGTTTTGTTTTGTAATGTTGAGCGAGCGGTATTCATTATCCTGTCCGTCGGCGGCGCCAGCTCGGCGCCGACAGCCGACAGCCGTCAGCCGCCGCGGCACGTGGTCGATACAAAGTCCACCGGCTGGAGACGCGTCACTCGATCACCATTGTCACCAGCAACACTTCCACCGCCACCGACACAATGCAATCGTAGGAAATGCGTCCAATTGTTTACCGCGCTCGCGACACTCAATGGAGTCTCGGAGCTTTATTTGTATTGTTCTAAATGAACGTAAATCGAACGAATGAATCGGGCAGTCATCTCGCAGTTTACAGTAATTGAGGCTAATATGGGGGTGGCGAGTGGGTGCGACCGTGCGTTTAGCCGCCCGCAGAGGTTCGGTCTAATTTTGGACTCGTGGTTCATTTAGGCAACAAATTGTTTTGCTACTGTAACACGCCATGAGTTTAAATTTAAATAGATGTTTGCGCCATTATTTACATTAAAATGTGATAATGAAAACTATTAAAATGGAATGGAATATTTTATTGGTAGGTACTAGGTACACACTACCTTCTATGGTTTTGTTTACATCTAACGATTTTTATCAAATTCGTTGCTTTTATTTTCTTACTCTTGTTTTATTCACGTCCTATCGAGGAGTCCTCTTATTAAACCGAGTATGTGTGTTAACACTTTATTATTAACTAGCGGACCGCCCGCGGTTTCACCCGCGTGGATCCCGTTCTCATGGGCATATATGCATGTATTATACATAAAAACCTTCCTCTTGAATCACTCTACCTATTACAAAAAACCGCATCAAAATCCGTTGCGTAATTTTAAAGATTTAAGCATACAGACAAACAAACAGACGGACAAAAATAGCGACTTTGTTTTATACTATGTAGTGATTCACACACAGCCAAGTCCATTGAAGAGCCGTCGCGTCGTGACAGCTGTTGGCCAATCATGACCCCGAATTTGATTTCGTAGCGGACTGCGCACATACAAAACAACGTCCGTCAGGTCCGTAAAGTAACACGGACTTGGTATAAGTAAATTATAATTATATTTTTAACATTTATTTTCTATGGCGCTTAGAGCAAAAACGACGTCGCTCGGCTAGTCTAACAAGGGCGGTCTGGCGATAATATGCTGATAGCATCCGTCGGGTACAGAACTGATCGTAACCTAACTGCAAGCCTGTAGCTCGATCGCTAGTGACGTCAAATGACTAGTTTTTGCACATGGTTTATTAAAGTACAGGAGAAAGTACGACTGTACTTATTTGAACTAGTGATGTAACTCAATGGATACTTAGGTAGGTACACGAGTGACCGTGCAAAAGTAGATCCATGGCTTGATTTCTGAGGAATGGATGTTGTAAGCTGGTAAGTAATATAATTATACCTTCTCGTGGCGTGTCGTAGCCGCGTTAGGTAAGTTTTACGGCGAGCGGATTGATGAGCGCATTATGCAACGGACGTACATGCCCGCTTCCGCCATTGGCCAACCGGCGGCGGCAGCGGCTGTCTCAAGCTGCAGTAGACTGTGTGTGTAGAGTAGGCTGTAGCGTGTACGACGTACGGCCTTGCAAGTACATCGCGCGCCGCGCGCCGCAGGCATCGGGCCGTGCGGCGCTGTAGGTTTGGTGCCACGATTAGGGTCGTCACTTATAAAAGAAACTATAATAATTGAAGATATTAAACTTAACGTACCTAATCTTGGAAAGAAGTGCACTTTACTACCGACGCCACATCGAAGAAATCAAAAAATTAGTAACCCATGTCCTAGCTCCGGTATTGGCTATATGTATTTAAATTATAATTATACGTATATACCTACATAACATGTTACGATCTGTGTATGTTTTGCTGTCATATCGTTCAGGTACCTACATTTGCTTTCGTTTAATTACACCATTGCACTCAGTGACAGGGCTATTAAGCTCGAAGATGAAGCCAACCTCCTCCGCTGGAGGTGCACTATGCGAATATACCGGCCAAGGTTCCCGGTCGGGTGTAGTGTAGCTTTTGGACTTATAACGTAGAAGTAACAACGAGAAACAGCTCAGCATAGAATATGCTATAGTCGGTCGGCAACCTTGCTAAACGCATGGTTCCAACTTTCCCTTCGCTTGGCGTGTGCTGGTGTACTTGACTAACAAACCAATCTCTCCGGTGACAAATGTACGCGAGACAAGGTTTACTAAATAAACATGCCAAAGTAATGAGGTCAACCGATCGTGAGTGAGGTACCTACTGGTCGCAGAGCCCAATGTACTGACTGTGTGATACGTGATACCTACTCGTCAAGCACTTTCAGCATGGGTGTGTGTGTGGATTGAGTGAGCACCCTAAATAAAATTAGGAACATTATGCTAGTTATTTAGTAAAAGAATAGAAACAATTGTAAAAGCAATCTCACAATTTGTAAAAAGATAAAACGCGAGATATATCAGTTAATGTATGCTCACTCAGTTCTCACCTAAGACCACTCTGATCTATGAATCCATGAAGGAAGGACACATTTAAGATTTGTGTACTAGCTTTTTGTAAAACCTTTGTAAAGTTGTCGTTTTTAGATACCAATCGCCTACTGCCGTATAAAAAAAAGTTACAAATGCTTTCTTATGCTCACTCAATCCACACACTTTGAAAAGACCCGATTTCCTATAAACCAACTTGAATTAAATTTTGTCATAATATGTCTCGATTTATTTAAAGGTATTTATATGAATTTGTAAAACACAAAACGAACCATAAAGCTTGCACGTTTTTAAATAATTTATTATTTTAAGTGCTCACTCAATCCACACAATTCTGAAAAGTAATAAGCACTTATATCTTTGAATTGATAGGTAGTTATCTTATATATAAAAATAAGTCGGGTTTTCCTTCCTGATTCTATAACTCCAGAACGCACAAACCGATTTCCACGGTTTTGCATTCGTTGGAAAGGTCTCGAGCTCCGTGAGGTTTGTAGCAAACAAAATTCGGGAAATTTTCAACAGAAAAGGAGGAAAACAGGGAAAATCATTGTAAACCAAACAATTTAAGTAGGTGTTGTACATATGTAATTTGGTAGGATTGTCATATGGTTGCCTTGGATACCACGTTGTTACCTTCTACTGTCTAATAAAATATTTTTCCTATGCTGTGTAAATCTCTGTTTTTCTATCAGATTATGGGCCCAGATACCCCAGGAGGTATTCCACACTTCCCAGTTATTAACCAAGATTAATAGAAAGAATTGTACGTACTCAGATTATAGAACCAAAAGGCAGATAGAACATTCGCAAAGAAAAGCGACGAATAATGTGAAGCCGCTTTTTCCCTATGTGTGCATGACAACCTTAATGTCAACTAGCAATTGCACCGTATGGATACGTAATTCTTTGTGTGTGTGAGGTTGCCAAGTGAAAAGTCATAATCTCCCGCAATTTTGTAAACATTGTTCGCCATATTTTCAGCTTAAAACATTATGCACAATTAAATTGGCAAATTATTTATTACTAGTGAACGCCCTTGTTTCGCTTCGGTAAGCCCATAATCGATAAATGAGGGATGGTATTCTTTAAATTGACGTGATTTCTTATTTGTGTACCGATTCTAACTAAATGTTAACCCAAGCTCATTTGAATACGTCAGTGAAATCTGCATCTAAATTTGTTAAGCCGTTCCTGAGATTAGGCGGAACAAATGCACAGAAAAACAGACAAAAAATTAAAGTTTTATTGTATGTAATAATAATAATTGATTTTAATTTCTTCTGATAATAATTTCTTGAGCGCCTCCGAGCTTCGGAAGGCACGTAAAGCAGTCGGTCCCGGTTGATATCGATACATCGATAGATAGCAGTAGTTAAGCCGTGTCGGAGGCCTTCGGGCGGCTTGAAAACTTTCGACAATGTGTTGGCCACTAACCCCTCCACCAATCCGCACTGGAGCAGCGTGGTGGAGTATGCTCTAGGCCTCCTTAATAATGACGAGACCCTCAGTAGTGGGACATTAATGGGTTGTAGCCATATCACTAGTTATCAAAAATTATTATATAATAATTATGTGTAAATGTTCTTTTAATATACCTATTTAATTTAATATTTTAAATATGTTTAATTGTTTTAATTAACCTATGGATTTTTGTCTCTTTGGGTAGATATTTTTAATAAAAAAAAACATCAAAATATCAATTTACTTATTTAATATAACACAAATTCGGTTTTGATGATTTTTTAATCAACCAATGTCCTTTTTTAGTGATATTATTGGCACACGTGACATTTTCAGCAGTTAGAATGCTAATTTTATTGGCTGTATTGCCTGACTTTTAGGTTTAAATAAATAAAACTATTTACTTTCAAAATATTTTTTTTCGATATAAATTTATAAATCGACCAATGTCCAAATAGTCCATGCATAATTATTTCCCCAAATTTAGGGTAACCGATTTTCATTTAAACTGGTGTAGAAATGAATGATTGTTGAGGTTTTGTGTTCCGAGCGAACCGAAAAAATATTATTATAAATAAATAATAAAATAATGAACAATTACCTGTGAAAAGATATTCCGTCTTCTTTTCTATGTTTTTGCGAACAACTTTTAGAGAATTTAATAATGCAAGACGGCATTATAACTGATAAAATTATTTTAAAAAATTTGACACTTGCGACGTTTATGCTATTTGACGCTTTCCGTAGTACTGACACGAGATTGTATTAGCTTTTTATTTTGTATTTGCTTTGGTAGCTTCACTTTATACTAGAACGACTACATCTGCCTTTTGGTTCTATAATCTGAGTGTACGTATTAAATTTTGTTTTTTAAAACGAGATGCAGAACAAAAGGAATGTTCGATCGCCATCGGCGATGCCGGCATCTGTGCCGGCATCATTGTTGTCTACTTTAGAACATAGTATCTCAATGGTTGTCTATAGCTTCGAGTTCTGGAATAACTGTCAATTTTGAGAAGCTTTGTGGCACAGACTTTGTGGTATATCCAATTACGGCAATTGGAAGTTTTTGATGCGGATACAGTATTTGATACATGAGGACTTATGGGACTGCATCGTTGAGGCTGAGTCGGGTGTCCCTAGGGACAATGACGAACGCAAGCAACGACGGGCTCTTGCCAAAATATGTTTGATGGTGCAGCCATCGTCGTTTTCGCACGTACGAAATGCTACCACTGGCTTTGAGGCTTGGAATAATTAATTAAAAATGGCCTATGAAGACAAAGGACTGTGTAGACGTCTTGGACTTTTACGTACAATGTTCGGATTGAAGTTAGAACAATTTAATGATAATATGGAAGCGTATCTCTTAAGGATCACGGAGTTGGATCAACAACCACGATATATTAATGCTCCATTAGATGATGATTTCCTGTCACAGTGTTGATACTGAGCGGTCTATCATCAGATTATGACCCGCTTATCCTGACATTGGAAAATTCTAATATTAAACTAGCAAACCCGGCGAACTCCGTTTCGCCACCAGATGGCTTCGTTTTTTGTAACAAACATTTCGTTTGGGGATTAAAGAAATTTTTTTTTGTTTTATATGTTTTTGTTTTATATTTGAAAAGGTGATAGAAAAAACAGAGATCAAAACAGCATAGGAAAAATAATTTATTAGACAGTAAAACGTAACATAACAACATAATATCCTAGGTAACCAATACGCCAATGCAACCAAATTACGTATGTACAATACACTTACAAATTGTTCGGTTTATATATTTCTAACACCTGCCCTTAAACTAAACAATTTGTAAACCAAATCGGACAGATACTCTTATATAATTAAGCAGTACCTATCTTCTACAACCCGTCTCACATATTGGTTCTTTATATCGAAGTAACTGACCCTTTTACATTTGAATTTACTTTGGAACTTTTCCCCAACAAATATTACATTTAGTTTCATTATAATGTACCTCAAGCCCTTTTGAAGTCATCTTTCCAACCGATAACAATTTCGTTGACAAACCCGGCACGTAAATAACTTCTGTTAATTTTGTAGTTTTAGTGTGCCCTTTTAACAACAGCTCTTCTTCACCATGTACTTCGCTATGCATCTTTTCTCTATTAGCCACTGTCACCAACCGCGGAGTATCCACAACATAATTTTGCAATAAAGCTTTGTTGTTCATTATGTGGCAAGTTGCGCCGGAATCCACATACCAGGCATTCGAATTTACATCTATAGCTAATGCCGATAATAATGTTCCTCTCCACGTATTTTCACATATGTTTCTCCTCCTTTTCCATTTTTGTTGGTTTTTGTCGGACAGTTCTTTGCATAATGATCCTGTTTCTTACATATGAAGCATTCGCCTTTCATAAAAGGTTTATTCGCTGTTTTTGCATTTCATTATGCAAACATTGCGCCTTCTTCGCTCTTATCAAAGCCTCTACGCAATTCTTCTTGTAATAGTTTGGTCTTTACTGTCTCGCTGCATAATTTAATATTAGAATTTTCCAATGTCAGGATAAGCGGGTCATAATCTGATGATAGACCGCTCAGTATCAACACTGTGACAGGAAATCATCATCTAATGGAGCATTAATATATCGTGGTTGTTGATCCAACTCCGTGATCCTTAAGAGATACGCTTCCATATTATCATTAAATTGTTCTAACTTCAATCCGAACATTGTACGTAAAAGTCCAAGACGTCTACACAGTCCTTTGTCTTCATAGGCCATTTTTAAATTATTCCAAGCCTCAAAGCCAGTGGTAGCATTTCGTACGTGCGAAAACGACGATGGCTGCACCATCAAACATATTTTGGCAAGAGCCCGTCGTTGCTTGCGTTCGTCATTGTCCCTAGGGACACCCGACTCAGCCTCAACGATGCAGTCCCATAAGTCCTCATGTATCAAATACTGTATCCGCATCAAAAACTTCCAATTGCCGTAATTGGATATACCACAAAGTCTGTGCCACAAAGCTTCTCAAAATTGACAGTTATTCCAGAACTCGAAGCTATAGACAACCATTGAGATACTATGTTCTAAAGTAGACAACAATGATGCCGGCACAGATGCCGGCATCGCCGATGGCGATCGAACATTCCTTTTGTTCTGCATCTCGTTTTAAAAAACAAAATTTAATACGTACAATTCTTTCTATTAATCTTGGTTAATAACTGGGAAGTGTGGAATACCTCCTGGGGTATCTGGGCCCATAATCTGATAGAAAAACAGAGATTTACACAGCATAGGAAAAATATTTTATTAGACAGTAGAAGGTAACAACGTGGTATCCAAGGCAACCATATGACAATCCTACCAAATTACATATGTACAACACCTACTTAAATTGTTTGGTTTACAATGATTTTCCCTGTTTTCCTCCTTTTCTGTTGAAAATTTCCCGAATTTTGTTTGCTACAAACCTCACGGAGCTCGAGACCTTTCCAACGAATGCAAAACCGTGGAAATCGGTTTGTGCGTTCTGGAGTTATAGAATCAGGAAGGAAAACCCGACTTATTTTTATATATAAGATTATGCAGCGAGACAGTAAAGACCAAACTATTACAAGAAGAATTGCGTAGAGGCTTTGATAAGAGCGAAGAAGGCGCAATGTTTGCATAATGAAATGCAAAAACAGCGAATAAACCTTTTATGAAAGGCGAATGCTTCATATGTAAGAAACAGGATCATTATGCAAAGAACTGTCCGACAAAAACCAACAAAAATGGAAAAGGAGGAGAAACATATGTGAAAATACGTGGAGAGGAACATTATTATCGGCATTAGCTATAGATGTAAATTCGAATGCCTGGTATGTGGATTCCGGCGCAACTTGCCACATAATGAACAACAAAGCTTTATTGCAAAATTATGTTGTGGATACTCCGCGGTTGGTGACAGTGGCTAATAGAGAAAAGATGCATAGCGAAGTACATGGTGAAGAAGAGCTGTTGTTAAAAGGGCACACTAAAACTACAAAATTAACAGAAGTTATTTACGTGCCGGGTTTGTCAACGAAATTGTTATCGGTTGGAAAGATGACTTCAAAAGGGCTTGAGGTACATTATAATGAAACTAAATGTAATATTTGTTGGGGAAAAGTTCCAAAGTAAATTCAAATGTAAAAGGGTCAGTTACTTCGATATAAAGAACCAATATGTGAGACGGGTTGTAGAAGATAGGTACTGATTAATTATATAAGAGTATCTGTCCGATTTGGTTTACAAATTGTTTAGTTTAAGGGCAGGTGTTAGAAATATATAAACCGAACAATTTGTAAGTGTATTGTACATACGTAATTTGGTTGCATTGGCGTATTGGTTACCTAGGATATTATGTTGTTATGTTACGTTTTACTGTCTAATAAATTATTTTTCCTATGCTGTTTTGATCTCTGTTTTTTCTATCACCTTTTCAAATATAAAACAAAAACATATAAAACAAAAAAAAATTTCTTTAATCCCCAAACGAAATGTTACAAAAAACGAAGCCATCTGGTGGCGAAACGGAGTTCGCCGGGTTTGCTAGTAAAGTTATAAATTGCTCAAGTTTTAGTAAAAATTATTACAAAAAGTGTGCCATTTCGAATTCTTGTTTTTTAGTTTAGTTTAAAAGAAATTAATTTGTTAATGTTTTAATGAAAATCTACCACACTGTAGGGTTGTCACGAAGAACTTTTTTCAAATTAAGTTTTTTTTTAAAGTGACCTATAATATTTACGTGCTCAGCGGTGAGATATATAGACGGTATTAGTAACGCACTAAGATAGAATGTCGTTAGCACCGCAGCGGTTAATATCCTCGGATTACTTTGATTGCGTACTCTCGCAGACAGTACTCACAATGTCAATTACATAAGTGTCATCGTAACCAAACATCATAACAGTAAATCATGCGAACAAACATAATAATGATCGCAGACACTGTAATAGTTACATTTTATAGTGATTATAAAAGTTATTCGTAACGGTTACGGGACCAATGACTTGTGATTTATACTTATTGAACTAATAATATGTAACGTCTAGTAATGGACTTCAATCCGATTGTATAATTATTTTTATCTTAAGTATTTACAATATTAAAAGTAATATGGATTGTGTCTTAGTGCTTAACGTATGCCTATGTCAATAAATTGATTATTTCTTGACTAACTAACTAAATAACGAACACAAATGGCAATCGCAACATTGGCAACAGCACCGGCGCGGCGCACAGCCACAGCACAGCTGAGGCGAGGGTCTCCTTTTTACCCGGACATACCTACTCAGGAGAACAAGTAAACAGGAACCTGCTCAACTGCAGGTCCGCTCCTCCACCGAGGAGATCTTTTCTTAACACGGTGTGGTGTAGTAGTGTTAGCCTCCTAGATCTGCAACCGACTTCGGCTATTTTTTTCTAAAAAAAATAACCAACTCGATATTAACTTGACGAAGACTCGATATTATGTCGACGAGTACAAATACCCCAAAGATCATGAGATTTTCATCAAACGGCAGCATCAGCTTTCGATAAAAAAATAAAAAATATCAAATAATCCATTTACCTACTAAGTACTACTTACATTATAAGTTAGTAACACACTAAAAAATAAAATTAAAATGTGGTGTCGTGGGACACCAGGTAGGAACGAAGTTCCTTCGGCTAATGTAGAATCGACACAATTTGCAAAAAAATCGTGCTCAATTTTATGTAGGTTTTCTTGATTTTTCTCTTAAAGTTTGCTGATTAGTTTTTATTTAAGTATAGGAAAGTATTTAGAAAATTCAGTATTTTAGGAAAATAAATTACGTAAAATAATAATGTTAGGGCACAGTAACAAATAAATGCCCCTTAAAACTGTCTCAAGGAAATAACGCTTTTATACTAGGTACGCACTACTACTAGTACTAGGTAACTAGGTAAGGTAGGTACTAGGTAACGCGTATTTTCTTACGGTTTTACTATCACATATTTTTCAGTTCGGTCGCACAGCAAAATCCCTATCTCCTCCAAGCCTGCCGTAAGGAACTTCGTTCCAATAAAAAATACAGTCGAATCGAGAACTTTCAATTTTTAATTTGACAGTGAGCGAGCAGTTTTTGAGTTATCTGTACCTACTTGTCGGTGTTGATATGATTTTTTGGTACAAAGTTATCTATTTCTTTCATGAAACTTTGAATAGACAAAAATAACTACTATATTAATGAGAATGAGCATATTATAGTCATGGATTGTTATCAACATTCACGTGCAAGAAGAACAAATTTAATAGTCCGTTGTGTGTAATTTATTGATCAAATATGGTGACGGGCGGGCCGCGCTGGGAGCGGCCGGGCGCGCGGGCGGGTTGAACGAACCCTGGCACGAACGTACGGACGGACTGGTAATTGTACTAGCAGACGCAGATAGTGGAGATGTTCCAAGTATTTAAAGCGAGTGACGTGGCGCCACCACTGCCGCGCGGCGCCCGCGCCACGCCACCGCGCTACCGGGAGCACAGAAGTTGCCGTCACGAACGAAACGTACTTGAAACACGATCGACCGCGATTGTCACCTGCTGACGACAAAAATGGAGCAATGGAAAAAAAATTGTGGTACTTCGAATTTAAATTGGGCGTCACTCTTTTTTACTCATTTTTTAAATAAGTTAAACATCCAATAAAAAACAAGTTGAACGTCTCTACTCTTAGATAATAACAACAAGTCGTCGGAAGTTATGAGAATTATTTTGTAATGTAACAATTAGGTATTGCCATTTATATGGATTTATTTTATTACTGGGATTTATTTATATTAAATACGGAAATAGGAAACGTAACTTTAATGATCCGACTATAGATAATTATGTACACGCTCTTTGTTTGTAGAATGCCCCTCAAGGCAAACTTATATCATAGTAAAATAAGAATCTTATTATTATTATTTTTATTGTTTTACTATGCTTGTAGCTAAACCTGTTTCATGAATCATTTTTGTGGGATTATCGACATACGAATCTGCTTGGAAGGTGGTATCGTTGAACGGGCCGACAGTTTAATTTGATTGTCGCACGACTGCGGCTGAGTTCTAGTTCTACAAGTCCTACAACTTGCTCTTATCGCGACAAACATTTCCTTCTTACAAAGAAATGGATTACACAAATTGATTCCAAGGTGAGGCCACACGGCCGGTTAGTCCACAAACAGTTTCCTTTCCGGTGTGTAGTGGAAAGTTTAAAAGACATTTCTTTAAAACTTAGCTTAAAGTGAATAAAATTATATTACGCGATAAAACGATATAGCTATTCCGGATCTTAGTTCTTTGCTCTAACTTCGTGTTGACAAGAAAGCGAGTGCAAAACCAACGCTTTGCCTTATTGGGTGTGAAGTGGTGACTGTGCCGGCCACGTCCGGCGGCGGTGAGCGCTCCGGCTCGCACGTGGGTGGTGAACGCAGCTTCGCAGATCATTTCTGTGAACTGTTCATTGTACATCATTATTTTATTAGGACATTGAAACCTTACACTCTGTCGGCAAATAATCCAATCAAATACGAACTTGCGAAACAAGGACTTTAGTTCACTTTTCTTCACTTCGAATGAGATTTTTTTAATCCGAAAGAACGGCGAACTCACTTCTCACGTTGGTACTTTATCAACCTTAGTGACATACTCAGTGTCACTCCAAAAGTGTTTAAGCAGAAGATTATTGGATCGGAATTCGGAACGTTTTCGGCGTTGCACGGATCCACAACCAAATAAGAAACATCTCACACATAAAAATATACTCACACCCGACATAATGCTACTTAAGATATTGGGTTAACCATGTTTTGTAATTTGTTTAATAAATTCATTCCGATATAATAAAATTGAAAATCTTGAATAGCCGACAATCTGGAAAATCGATGTGGGAGTTCCGCCGCGCCGCGCCGCCCGGTACGCAGCGTCCCGGTTGCCGGCACTAGCCGCTGGCCGCTAATCACGGTGATTGCCACTATTTTATTGAACCGCTTACTTTTCCGACGAACAACAGCTTATTCACGGCGACCTTGCGCTCCGCCCGCGCCGCCAGTGAGAGTGCCAGTATGTGCAACGCTACGCTACGTCGACGTTGAATGAAAGAAAATGGCTTTTATTTTTATAATATCAACAAGGGTTTTATACAATCATCAATGCAGAAATTCAAAAAAAATACCGTGCCTTTTGTACGTAATGTATGTACTTTAGTGATGTTCAAATAACTACTTCGCCTGCAATGTGAATAAATAAACAAGTAACTCGCTGAGCTGTGCCATGGATACAAGAGGTCATTTCCGCGCAAGTCTCGTTTTAGTGCCAATTCCGCAGCAGGATCTCAATCTTCGCGCCCGTTTATAAAGATGGCGATAAGATTTTGACAAACATGTTCAAAACTTCCGAGGCGTAGCTCTCGCACTATATTTATAATATTTTTATATGTATTGAATGCCGGAGCGCCGTTTGTTGCGCTCTTGATGGTTAAACGCGTACAATTTGAACCGCTCTGCACAAACCTGTCGGCTCGCCGGCGCCTCCAGTCTATTTCCCGATAAACTTGAATCTATGAAAATGTCGGCGAGTTGTTTTCTAACCTTGCAGCGACCTTAATCATCGTCGTGTTGCATAAATACATAATTATCTTAATGTTAGAAATAAACCGCGCTGCGCTCAGCCTCAGATCACTATAAACCTGACGCGATCTGGTTGGCACTCGTCACGATATTTAAGCCTTTAGTTATATGCTAAGAGTATTGTAAACGGTATTCAAACATAATTAACTTAAATGGCTATAGTTATGAGATGATTTTTCGACGTTTTCCTTTGCCCTGTTGATGTCACCGTACAAAGGAAAGAGGAAAAATAAAGATGAATAAAGTTGTTTTTATGATTGATGAACGTTGATCTCCGAGATTCAACGTGCTTCAGAACAAAGGACTTTAAGAACCTAAGCTGTGTATAGATTAAGTCACCACACTATTACGTACACTATCATATGTTTCTGAATATATTTATCAAAACATTTAAAAAGCCTATGGTATATATACCACTACTAAGAATCGATTTATTGTACACTAGCTTTCGCCCGCGTGGAATTCGTTTAAACTTCACCCCCCCTATTTAACCCCTTTAGGAGATGAATTTTGAAAAATCCTTTCTTAGCGAATGTCTACATCATGGTGGCTATCTGCATGCCAAATTTCAGCCCGATCCGTCCAGTGGTTTGGGCTGTGCGTTGATAGATCACTATATCAGTCAGTCAGTCACCTTTGGGTTATATATATTTAGAAAGATTTAGCTCTACTGTCGCTGTGATAACAAACGTCAAATTGGACTCAAATATGCCACTGCTGGCGACTAAGTACTAATACCTTTGGACATGCGTGCTATTCGGTCATGTTTGCATTATGAACTGCTCTTGACTTTAATCAGACTTCTTGAATTTGGTGAAAATTAGACAGAAAAATTCCGCTGTTAATGTTACAGTTAAAACCCGCCCTCAGTTAGAACGTTTTCCTCAGTTAAAACTACCTTAACTAAGTACTTTTAACTAAGTGCCTTGGTTCTTGAATCTTGATGAATAGATGAAAATCTTGAATTTACAAAAATTAAAATTTACAAGGTAAGACTAGCATTTTAAAAAACGCGTTCTTGTATACAAGCACTAGTGACGTCTTAATTTTGAGACTCCGTCAGAGATGTTGACGGACCCCCGTTACGCGGGGTCCCAATTTTCACGTAAACTTTACCTATAACCTTCTTGAGTTGCGGCTCTTAATCATCTGCTTACTGAGCTCCCCTGCTTGAATGCGGGATCTGTTCAGATAACACTGTCCAGTAATACTTAGTCTGTGTGTGTGTGTGTTTGCAGGCGGCAGCAGCAGGAGCGGCAGGAGCGGCAGGAGCAGCAGCGGAGATGACGGAGCGGCCGCGGCAGCGCGCGCCGCCGCCGCCCGCGCCGCCGCCGCGCGCGCGCGCCGCCGACCTGTTCCCGCGCCTGCGCACGCACTACGACGAGCCCGGCCTCGAGCCCGGCTTCACGCCCATCTGCGCCGAGTTTGTCCAGGTACACCTACACCTACACGCACTTCTTTATTTTGTACATCACCAACATAAGGCATGGTAACTAAATGCACAAGATACTGTCCTATTCACTATAATGTTGGGATGTTAAATGGCGACGAAACCTTGGTTGCCAACTGCCACTATACCCAATGAGAAGAAAATCAAATTTCTAACTTCAATGCGGGATTTCTACCCGATTTTTTTTCTATTCTTCCGTTAACTGTTAAGAAACGTAACGATATATATATTACTTATATGTACAGTATTTGGTACCGTATTTAGTATAGGTCGAGTATTAGGTGTATTACTTTGAATACTGTTTATAATTAATGCACTTACATAAATTGATCGTCGCCAGAATTCCGCCAAATAACATTACTTGAACGCTTAGCTCGCGATAACCCACGGAAATGTTATCACAACACACTACATAGCTAGTGCCGGTGCTATACGTATACTCATGCATATTTAACATGTTGGTCGTTTCGTTTGTTCATTGACTGGAGTCGTGTCCATGTCACACGTTACACCAAAACTTGTACCTAACTGATGTAATAAAAGAAAACTTTTGTTTTGTTGCGATGCTTTATTGTGTTATTTATCCAGTTTATTCTATAAGCAAATCCTACTAATATTATAAATGCGAAAGTTTGTAAGGATGTGTTTTACTCTTTCACTCAAAAACTACTAAACGGATTTTCATGAAACTGCAGTAAAATATAGCTTAGACATTGGAATAACACAATAAGTTTGAATTTAAAGATATTTTTATAATTTGGTCATAATACAACGATAAGTGCCAGGTACGTTGAAAAAAAATCGGACTTCTGAGAGCTATTTTCTACTTGCCCCTTGCTGATTCCCCGAAGCGAAGCGAGGGTGGGTTTACTAGTATTGAATATTCTTAAAAAAAAATTAAAAAGCATAAGTATATAGATTTACGTGAATTATGAAGTTCGTGTTGTATAATTTGATTAATAAATATACTTGATATTTTACATGACTTACCCATTTTGAAGACAAGTCAAGTTAATTAACTAATTACGTTTGATGTAGTGGCTACAATAATTAAGCGATATGTTCATAGATAGAAAATTAAACAGTAACTTAAATCACGATGTATGTCAGTAGGCCCTTAAAACGATATGATTGTGTATTACATATTACATGAGTAATTAATGTACCCGGCGGGGCCCGGGCGCGCGGCATGCGGCGGGGCGGAATGTTATCGGGAACAGCACGGCCACTGTCACTTGAAATTGTAAAGGTCAGCGGATCCAATGTGCCCAGTTGAACGAACATCTATATGCCAGGCTATATCACACATAGTGCCGCCACACCATAGGTGCATGCCACACATGCCACGCGCGTACCACGTGGCCGCGAGCGCGACACAATGATCACAATGTTGCAATGATGCGACTCATGCGACGCTCTTTCGGTCGCTTGTACCTATACCTTCTTAAAATTTACACATACTGCAAAGCGATTACAATCCAAAAAAGTATTTTAAATTATTATTAGGTTAAATGTGAAGTAAAGGTGTCTTCAGAATAATATTCGGGTAGGTCTCTTCGTACGTAACACCAGCTTCATGTCGACTCAATCTTACTCTATCGGCTCTATCCCGACAAATGGACAAAGTACTTGCCAGGTTGGCTTGAGGAGTATTTCGTTTCTCAAATGACCTCCATATCTATACAAACATAAAATGTCGCTATAAAGTACCTATTTATGGGGATCGATGGGGAGACACAACTATATTTTCAACAGGTGTAATTCGGAAAGTAGATATTAATTTTGAAGTTACTTAGGTTAGGTGAGGTAACATAGTTTCAATGAGAATTTAATCCATATTATGTTGATATCTTATAAGTTTGTTAAAGAGACACTTCTATGCATATCGTATATCGTACCTAACACCAGCCTAACACGAATACTTACCTAGCGAATAAATCCAGTACATCCTGTGTACGTTGTGTGTAGGTACAGACGCAGTAGGAAGTGATTGTTTTAATTGAATGTGGACGACATTCTCCGCGTACCACTGGACGGAACCGGCTCCCGAACTAAACTTTTGTTGATTAATGTTGTTCATTGATATTGCCGTTACGGTTCACACCTAGATAACCTGGGTAGGTATTATTATAATTGCTTTTTACAAAAAAAATAACCGACTTCAACCTTGATAAGTAGAAATAACTCAAAAACTACTCGCCAGATGGCGCTCAATTCAACATGTATGTGTAAAGTTCTCGTCACTACAAATTAATCAAGCCCAAACACTAGATAACTGCAGTAAATCGTTGAGGAGTTCCCACGACTGTCTTTCGGCTTCATCAGATCGACTCCAGACCTTCTTGAAATGGTAGCGCTTTAATGTATTTATGATAACATGAACAAACACACTAGTCTTCCATACAATTTTCGAAAGTTGCCCTCGATTTCTCCAAGATGCCATCATCAGATCCTGATGATACTTTCAAAAGGACCCCACTGCGCATATCTACTTTACAACAAAAAAAGAATTATCAAAATCGGCCCATAAACGACGAAAAAATCGCTGAACAAACATAAAAAAAAAAGCATATATACGGTCGAATTGAGAACCTCCTTCTTTTTTGAAGTCTGTTAAAAATATCACGGCACCCAAGTTTAATTAGCTCGATATCAACGAAAACAATAACATGCACTTATCCGATAAATAAAATTGTTCGCGATACCTGCGAGACGTTTATCATAAGTAAACATATTGGTAGGTACACGTTATATTACATAATGTTGCCAGTGTTGTGCATGTGCATTGTGGATCACTAATCACAATACCTACGATTGTACTGTACGAGTACAAACAACTTGTACAGTGTGTCGTAAAAATGAAATATTAGCGGAAAGCTGAGGTGACCTTGAGTATTTTACGCGTCCAATTTATTTGTCTATGAAAAAATATCATTGCTCTGATCGATGGTTGTGGCTACGTTATCGATACATGAAATATACACGCGGAAAATATTATGAGGAAATATTAAATTAGACATGAATGAAAAAAGGAACACAAAACAAATAACACTTTTGATCAATAATACCTGTGTCAAAACAGACAGACGGACATTCGATGGAATTCGAGTTTTAAGAAATGTTTCTCGAAAACCAGTCGAAAAAAATAACTAATATTTCACAATCACCCTGTGACCTGTGACGCCAATAAACGGTAGGAAAATTTCAGCCGGTCATTATTGTTGTTTACATTTTTAAATTTGGCCGCTGAAACGGACTTCACGTATCTTATCAATGGTGTTTTTAGGTTAGGTGGGTTTATTAATGTATCCGTGGCGGCGCCGGGCCGAGGTCGTATTGTGGCGACTTGATAAAATGATTGCGGGCCACCGCTAAGTGAACCCATTCACCGGTACAATTGCTTTCTTTGTTGGGTATTCAATTAATTCAATGTTTATGATGATGTGATGTGTACGACATTAGTGATTCGGACGTACGTGGTGGTGTCGGCAGTGGGTGGGGCGCACGGCGGACGGCGGCACCATCGCGATGTCCAACTACCGGCTGCACGTGGCGGCGCGGCGGCGCGGCTGCGGCGTGTCCGTGCCGCTGCGGCTCATCGACGCGCTCGAGGTGCGCGACCTGCTGTGCCTGCTCGTGCTCTGCAAGCACGGCCGCCAGCTCAAGTGAGTACGCGCCCTCGTTCCTTACTACAGTTACTACGTACCATCGTATTGATTCGGCGACGGCCGACTTTGTATGTCCCAGTGTCTTTTGGTTTTAAAATCGTGGCAGATGCGAATCCACTTACCTACTAATGCTTGCATAGTTTAATGGTCAATGCTCACCGATTGTATGAGGAGTATCGTCTGATTATCGAGTGCTGTATCGATCTATCGATGTATCCAACTACAATAGTGGTCGCAACTTCAGCAGACTCCCTCCGTATCGTTACTCTTACTCATATCAGAATGTGCATCTACGTCCTGAGAAAGTAGACCTCGCTAGGGAGAAGAGGGGTGTTGAGGGGGAGGAGGGAGGGGATGCAAGAACTAAGGTGGGTGACGTGGGTTTGGTTTTTGACTTTTTGTTTTTTAATTTTGAAGTGAGTAACAGAAAACTGCTCCAATATACAATACAGTAATTTGCGCAGATAGACTGCCTTTGTGGCAAACCTTACATTGTCGGTGATGTGTCGTCTGATACGATAACGTAACGATTGGTGCAGGCAGGAACATATCCAATCCAACTACTGCGTCATAGTACTTAGTTACATACTTATGACGTGTAGCCAGCGCTCTCTCTGATCCACAGCCACACATGCGCTAGGGAAAGGATTACATTCAGGAAGCGAAGCGCGTGGTGATAATGAATAACGTTACATGTTATTTTAAAGACACGTGCACGGTGACAGGCTGACAGGATAATAAAAGTGATAGCGGTCCCCGCGGGCCGCAGCCGGGGGGAGGGGGGGGGGGGGGCGAGATGCTTGTTGCACTTGCTGATAAGTGGGTGTTCAATAAAGAAACATTTATAAAATTTTTCCTTCGACAGCGAGATAGCGTTATCATCTGTACAAAAATATATTTATTTTATGTTCGTTACACTTACATATTTTTACATTAATGTACAAGTGTAATCGTCAGTAATAAGTTAATTTCGTATAATTAATAAGTATGAACATTTTACTTTAAGACAAGGCTGGGTAGTAGTGAAAAAGTACCTTTTAGTCAAGATAGTTCTCAGGGTTACATGAGGCATGGATGTGAGAGGTCGTTGAGAAATTCGTTGTGTTATGTTGTTGCTACGTTTAAATGAAGGTACACGTTGTGTAACGGTAGAGCCCGAGAAATTTGGTCATCTGCAGCAAACGACCCCAGTACCTACTAAGAGTACTGACCGCGGTTGAACTTACTGGCCATGGACGGCCGCCGCCGCCGGTCAAATATTTATTCTAGCGACACACCGTGGTGTCTATAATATTTAGATACATGTGTCACAGCTGACTTTGATGAATACATGACCGACAAGAACGCACACATTTAAAATTATTCATATTTCCATCTCGGGTCTTCCTTATGTCGGCACCCGGGTGACATGGGCGATTAGGATGCTAACACTGAGAGCTGTCGGTTGCAGATGCACGTTCAGCTCGGGCGAGCAGTGCGCGGAGTGGGCGCGGCGGCTGGGCGCGGCGCTGGCGCCGCTGGGCTCGCTGGCCGACACGTTCGCGGCCGCGTACGCCGCCTGGGCGCGCGAGCGGCCGCGCGCTGACCCGCACCGCGCGCTGCTGCCCCCCCACACCGAGCCAAACAGACACTGGTTCGGCCCAGAGGTAACTATCGCATGCTCTCTAGCGCCCAGCCGCTGGGCTCGCTGGCCGACACGTTCGCGGCCATAGACATACATAATATAGACCGGCCTTGCACGTTCGAATGTGCGTCAAGTTGGAACAATCCAATTTTGAATCGAATCGGTTTGCGCTTGAAGTTGGCGCGAAGGAATTTTGTTACTATATTTGAAAACAAACAGATTACATAGTGATATCTCGCTTCCGCGTTTCGAAGTTTTAGTCGTGCTGTCTTTGTTACTCTTACATATGTCACGCGCCATTTTACTAAAGTTATTATTTTAGAAATAGTGAAGTTAATTTACAATTCAATGTTTACATAATGAAATGTGATTCCTTTGGACTTTATTTGTGTTTCTTGAATTGTTAGAATATTTTTGAAGGCACAGGAAGCCATATTTTCTACATTTGCGGACGTAATTACTGAAATCAATTTTGCGTAAGGAAGATGTGTACCTCGCTGCTGTCTACAACAGACTGACTTGATCAATCACTCAATCGATGTTGACCACTCGTCGTGCGCCTTATGTATGTTACGGGCGCATCTTTACTTTCTACATCCATGCTCTAGCGCCCAGCCGCTGGGCTCGCTGGCCGACACGTTCGCGGCCGCCTACGTCTGTTCGGCGGTTCGGACCAGAGGTGATCACTCTCATTGACTCGAGCAACCACACGGCTTGACGGGGTTGACCGATCGTTGTCTCGGGAAATAACACGGCTAAACGAGATCGTCTGATACACTTACGAAGTTTTTACCACGTGCATTTGCTTTTTATTTAACTCGAGAATATCCATTAAACAGACTGGGGCAGCTACTGGACTAGAGTGATCGTTCCGTACCCAAATCTGTGATTAAAACTCATAAAGTACCTACAAAGTATGATGTAATAAATACAAATGTAGCTACATCTACACTATCGTTGTTGTGTTTACTATATCTCTAATGCAAGGGCAGAGGTTAGCGATCCAATTAAATCTATTTTAGTAATCGTGTATCTCCTCGGGGCAAAATGTGCCCGCTATGGTCGATTATGGAAGTAAACGTGATTGTATGGGTTGCGCGCTGGGACAGGCGGCTCGTGTGGCCCAGCTACGTGCAAAGAACTATGTAGTACTGCAGGGTTCGTTCGGACCACTATGCTCAGTATGGAAATACATTAAACAAAACGTGTAGTTGAAAACATAGGTATCACGTATGACGAATTATACCCGACGACTGTTTCTCGTTCGACTCGGCTTATCGCCGTAACTAACGTGGGCCGCCCGTGACATTCCATTCATATCGGAAATAGCTCGCATTGTACTTGATAACGGTTTCTATCGAAGAGATCCTGCCGATTCGGCCGAGACTTTCCCTCGTTGTCAGAAACATTTTGTAGGTGGTAGGGCCTAGAGCTCACCCGGAGAAGTGCCACCGCCCGCCACGGTACTTAGTACCATTCCTACCGTGTAATAATTGTTTTAAGAACAATTGTGTTCCGGATAGGAAGGTGTGGAGCCGGTTACACTTTTTTAGTGGCGACCATCTCAGTCCTCAGGGGTAGCAACGCATCTGTGACCGAATAGAACGAGACTCATTGAGTTTAGTTCTGGGTCGGTCACAGTTGTCATGGGCGGCAGCGGAAGGTGGTGCTGCATGCTCGTTTGCTATCTTAATTCCATGAAAAAAAAAGTAGTACGTAACAGACAAAATGTGTGTGTATGTATGCAGGTGGAGCGGCTGGGGTTCACGGCGGGCGGCGCGTGGCGCGTGTCGGCCGCCAACGCGGAGTACAAGCTGTGCGCGTCGTACCCGCCGCTGCTGGTGGTGCCCGCGGCCGTCGGCGACGACGACCTCGACTCCGTGGCCAGGTACATCTGTAACCACGTTGTTATATCGATAATTATATCGATGTAATCAAATTATCGATATTTTATAATATCGATGATTTCGGTCGATATTATCAATAATATCTAATTTATTTAAATTTAAATAAAAAATATGCAGTTCATAGAGATTTTATTGTTTCATTAGTCCTTACGGACAGGCAAAGGGTCTAAGCCCATACGGCCAGAGATAATAGAGAAATTAAACAAGTAGAGGATGTTTTTTATTTGTTTATATTGTAAGAAAAGGCTAATGTTCGAAGCCCAATACAGCCTTATCTAAGGTCGTCAATTATCGATTATTTTCTTCGGATATGATATAGAAATAGAAATAGAAAATTATTTATTTCTGGCACACTGGTACATGTATATTATCGTATCGTTATATACCAGGTTCCGGGCGATGCGGCGCGTGCCCGCGTGCGTGTGGCGGCACGCGGTCACGGGCGGCGTGCTGGCGCGGGCGAGCCAGCCCGAGGTGGGCTGGCTGGGCTGGCGCTCCGCGGAGGACGAGCGCCTGCTGGCCGCGCTCGTGCACGCCTGCCACCAGGACCGCGCCGCGCGCAACCTGCCCAACAAGGTAGTCGACACGTTTTTTAAATAAATATAAACGCTAACACACTCATACCCCCGCAGTAGGTTACTAGGTACCTGTGTCGCGGGTGGCATGGACTACACATATAACACATCACAATTACACCCATGACCCGAGTACAAATATTTATCTGCCACATAAATATCTGCCCCGGCCGGGAATCGAACCCGGGACCCCTCGCGTCGCAGGCAAGGTCGCTACCAACTAGGCTACAGGGTCGTTTGATCCCTGCGCACACTATCAAAAACTAACTGGACTTTAACATTAACTAACAGGACTGATTATCATTAACAGTCCCTGTCCTCACACTTATTAACAAACTAACCAACTAATATTCTAACACCATCTACTAACTGGACTAACCATCCCAGTACCTTTGAGTCTAGTTCTAGGTCGGTCACAGTTGTTATGGGTGGCAGCGGAAGGGTGGTGCTGCATGCTCGTTTGCTATCCATTGCTAATTCCATAAAAAAAGTTATTACGACTCGGGAACTCACTACTAAAACAAAACATTCAATGTCTCGCTTGGTAACGGTTGTATACTTGATTGAACGTCGTCCTACTCGCCACTCCTGACCAACTCCGAAACGACACCAACCATAGAATCGAAATACAACCGTAACAACTAAAACATAAAGATTATAATCGA
Source organism: Hesperia comma (assembly GCA_905404135.1). Classification (NCBI taxonomy): domain Eukaryota; kingdom Metazoa; phylum Arthropoda; class Insecta; order Lepidoptera; family Hesperiidae; genus Hesperia; species Hesperia comma. Next base: position 525,402 of record FR990015.1, on the reverse strand, counting down.
ATCATTTCATTTAAGTTTGTCTGTACCCGGGTTATTTATGTGCGCGGTTCTTTATTCCCATATTTTTAGATCTTACTTACAATTTTTAAAAAACTTCAAAGCTTCCCAATTTTATTTATAGTGGGGTGTGCAACTTGCGAATGGTTATCTTGATGTGATAACAGTGCTCTACCCTTGATTATTGTTGATTTATTTATTATATTGCTGTGAGTCATCCGGCGGCCGCAGCTTCGTGTACACAAGTGTGCCGTCTTCGTGAAGTCGGCCTTTCAATTGTATACAAAATAAGATTATTATGATAAATTTAATTATTATTACATATTACGTAACATCTGTATGTGTCATCTTTTTTTGTTTTTATTTGAGGGCTTTTCGTGTCATAATGTTGAAAATGCTATTTTTGCCAGTCGGTCCTAAGTTATAGAAAAGCAAATGAAATTTTGTTTTTAAAATAATGTGAGATTAAAAAGCGCAAAGGATTAATAGTGTATATTGGTGTTGCAGCAAATGAAGCTGCTGATCGTGGACGCGCGCTCGTACGCGTCGGCGGTGACGAACCGCGCGCGCGGCGGCGGCGTGGAGTGCGCGCAGTACTACCCGCTGGCCGACATCCAGTTCATGGGGCTGCCCAACATCCACCACGTGCGGCGCGCCTTCCACCAGCTGCGCGCGCTGTGCGCCGACCCCGAGCCCGACCAGGCCAACTGGCTGGGCAGCCTGGAGCGCACGCTGTGGCTGCAGTACGCGGCGGGCGTGCTGCGCGCGGCGGGCGTGGCGGCGCGCGCGGCCGCGGCCGGCCGGCCCGTGCTCGTGCACTGCTCCGACGGCTGGGACCGCACGCCGCAGATCGTGGCCGCCGCGCAGCTGCTGCTCGACCCGCACTACCGCACCGTGTCCGGCTTCCGCGTGCTCGTCGAGCGCGAGTGGCTCGACTTCGGCCACAAGTTCGCCGACCGCTGCGGCCACCAGTTCGGCCCCGAGGACCCCAACGAGCGCTCGCCCGTCTTCCTGCAGTGGCTCGACGTCGTCTACCAGATGACCGTGCAGTTCCCCTGCAGCTTCGAGTTCAACGAGGCCTACCTGGTCTGTGTCCCATTGCTCTTTGCTGCTTGGCTGTTTTGAATATATTAAAAACACGAATAGAATTCGAAAGTGTTATGATAATTATAACATCGTATATAAAAGTAATTTCCGCGAACGAGGACGCGGACATCATTTCCTAGTCTATGAACATCAGTTTTAAAATTTGTACGTAATTTATCTTTCAATAATAACAAGTGTAAAAATATAATAATGAGGTAGGAATGTCGTTCTCGCAGATCAAGCTGGGCACGCACGCGCACTCGTGCATGTTCGGCACGTTCCTGTGCAACAGCATGCGCGCGCGCGCCGACGCCCGCTGCGCGGACGCGGCCAGCGTGTGGGCGCTGCTGGGCGCGCCCGCCTACCGCAACCACCTGTACGCGCCGCCCGCGCCGCACGACGCCGCCATCTGGCCCGACGCCGGCGTGCGCGCCATGGCGCTGTGGGCCGGCATGTACTGCCCGCCGCGCCAGGCCGGCCCGCCGCCGCCCGCGCCGCCGCCGCCGCCGCCGCTGCCGACCCTCCCGCCGCTCCAACACAACGGTCAGTCGCTCGCCCTCTGATACCCCTCGACGTCCTACCGCTGTGACGTTTGTGGGAATTACGTGTAATATAATGATTTGTATGTCGCCGCAGGGGTGATGTCGAAGACGCGGTCGTGCGACAACCTGGCGAGCGAGGGCGAGGGTGAGCGGCGCAGCGCGCAGCGCCGCTGCAGCGACCCCAGCCTGCAGCCCGACCTCGTGTATGTATGCCGCCGCTGACGCTGTCCCTGCCCTATACTAATATTGGAATCGTTGTATTCATGCGGATGTGATTGTCTCTGAACAGGAAGTTGTCGCTGGTGGTGAACGGTGGCTCCGGCGTTGTGAGCGGCGGCCTCACCGACAGTTGCGTGGACGAGCTGCCGCCCGCCGCGCCGCCCGCCCCGCCCGCCGCGCCGCCCGCCCCCACCGCGCCGCCCGCGCTCACCGTGGACGCCGTGCTGGACACCGATCAGGTACCTCCCGCTGCAGTACTGTAGGAACCGCCAGCGGCTGCCCGCGAACCGGGCGGCCAGGTGAACCTCGCTCCTCTGGAAGTCAGGTCTACTAATGAGTGGGAGTAAGTCACTGTCAGTTGTAATCCGTTGCAGGTGGACGGGTTGCACCCGGAGCACTTCGAGAGCGGCGCGCCGGCCAGCACGTCGTCGTCGCTGGAGCGCGAGCTGGCTGCGCCCGTGCCGTCCGCGCCGCTCGCCGCGCCGCCCGCCGCGCCGCCCGCCGCGCCGCTCGCCGCCTCGCCCGACGAGCCCGCCGTCTTCCTCGGCGACGCCTACACCGACGTGCTCGGCATGGCCGACGTGAGTATCCGACCCGTAGCTACTCGTGAATCGAGAATAAATTAGCGTGATCCGTTAACCGAACGATGTGGATTTAATTCCCCGACCGTCTCCGGGCACGTTGCAGGCGGCGCGGGAGGCGGGCCGCACGCGCAACATCAGCATCACGTGGCGCTCCGTGTCCGAGTCCAGCAACCAGTCGTCGGGCGGGGAGCCGGGCGAGGGGGGCGAGAGCGGCGAGGCGGGCGCAGCGCCCGACGGCGACCTGGACGGCGCGCTGCGCGGGCTCGACGACGTGGCCGCCAAGTTCCTCGCCGTCGACCTCAACGGTGAGCGCCGTCGACGTCCCGAGCGGGGGAGCGGGCCGCGAGCCGCGGGTTGAGTCCATGAAGCAAATATGAATAGAGGAGGAGACGTTGTATGTAGATTTCCCTAAGAAAGAACGCGTGACACTTTGCGGGGCGAGGGGGTGTTAGATCCCGCCCACTTCTTTATTTTCCATCTAACGATCAATAGCAAAACTACTTGTTTCGTTCTATATCGATTTTACTATGTAGTTCAACTATCTCACACTAGACGTCAATAAATGTAGGATATAAGAATAGTGTCGCCATCTAATGTCGAGTAGACAGCACTTGATCCTTTTCTTTGAAAATGTGAACGTCCATAACGCTGCTGTGCACAGGACGGGCGCCGACGGTAGACTGACTTTAGGCCACGCCTACTGTGATGACGTCAGGACCTAGTTGAGTCACAGTGCACAGTTGCTTAGGCCGTCTCCTCTATATTTGCTTCATGGCTAAGTTAAGTCTCATGTGCGTGTGTGTGTGCAGGTGGCGCCTCGTCGAGCGGCCCGTCGTCGGAGAGCGACGAGGAGGGCGGGGAGGGCGACGAGGGCGAGGAGGAGGGCGCGCGGCGCGGCGCCTCGCAGCTCACGCTGTGCCCCGCCTCCCCGCGCCGCGCGCCGCCCGCCTGCTGCGCCTGCCGCCCGTCCTGTAGCCCCGCCTGCCCCGCCTCCGCAGGTCAGCACGCGGCGCTGACCGTGCCTTCATTCATTCCATCTATTTTAGATCTGCAAAGATTATCTATTTATATGAAAGCAAAAGGTCACTCACTCATCAGGAAATTTGGAAAACTGCTTGACGTACCTATGACGTATGAAATTTTGCATTGGGATAATTTATAGTTAGCAGATATCCGCTAAGAACGCTTATGTCTTATCCTGTTCTAAGTGTGACCCGTAGAGGGATCGAACTTTTGTATGAAAATTAATCAAACTTACTTCCACGCAGGCGAAACTGCGGGACAACTGTTGTATATATTAATTGAGTGTGTTGTCCGGCAGGCGACGGCGCGACGTGGGGCGCGGTGGACGGCGCGGGCGCGGGCGCGGGCGTGCGCTGCGTGTGCGGCGCGGGCGCGCGGCCGCCGCCCGAGTCGCCCGACGGCCTGCCGCCCGTGCCCGACCCGCTGCAGGAGCGCCTGCACCAGATCATTCTCTATCAAAAGGTATCGTTACATAATTACATTGTTATCTTTACGATCGTTTCGGGTAATAAGTCATCTCGTTCGATAATAATGAATCGTCCCGTTCCCATAGAAAGTAGTGGAGGAGCTGAGCGGGCAGCTGCGGGAGGCGCGCGAGGCGCTGCGCCGCGCCGCGTCGCCGCCCGCGCCGCCCGCCGCGCCCGCCGCGCCGCCCCCCGCCCAGGTTGTTATACAATAACGCGATCCCGATACATGCTTAACGATCTATTCGAATGCCGTATTGAATACCGTTCCCGTGCCGGTGCAGACGGCGGGCGGCAGCGGCGCGGCGAGCGGCAGCGGCAGCGGCAGTCGCAGCGGCAGCGGCAGCGGCAGCCGGAGCCGCAGCGGCAGCGGGAGCGGCAGCGGCAGCGAGGTGGAGGTGGGCGAGGAGGCGCGCGGCGTGGTGTGGCTGCCCGACAGCGCCGCGCCGCGCTGCCAGCACTGCCGCAACCACTTCTGGCTGGCGCGCCGCCGCCACCACTGCAGGTACCACATGTTGCTGCCCGCTTCGTTACCCCTTTGACTATCTGTTCGCGATGATCCACTGCGTTTCTCGCCGACGCACACTATCCGTGCGTAGCAGGGACGAATCGTTAGTTAGATATATTTAGATGATCAATAACATCGATCTAATAATACTAGATGCACAATAAGTATTCGAGTACTGATTGTCAGCATTATTAGATCGATGATCGATAAAAACGATTTAATTGTTTGGTGGTGTTGGCAGGCGCTGCGGCGGCATCTTCTGCGGCTCGTGCTCGGAGCTGAGCGCGTGGGGCGGCGCGGGGGGCGCGGGCGGCGCGGGGGGCGCGTGGGGAGCGTGGGGCGCGCGCGGCGCCGTGCGCGTGTGCCGGCGCTGCCGCGCGCAGCGGTGACCCCGCCCGCGCCGCCGTCCGCGCCCCGCACGCCCCGCACGCCCCGCACGCCCCGCCCCCACCACTCGGGGCAAAGTCGCTCCGTTCGTCCGATTCCCCGCCGTAGTTCCCGTCTCCCGTCGTAGTAAATTGCGCTAGAGCGGCGTCTCGCGGCCGGCCCCGCGGCTCGTCCTCGCTTCGAGACGATCGCTGCGACTTTGCGTTCACGTTTCGTCTCGGAAAAACCTGCCTAGTCAATCTATATGAAGATTTGTTTTATGTGATTCGGAGGTGTTATTTATATGATATGCGATGTGTGATACGTTTCGATTAGATATCGTTTTGTCCTCCGCGCGGCTCGCCCGCGCTCCCCTCGTCCCGGCCCCCGAGCGAGAGCTGCTGCAGAGCGAACCGACCCATCGGGTCTCGAGACATCCGTATTGCATTGCGTTTAAACGACGTGAACTGTATGATGCCAAGAATAATTTCGGTCCTCGATCTTGCCAAACAGTAGGAGCGGGACGGTCGACCCCAGGAGACATGAAGCGAGTGATGCATTTGCGCGGCGCGGCCGGCCGGGGCTGTAACGTGACCATCCTCCCATTGTTCTATAGTTCTGACGAAATAAACCTTAATTGGACGATGAAGCGTCGATCTAGTGTACCTGGGAAGATTAGGGGGTGGCGGGGCGGTCGCGTGTAGGAGCGGAAGTTGCTAAATGAAGGCTGATTTTAAACTATATCTGTAACGGAAGATTGTGGTCCACCCGCCCGCGCCGATATAGACTGAATCGATATACGATGCGGCGGTCCTCCGGCCCTGTCAAATAATATGTATAGTAATGTTTTGTATGATACTAGTTTATTTTAATTTTAATTAGTGTTCCGTTGTACAGGGGAGCCGGCCGTCGTCGGTCGACTTCCATTTTCTCGGCTTATTTTGTATATTCGGTGTCTTCTTAATTGTACGATGTGTTCGCTTTGTATATTATTTGCATCCGCATACAAATTTGGCGTAGCTGAAGTAACTTATTGTACGCTCGACGTATAGCCGGGCGTCGCCTCTACTCGTAGGTTAGACACGTTTCGTCGCGGGCATCCCTAGCTTGTATAAAGCCGACTTTTGTATTTTATTTGTGATATCGATGATAATTTTGTATAATTATTAAAGAGTTTAAAACTGTTGTTACGAGTTAAATTTTACTGATGAATTTAAAGCCGTCGTGCAGTTGTTGTCGATGACGCCGCCCGTCGCCGCGCGGCCGTGCGGCTGCGGCCGGCGGCTGCGGCCCGCGCGGCTGCGGCCGGCGGCGGGCGCGGGGACGAGTCTCCGTTTTATATGGAAAGCGTCCCGGACGCTCTGTATATAAAATGATTCTGTAAGTTATTGTAATCGGAGGGGATTGTTGTTAACTGCATATATTTTATAATATTGTAAAGGATAGCTCGGAGTGGCCCAAGTTCCGTTGTCGAAGTGCAAACTTATATATTGTGACCAATGAATATTGACACAGTTGAAATAAAGCATATTTAGTTTTATGAAATACTTGTGTTTTATTTGTCCGTGACCCGGACATCCCCGCGAGCCGCCCGGCGCGGAGACGACGCAGGCAGTCGCCGGTACGACGCGTGCTCTGATACCACTATTTTACCCTCTGTTCTTAGATGTATTTTTTTATTTATGTAATAACTACATTCCGCCCGAGGCTTCGCCCGCGTGGAATTCGTTTAAATTTCACTCCCATAGGGAATGAATTTTAAAAAATCCTTTCTTAGCGGATGTCTACATCATAGTGGCTATCTGCATACCTTTCAGCCCGATCGATCCAGTAAGTTTGGGCTGTGCGTTGATAGATCAGTCGGTCACCTTTGAGTTCTATAATCTATAATATACTTACAGCTGAACCCGCTACTTCATACGCGCAGGAGTTTTATCCGAGTAACTACCGATCCCGTGAGATTTCCGGGATAAAAATTATCCTATGTGTTAATCCAAATTACCCTCTATGTCTGTGTGTGCCAATTTTCATGAAAATCGGTTCGGCAGTTTTTGCGTGAAGGAGTAACAAACAAACAGACATACAAACTTTCTCATTTATAATAGTAGTAGGATGACGCCCTAGCAAAATATGTCGTGCCTGACGAGAATTATCATAGTTTAGCTGGTCTCAGTGGTTCTGTATCGGGTGTTTCAGTTTCCAAAATCAATTACAGCCTATGACCTGACCAGAATTAAATATAACAAAAAAGTTTCTGTTAAATCCGTCCAGGAGATAAGTGTGTATGAGCAAATACTTTTTTGTGTTAAACCTATTTTATTTTTAGGTTTTATTTTAAAGTAAAAAAAATATTTCATTTCATAATTCCCAATTAGTGCAAACAATGTGCTTTAGCGGCTAACAATTATCTTCAGCATGTCTAACATTACGAAAAAGGGCGCGGGAACATTTAACAGTCGAAAGAGCCAAATGATCAGGTACCTTGTTCAGTCAATCAATGATGTGAAGGTTGTTATTATATATTATGTTTCTTTTTTTTTACTGAAATTAGGGTTTAACGAGCAATGATAGCTTTGTGGTTAAGAATTCTGCCAATCATTTGGCTAGCGTGGTGGACTATGGCCTTAACCTTCTCATTCAGAGTAGAAATCCGTGCCTAGCAGTGGAACATTCTGGGTTGCGATGATGGAATTTATTAACAGCAATTCCACCTGGTGGTAAGTAGCGAGGAAGTTCAATATGTTGAGCGCATTATCTGATAAATATTCATAAAAAACTATATCTCTATTGCTAAATATATTTTTGTGGTGTGGGTTCATGTCAAGATCTGCGCATGGCACTGGCTCAACTCCCACCCGGCATAAACAACTCAAAAGGAATGTACTCAATTTTGAGCTTTATATATTGTTGTTACGGTTGAATTCCGGATATATTTTGGATAACAGTTAGTATGGGTGCCGAGTCGATTTGGAGAGGTAGGTACTAAAAAAATAATTTAGATGGAAAACAAGTTTATTATCCTTAATAACTAGAATAACAATGAAAATAAAATAGGTGTAGAACAATACTGGGCTCGGTATTATCTTAATTAGAATTACATAGCTTAAAGCGTCCGAGGAGCGATCGGACGCCCATTACCCGCAAGTTATTTGCAGATGTCATTATGTTCAAAAAATGTTAAGTTAAAATATTATTCGTAGCTCACTTGTTGTGTTATAATTAATATGTTTGTATATACACAGTACATACGTATACAGTAATGTAGGGAATAACATAATAGTGAATATTAAATTATTTAATAACTTTAATTGTGTGACAAACACGAAAACCATACATAAATTTAGTTTTTTTATTTGATGAACAAATGTACCACGTACATTTTAGTATAAGACGTTTTAGTATAAGGCAGAACAACCGTTTTCAATGTTCCACACCGAACAACTAACAAGAGACTTTACTTATGCTATAAAAAACATGATAAAACAAGAATTTGACTAGAATGTTTTTTGCGAAAACAACAAAGTGATAATAAACTACTTATTTAATACGAATTTATTTCGAAATACTACTTCAGTTCGTAAGCAGATATAAGTACAACTATAGAAGACTAGGATAATTTAAAACCGCGTTTAACGCATTTTGGACTAGGATTCGTTATGTATTTTAACAACAGGAAAAAAAATTAAAGTTATTATTACAATATTTCATTACTTCAGGTGTTCTGTAAACACTTCATATCATAGGCCGAAGTTAGGAACACATTATGCCATAACATAAATAATATTTTAAGACAAGTGTAACTTAACATACTTACTTATTCGTTTACAAGTTCAACAATTTATTAGAAACATTAAGCCCAGGTTAGACCGCACGATCGTTGTTATTTACTTTTTGTTATTTTAATGAATCATTAAAAGTAATGATAGAAAAGTAGCAACGTAAAGAAACATTATGTAAGGGAGCTCTACTCTGCAGTTGTGCAATTGTGCAGCCAACTTGACGATTTAATAGTTTGAGAATATTTCGCGAATAACACAGAACTTGTTTGAAAAGAGATTGACTTATGATCCGTCCTTGAACTGGATTCGTAACTTTAGTTTTTTCACTAATCTAACCTTATTTGATACAACAGGTTTGGCACAATATTTTACAATGTATTCCATTAATTCATAACCGATCGTACTAATGAATGAAAAGCACGAGTTGACGTAGCCGTGTTTGTGTGTGTGACTGTATGTGTGTGTGTCAGTAGTCGGTGTCAGTGTTTGTGTGTGTCAGTAGTCGGTGTCGGTGTGTGTGTGTGTGTCAGTAGTCGGTGTGTGTGTGGTTGTGCGCCAGCTGGTAGCGCCGCAGTCGGCGCAGCAGGTCGCGGCGCGCGGCGGCCAGCGCGCGGTACATGGGCCGCGTGAACGGGTCGAAGTCCTCGTACTTCTTGCGCCGCCGGTAGATGCCCTCGCGCCGCGCCAGCGTGCAGTTCATGTCCTCCTGCAACACACTTGATGAGATCAGCGACGCTATTCACATGATCAGGGGCAATCGTTTACACATTTACGGGTACCCGGCTCGAGAACTAAGCTATGTTACTAGACCCTTGCCGTTGGTTGGGCGTAGGGATTGCAATCCGGTGTCATTTTCAATCCGGCCGGATCCGGTCAAATTATCGTTCGGATCCGGATTACCCTAGTTGGACGTTGGGGTTGGGGCGGGGTCGGTTGGACTTCGGGTCGACCAGTCTGATTCCTAAAATTTGAGAACGGTGGCAGAGTAATTTACGTGCCCGGCTACCTCACACCATCTCGATAGCGACCCTGAAATGTTCTTATAACACTTATAACCACCCCAACCGAAACACTTTTCAGTCTGGGTGGATCGTTCTTTCGTTATACTTAAATGATGTCTGGCCCCGCTTCTACCAGGGAAACGTTAGGAATATGTGTGAGGCTCAGACCAATAAACTATAAACTGCGCGCCGTGAACAAAAGCGTGAAGCCGGCAAAGAATCAGCTTAAGCACACATCGAAACCAATAGAATGCCCTATGTTGACTGTTTGAAGTAGAACAAATTTAAACTTTATTTTTTGGAAGCTTCATTTATTTTTTATTATTTAGAACACAAAAGTCGTTTTGGTGTGAGTGCCGCCATGTGTAATACAAAACTAAGCTGACTTTTTGCCGGCTTCACGCTTTTGTTCACGGTGCGCAGTGTATAGTTTATTTGTCTGAGGTGTGAGATACCTCTGTGGCGGTGAGGTTGAGGAAGCGCAGCACGCCGGTGAGCGCGCGGCGCGGGTCCCGCACGAGCGCCTCGTAGTGCAGCACGTGCAGCGCGCGCGGGAACCGCAGCCACGCCGCGTGCAGCGCGCGCCACGCCGCCAGCCGCGCCCGCACGTAGCCCGACCACTCTGGTACATTCCCACACACTTACGTTCCCATCGAGATCATCCCATTTTTGAATTTTAATAATAATAATAAGAAGAAGCGCTTTTAAGCGCTCATAGCCCGGCGGCTTACGTCGATCCTAAGCGATCGACAAAGTTAAGCAACAGCGGGCGCGGTCGGTTGTCGGATGGGTGACCGCTAGTGGCAAAAATTTCTTGAGCGCTTCCGTGCTTCGGAGGGCACGTAAAGCGTGGTGGAGTATGTTCTAGGCCTCCTCAGTAATGAGGAGAGACCCGTGCTCAGTAGTGGGCCATTAGTGGGTTGTAGCTTTAGCTTAATAATAATAAATAACGCTTCACACTCATAGCCCCACACTAGGATTCCCTGTGTCGTGGGTGCCATGGACGACACCCAAGACAAGGACACACACCCAGACCGAGAACGGAAATTCAAACACATAATTCAAATTTCCGTTTAAAAAATTGTGTTCCGGATAGGAAGGTGTGGAGCTGCTTACACTTTTTTAGAGGCGACCATCTCAGTCCTTAGGGGTAGCAAGGCATCTGTGACCGAATTAGAACAAGACTCATACTAACTATAACTAACTGGACTATTACTAACATTAACTAACAGGGCTAATTATCACTAACAGTCCCTGTCCTCACACTTTTTAACAAACTAACCAACTAATATTGTAACACCATCTACTAACTGGACTAACCATCCTAGTCCCTTTGAGTCTAGTTCTAGGTCGGTCACAGTTGTAATGGGCGGCAGCGGAAGGGTGGTGCTGCATGCTCGTTTGCTATCTTAATTCCATAAAAAAAACTACATTTCTGTAACGTACGTACCTGTATGTTTATGTATGGGTGATTTTTTTTGAAATGCAGATTTGGGTGCCGTTCCTATGTGACCTTTGTGGAGCCAATTGTAGTCCGCCTGAAGTCACACATGCAGTTCAATGAGATTTTAGAACACAATTGATAAATGAAAAAGTAAAATAATAAATAATATTAAAAAATATCAACCGCATCTCATGCAGCACTATACATATAACAATCATCACGGTCATGCATCTTACATTCACTATCAAGTTAATTTTACAGTATAATAGTGTTATAACTAATTCAATTAATATAATTACCATCATGAAAAAGTGCAGAGCGAAACTCAAAAGTGTTTAGCAGGTAAGCTGACTAAGACAACTGAAACAACAAAAACTAAATGTAAAGGGCGCGTCTCTGGTATGGTATGGTGTGGACGACTATACCTTTACTAAAGTTTCTAATAGATATTATTACACGAGATAGGGAAAGATGTAAATGGTTTGAATGGTTTTAATTAACACTATGTTTTCTAACTAAATTAACAAACTATCACAACTGGTAAAATGGTTACTATACTAGACACTAATATTAAAACTGGTTAATTGGTAAAATGGTTAAATGGTTAGAATACGAGGCGCCTGAGTGGCTGCTGGTCACGTACTCACTCAAAACTCTTATTTTACTTATAAGATTAATTTAAAACTAGGGCAAGTGATCGTGCGGCAGTTAAAATGCAAACATGCAAAAACGCGCGACCGCTGAGCTGTTCGGTGCAACTCCGAACACTAAATGTAAAACATAAATATTTAAAATAATTATGTATGGAATGGAGGAGCAGGAACATAAAGCCACCAGCAAAACCAAATATTGGTTACTAAATTAACCATAGTGATGTGGTGTTGTGGTCATGCTGAATGAATCAGACTATAATAATTATGCTGTGCACATACATATATACTGTACTACACTTCAGTAAAAACAGTAATCATTCTACATGCTTTACTGTGTAGATTTGGTATTCTTCAAAGTTATTATTGAGCTTTTCCTATTATTATTGTCACAAAATATCTATACATATAATTTTGTTTGTAAACCATAGAACAGAATATTGTTGACTACTCCACTGGTGGTTGTGATTGCGATAATAATTATACAGCCAATATTAATTGAATTTAAAGTGTACTTGAAGCTAGTAATAATAGAAAAAGTTTTAGTATAGGCTACAATTATTACATTAAATATACAGAGTTAAATAACCTGTTCTTTAAATTTATAAACAAATAAAGTACAACATCAATTTTGACAAGAACATAAAATAAAGATGTAAATAATTGTTACTGCTACATTGATACATTTATTTATAGCTACCAGTATGGCGTCCCGGGGGTTCCTTATCAATAATATGGCTGCTTTGAATCGGTCCGGCTCTAACGGAGGGTTCTCATGAGTCTTGACAACGAGCACTGAGCCATCGGTGACATTCTCCGCAGGGAAGCCATGCAATCGGAGACCATAGTCCATGTAGATGGAACCTGTCACAATACCTGCAATATACCAAATTTTGAACCTTAAATAAAACAGATACTAAAGGAACAACAAAAACATGATCTATCAATGTTGTGGGGTGGAAAATTATAAGTAGACACAGGTAGAATCTATATAACCGGGAGAGCAGTACACGTTCCTTCCTTTACTCTCTTAAATTGCACAAACAGTTCACAATTTAAAGTGGAGTTTCAATGAAACGATGATTGTAGTCACCGGTGAGCTGCTGCAGCAGGTAGCGCAGCCAGGTGTTGCCGCTGCCGGGGAAGGACACGAGCGCCACGGCGCCGCGCGCGGGCGGCGAGCGCCAGCGCAGCTCCTTGCACCAGTGCACGCTGGGCGCGCGCTGGGCGTGCCGATGCATGTACCTATTGCCGTAAAAAGGAGATCCCACGCGCGACAATGGACTTAGGATCACAAGAATCACCCCGAAATATGCACAAACCGATAATGCCGTTACAAAAATTATCAGTTTTCGAGACATATTAGTATAGCACCATTTCAAATGTTTTATAACAAACAAAACGGTTATTCTTTAGTATCGGGCTGCACGATTTCCTGGACAAATTTGGCTTTAATCAATAGGTATTGATGCCCCGAATCATAATCTAATTGCTTTTTGTGCGGAAATGCATCGTTTTTTTTTTATCTTAATTTAAAGTTTTTAAGGTTATGTATAAAATTTGAAGACAAATATTGAGCGTATTTGGGTGATTTTGGCTTTAACTGATAGATATTGATGGCTTCAATCATAATATAATCGCATTTTGTGCGGAAATGCGTCGTTTTATTTTAATTTTATTTTTTAGTTGTTATTTTCAAAACATAACACAAATATTGAGCAGTTTAAAAATAAATCTTAAAAACGAGGGTATCTGTGATTTTTACGTTGTGCTATGTCAACTATCAATTCGTGCCGGCAATATAATAGGCTATAAAAAAAATGTCGAGGGAACCCCGCTGCGCGGGGTTCCCCTTTTTTTCTTGAATTAAACTGTCAACCTAACGAACCTAACCCAACCCGTCTGTTTGAAAAGTTTCTTTTTGTTTCTTTTAAGGCGGGGGGCTTTGCCCCCCGCCACCCCCTATTCGGGGGCTTCGCCCCCGAAACCCCCCCCGCCTTCCCTGCTTTTTAACGGATCTATAGCTCAATATTTGTCTTCAAATTTTATACATAACCTTAAAAACTTAAAATTAAGATTAAAAAAAAACTATGCATTTCCGCACAAAAAGCAATTAGATTATGATTCGGGGCATCAATACCTATTGATTAAAGCCAAATTTGTCCAGGAAATCGTGCAGCCCGATACTAAAGCCAACCCAACAAAACATATTATATCCATTGATCATCCACACAATGAGAGGTTTCTCACAAAAATCGGGCGTTGTATGCATTTCAGGATTTTAAATTTCAACAAAACATTAGGGCTAAGTAGGTAGGTACCTAAGTACAGTAAATAGGTACACAAACATCGAACATCGAACGAAATGTCGTCAATGTCATCAGTCATGTTCATGTCTAGCAGGGTTGGATTCAGAGCTTCAGAAAATTATTGTCTATGGAAATTAAAATTATACTACTTTTCAAAAATTATACTACGTTTCTTCTTTTGTGTTTTTGTCTGGGATTTAATAGAAATCTTTTGATAATTATAAATGTTTTATTATACTTAGGTAGAGTTTGGTTAACCAAAGCTGAACCCAATGTTTTTTGCAGCGGCCACACTGTGACAAAATGTCAATATGGCTTCTCTTATACACTTTGATCCTTTTTGAAGATGGATAAACTCAAAAATTCAAAAATTATCTTTTTTGACTAGTACCAATCGTATTTTTTGTCGGAGTGATTTACTAAAATAATTTTCACTCTTTCCTCATTGCCAATATCACGCTTATTAAATTAGTTCTTACTTCCGATTGTATTTTGTTTTTTATAAATTTTAAAAGCATCAAACCTTTTTTTCCTGGTATATTGTGTTACCTTATGCTTATTCTTTATATATAATGCGCTTTGCTTGGTTCAGCTTTGGATAGCCAGACTCTTACTTACAAATTAACAGAACTCGACTCAGTCAAATTGAGGCAATTGGACGACACTCAGATAATTCGTCGATTGGAATTTCGTCTTTAGCAATAACACGATGGGATTTCCCAGTGGGGAATCACCGCCATTGCTTGATTTGGTATTGCCATAATATTTGTTACAAAAAATCTGATATTGTAGGATAATTATTAACAAAAAAATAAAAGGACCCTCTTTGGTAAAATTATGGTATTTTCGCGTAGTATAATGACCTTACGATACTACATACTACACATCATAAAATAATGGTACAAATAGTATAATTATACTACGAAATCCAACCCTGATGTCTAGGGTTGCAACGATATATCGGAAAATCGATAATATCGAAGGGGACACATCGATATTTGCGCTATAACGATACGATAATATCGATATCATATCCGAAGAAAAATATCGATAATTCACGACCTTAGATAAGGGTGTTTGGGCTTCGAACATTAGCCTTTTCTTGCAATATAAACAAATAAAAAACATCCTCTACTTGTTTTATTTCTGTATTTTCTCTGGCTGTATGGGCTTAGCCCCTTTGCCAGTCCGTAAGGACTAATGAAACAAAAAAATCTCTATGAACTTCATATTTTTTATTTAAATTTAAATAAATTCGATATTATCGACCAAAATATCGATATTATCAACTATCGATAATTTCATTGCCTCGCCTCGATATAATTATCGATATTTTTATCGATATTACAACAATCTTTCATCTCTATTCATGTCATTTTGTTTGTCAGATTATCACAGTTTACCTATATCTCTATGGTTTATATAGAAATAGAATATAGATCAATGACAAAGTTCACCAGTAAACAACGTAGGTACTGTTGGATTCCAACGACATGCATGCATGTCACGAATGCATAGTACTTTCACTTCGCTGGAATCTAATGGGTAAACTACTACTAAGCTATCTTTATTTTGTGGTTAAGCACAGGAGTAATTGGCCACCATTTAATTTTATTGCATTTTAATAAGTATTACATGATAGTTAAGGCTACCACTTAGACGAATACAGAATGAGGAATCCCAAAATTATCTAGCTGTCATATTAATTCATTTGCCATCAAAAATGCACAGAATGCACTGAAATTCCAAGTGGCCAATAATACCTCAATTTCCCCTACAAAGGGGCCACGTCGCAGAGTACCTTTAAAATCATTGCAGAAACAGAAATGCGATTTATAAGTCTGTGAGCCACTTCACTTAAAAATATTTTATTTTAATCTGTATGTTTATAAATAAATAAAAACTAAAAACATCTGCAAAAATATATATATTACTCTTTGGCAAAAACTGTAAGAAGTGCACGCAACGCATATAACAAGATTACAAGTTTAGTAGTCTAAAGAAAATGAAATAATTAATTATATTTATGTCGCCTGATTGAACATTATTTACTGTGTAATATAGGTATTCAATCATCATGGCTAATCAAAAAGATGAACCAGTTATGATCGCATATCAGCGTTACCTCAATAAAGACTATAGTGGTGCTCTTAAATTCTTGAATGAAATCGAAGTGCTGGTTGGCAATAACTCGGCAGCTAAAAGGGTACAACACAACAAAGCAGTCGTAGAGTTTACCGCAAGCGATTACAAGAACGTAGAGAAATTCAAAAAGTCAATCACCCAGTTGGCAGGAGTGGCCTTTCCTGAAACTGAAGTAAAGGATTGTAGTCCGTTCGTTTTGTACAATTATGCCGTGTTGCTTTACCACTTGAGGTATTACTACCAATGTACAGTGTTATTGGAGAAATTATTAGCCTCAGGTAATATTAAGGATACGAAGCTACAGTGCCGAGTGGTGCTGCTGCTTTTAGAGTCCACTCTGTGCCGTCGGACTTACGACAAAACCTTACAAATCGCAAACAGTCATGCAGATATATTGAAGTCTAATAATGAAGTCTGTGACCTGTTTGAGCGTTTGGTCTGTAGAGCACAGCTGTTCCACGGACAAAAGATAAAATTAAAACCTGATTCAATAGAAAATGTATTTATTATAGCACACCAGCAATACTTAAATGGAGAAATAAAAGAAGCCGCTAACACATTGGGAATGTACAAAAATATGAAATACAGTTATGATTTGAAAAGTCAGGGGGAAGATATTTGGGCCGCTATAAACAACAACTTGGGAGTGATTTATTTATCGGTGAAGAAACCATTTTTAGCATCCAAATACTTTCAACATGCAATCAAGGAACATTTTAAAGCAATGGAGACAGAGGACAGTCAGAGACTGATAGTTTGCAAAGATAGACCTCTCTATGTTTTTAACTTAGGGATTGCCCTGCTGGCCGCCAACAACACGGATGGAGCCTTTGAATGTCTGGTGGAGGCTGCCCGACACTATCCCAACAATGCTCGTATCTGGTTGAGGCTAGCCGAGTGTTGTGTCAAAAAGTGCTGTAGTGAAGAAGCCCAACAACTCACTGTGAAGAAATTAGGGAGCGGACCACATACAAGAGTTCTGCTGGCAAAAGAAACTAAGGAAAAATATTCCACGTCTGGAGAATCATTTGCTATACCGTCCATGTCTTTAGAGTTTGCTGCACTCTGCTTGAAAAATGCCCTCACTCTGCTTCCCGATCAGGAAGCTACATCAGACACAGCATCAGTCCTAATTCAGGCACCTCCAGGCCCACCAATTAATTGGAAGCAGCGCTGTGAACTGAAGAACTCGATTCTTGTTCTTCAAAGTTATATTCTCTTACAGTTGCAGGACCCACTTTCGGCTCTGGTCAGTGCAAATGAATTGTTGAGCCAGAGCGATCTGTCCAACAGCCACAAGGCATGGGCTCATATGTACGCATCAGAAGCATTGGTGTGTCTGGACAAAACTTCAGAAGCCATGGATCATTTGAATCCAACAATAATACATGAACTTATTTCTACCCTACCGTACAACATGAGGGACATTGCAGGTGTCTCCGTGTGGGCCAAAGCTGCAGTGTGCCATATTTTGAGAGGAGACTTAATAACAGCTAAAAAGATTTTGTTACAAATTAATTCACCACGGATTCTACCTCTCCAAATGTATTTAGAAATATGTACTGGTAATATTGACAATTGCCACTCTATATTAAGAAAACTTCGATTAAACATTTCTTCACAGTAAACTTTGATTTTGTGTACATAATTATGTACTTAAAATGGTAAAGTATTTATTTGTATAACATCTGTATAAAAATAATTAGTTTAGTACAAGTTGGTGGCACACTAACTAGTTGAGCTAATTGTAAGTTTTTATCTTTTAAATACTTACTAAAATGATGTATTGTGGATTTAAGCTGATACATTAGTAAGGTATTTAGTCCTATATTATCATAATTGGATTCAGAATATTATGGTATGTATGTGTAGTATTGTGATTCAGTGATTCAAACAGCAGGCCTGTAATGACCAATTTTATAAATGCAAATGACTAATTTTGTCAGTGAAGAATAAATACAGAACAAGTTTAGGAATCAGCAGCTGTATTTGATGGAAAAGTTTTACTTCAAGACAAATATAATATTGAGTTTCTAATTTTATAGCCTGTTATTATTATACTCATAAACAGCTATATTGCGGTCTATCTGCAAATAGAAGATAATTGGTAAAACTACTTCACGGGATTTTTATTAAGACAACTAGCTCTCGCCAGCAGCTTCACCCGTGTGAAATTCGTTTAAACTTCACCCCTCATTTCACCCACTAAAACACTTTTTAAATAAAAAATGTTATATAATTTTCACATCTGACAATTTATAGTCTTGAGTGAAACACATTAATATGTTTTTAATTGTATAATTTCTAATAGAACTTTTTTTACATCAAAGATCTGGAAACAAGTGGCACCTCACTTTCTTAGTAGATCTTTCAGCGGGCCTGGCACACAATAATTTACCAAACAGTGTTATTCTCACATCCTTTAAATACACTTCAAAAACACATTCTTTCTTGGGTATCGTAGTAATTATATTAGATGTCGATACTATTTTGAAGGTATTCCGAGTGTCCATGATGCATATGCCCATCTTATCTACATAGCTCGGACATTTCGACCGTACAACTTTTAGTAAGCTACCGTGGAAATCCGCTTTGTAGACGGTTTGTGTCAAAAGTTCCCAATTTTTGCTGGATACTTCAGGGATGGCTCTGTCTGTCTCGAGCAGCTCACTCATGTATTCTGACCACAATGTATGCAGGGGCAGCATGTCCGCGTATTTCACACTTTGTCTCGGTATGTCATAAAAACCCAAGGCTTTTTTCTCTGCTCTGGTGAGGGCACGAGTTTTGTTTTTGTTCCTTTTTCGTTTTTGCTCCTTACTTTTCCTCTTTGCTAGAATGAAATCTTTATTTAGTTCAGATTCTATGTTGGCTTTATCTGACTTTGGGACATTTTTATTCAAAAACTCGAGTACGTTTGTGGAGCCTTCATCAGACATTTTAAAATAGTTTTAACACAAAATATGGTGTAAATAATTTTCACATTTTCCACTGCACTGCACAATCCGCCTGCATAAAAATATAAACACGGTTCAACTTCAAATTGAATTTGATTTTGATATTATTGATTGACCTCAGACTCCTCAGAGTAATGATAGAGGACCAATTCGGCTCCCGACTCGGGAGTCCCGAGTCCCGAGTTATTGACTGACAATGAATGACTGACATTGACGTTGACGTGACAGTTTTGTTAGGGCGCGTTCCGGGAGCTGAATAAGCTAATCACAACGCTCGCTAATAACATTGTAGCGGCGCGCATTCCTGCAGTAACATGAGCGCGCGCCTCACATGATATGCTGACCATAGCATTACACCACATGCACCGAGCAAAGTAAAACAATAGACTACGTCATACGCGTCACTCTGAACTGGCCAATCAGAAGACGCATCCTCAACCGCGCTAACGAAGATTCTACAGTATCTAACATATATACAAATGGTCCGGAGTTAACATTCGGACCGCGGTCCCCAGGCAGTGACATCGCCTGGCGGGAGATCTCCCCTTTTCCTCCACAATTGATCGACCGACGTGATTCAAGCAACGTGATCTGTCGACGTGATTGCACCGACGCCGTGACGTGATGTTCAACCGACGTCATCAACCGACGTGACCAACCATGCCAGCAGCGACGAGCACAACGACCAGGTTCCACAAGCAGCCGTAAAAGCGCCTTGGTTCCTTCAGCACGCTCAACTTCAGCGATCCGCAGCACGCAGCAGAGGTTTCTGGTTTCCCTCCCGTGATTGCGCACGCATCTCATCATTCCGGCACTCATGGCCAATAGAAGACACTGGCACACGAAGAGTTACGACATCATCCCATCAGTGGAGGGGGAGTGATGTAGCGGCGCGCATTCCTGCAGTAACATGAGCGCGCGCCTCACATGATATGCTGACCATAGCATTACACCACATGCACCGAGCAAAGTAAAACAATAGACTACGTCATACGCGTCACTCTGAACTGGCCAATCAGAAGACGCATCCTCAACCGCGCTAACGAAGATTCTACAGTATCTAACATATATACAAATGGTCCGAAGTTAACATTTGGACCGCGGTCCCCAGGCAGTGACATCGCCTGGCGGGAGATCTCCCCTTTTCCTCCACAACATCTCAAAAAGCGTTCCAAAAGTATACACGTGGTCGTGGCATTGGGTTTTCATTTGAGCGGTTATGATTATGACGTAATGGATTGCGTCATCATTTTCGATCACAGCGACCCATCTGAATCGGTGGGGCGTTGTTGGCCCTGTCAAATTTGGCGCGCTTTTTAAATATGTAACATGGCGACAGGTAACTAACTTTTTACAAAAAAGAAATAACCGACATCAACATTAACAAGCAGAGATAGCTCAAAAACTATCCTCCGCTGGCGCTAAATTCAACCCATCTAGGTGTATAGTTCTCGTCAATACAAATTAATCAAGCCCAAACACAAGCGGTAACTGAAATCGTTGAGGAGTACCCTCGATTGTCTTTCAGCTTCATCATCAGGTTGACTCCAGAACTTCAAATTGTAGTACTTTGAAACACTTAATGAAAATATTAACAAACGCACTAATCAACAACAGCAGCTCAGACATACTTAACTAACATTTTACAAAAAAATAACGACTTTAAAATCAATAACTAGAGATAACTCATATGTACCATGTAAGTGATGTAAGTAGTGTAAGTACCTACCATTTATTATTCTTTCGATTAAAAAGGCTTATTAAAAATTGGAATACATACCTAGTCAATAGAAGAAGTAGATATGAAGTAAAAATTATAAATTAAATATGTATTATTAACAATGCTTATAATTATGTAACATGTAAACACATAAAAAAATACGGCCCAATGAGGGTAACCGCGTGTGAATTTTCCGCTAGAGGCGCTAGTGAGAAGGGAGGTCTGTCTGTCACTTTTCGCTTGTCTGAATGGTCTGAATTTCATTTGTCACTGTTTATGTATGGGCGGGCTTTGACAGCATGACCGCCCTCTGCAGTGGCGCCAACTGGTGAGCACAAAAACAGTTACCCTCATTGCGATCATCCTCCTTTTTATAAAATTTAACTTTTTTTAACAGTTGCTTGGAGTTCCTATTTCCGCAAAAACAAAAAAAAAACCGAGTCTTAGCCTTAACCTTCCATTGAAATTCCTTAATTAATTATACCAAGATTTTAATCAGCGTTCACAGGACGGTAAATTGGTTCGTGAGCGTTCTGCGGTGGATTAGCATGTTATGGTATTTAATACCTTCCATGCACATATTTACGTGTTATATTTTTCAGTAATAGTTTTATTATAAGAACGTATCTATACCTATATTACCTAGTAACCTATATGATTCATATCTTAAACCTTTATGTAGTATCTACGGAAGTCGTATGACATCACGGCCACTATGAAAAATGATTGTCGAAACGGAGATTGGCAGTCGTCGCATTAAGAAATTGGAGTTGAAGTAGTTTACGATGAGTCAGTTGACGGTTATGAGTCAGGTGATGCGGACTCATGTTACTAACTGTACCTACTACAATCGGTGGCCTGTGCTTGTTTAAAATATTATGTATCAAATTGGTGTTGTACGCCACTCGGCCACTGGTTCACGTTGCTATAGCGCAGACCCTCAATGGATCGACACTCCTTGGGGGTCTCCTATCTGATGACATAACTTGATCGATCGCTCGTGAAGGACACGAGTTCGCTTCATTAGATTAGAGCCGATGTTGCTGTACCAGCGGATGGCTGAAATTGGCCTCCGAGGTATGAGGGAAGGCCTTCACACAAGCACGCGTGCAAGAGAATTCCTTCTTCTTTCTTCGCCCCTAACATATCGGTGTTACCTTTGGCGTTACTGATGATGTCTATTGACCACGATGACCACTTACTATCAAGTTCATACTAGGAAAATTCTCACCCTTAACTGACTTTTTTCTAGTACACACAAACAAACACTAAGAAAAATAGCAAGTACTAAAGTTCTGCAATAAAAAAAATTGTCACACTAGCCCTATTGTTTTATGATACAGTGTCAATTAAAGCACTTACAGTGAATTAATGACGAAATTATGTCGGATGTGACCAGAACAGCAGCAAGACTCTAACAAAGATCGGGGATTCCCTGGTTCATCGACTAACTTTCTTTTTAAGCGAATCAACCACGCCAAGTTCAAATACACATACAAAAAGCTTTGGTGTTACTTTCACGTTTTTAATATCTAAATTCATATTATTAATAGGGGTTTATTATCAAACCCAAGTTCTTCTAATGCAAAATAACCGCTCTAGCCTAGATTGTTACATATTGTTTACAATAATTGTGAACGTTTTGTTCAGTAGGTATATGTCTCATATTGCCGCGTGTATTAATCATCGCATTTCAAAGGAACAGCAAACAGATATTAGCAATTGTGTTCAACGCTGTGGAACTGCAGTAGGAAGGTAACTACATGGGACGCTGGCACCACTGGCACGCTGGACAACACAAACATACGACATTGCGACGAGGGCATGACGTACACTTTACTACATAAATAAACTGTAACTACTCGATGCTTTATAATCCTAAATACTGATGATACATTGAAGAGGAGTACCTATAAGTATTAGATTTGATAGAGCTTCATTGCAAACCGAATATTGCGTGTCTAGTCAGAATCACTTGGATTTTCTTCTAATATTCGCTTTCTACGTTTGTGCGTGTGTTTATTCCCACTGTACTCAATTCAAAATAGCATTACAAATTTTCATTTTTCATTTTCATTTTTCATTAATGGACATATTTATTAAAAATAGTTTCCTGTCCTGAGCAAAGTGTGTGGGGCTACTAGTTTTTCGTTATTCTGTGCAAATTAACACAACTCAAGTTAAGGATAATTTAGTGCTAAAAATTTATCTGCACCCCGTTCCCGATAGAAGCGACACAAACATTTTTCTGAGAACCGCACGATATGCGTGCGGTGACGTGTGACGCGTGAACTCGTTTAAAACCTCAACTTTGAGCCGGGGAGCCGTCGGACGAGTCTCGGAGAGCGCGTCATCCCATCCGAGCTGTTTACTTCCCTACGTATTTACGGTAGCTGTCAGCTTGCAACTCGGCTCAGTATTGTTCTGACCGTCGCCCCGCGAGGTGCCGTGTACTCAGGTCGAGCGAGCAGTCATCGTGATGTACCGACTAGCAGCGGTTGTGGCGCTCCTGGCCCTCTGCGGAGGCGCCCTGGCCCACACCTACCATCTGGGCGCGTGCCCCGTCGTCGAGCCCATGCCAGGCTTTGACATGAACCAGGTAATTCATGATACATATTAGTACCTATTAATTTATTTTAATTCTCTGGCGACGGATGTCTTCAATTCAGATCAATTGACTAAATAATGAACTCTTCTTCTATTAACCTTGCATAGGCTATTTGTGTTCGCCGTCAACTATCAGTTATGACTATTTTAAAAACATGTCACATGTAGAATTCGGTTACGCCTTCTATTTTTACCCTTGTTTCGCCCTTATTATTTTACCTTTTGTGTACATTTCTGTCAATTTTACCTGTGGCCTACAGCAAACGAAAACCAGGCCAAACTGACGTAACAATGTTGTTGTTCTGAACCTGATGTAACAAAGTTGTTTTTGATTCCTACTGTTGCCTACCTCTTCCTACAAGAAAATAGTCAAATTGTTAGATTGAGAAGCAAATCACTAACGACTTGATTAAATTGTGTTGTCGAGGGAATGGTGGCAGTTTTGGTGTTAGCCCAGCGGGTGCGTGCAAGACCACCCTTTTGGTTGGTAATAGGTACCTATACAGATAAATATTATTATTGTACGCATTAAATAAAACTATTTACTAAAAATTTTATGAGTGGACATCTCAGACGATAATCTAGTTAAGAACAGAACATATTGTGCGCCAAGATGATAATGGCAGATAGCAGTCGATCAGTTATCTCTACAAAGCGTGACCTTTCGTGCCAGCCAAGAGCGATCCGCGGCCGGCGCTGATAACGCGGTGACTCATGGTCTTCGTCACTCAGCAGGGTACAGTGCCACAAACTATCTGACCCGGTAAGGAAGGCGCTACTGTCTTTCTCTTGGTCTGACAACTGTATAACATTAGCATTAGTTCCAATTTTGGCCACCGTGCCAGATAAGTTTGTGGCACTGTACTCTCTACACAGTATTTACCATATTTACTAACCCAACAAGCGGGCGCGGGCGCGGGCGGCGAGTGGTCACTCGCTGTGTTGGTCAACTGGTCGGCAGGACAGCGACACAGTTTGCAGTTCAAAGTCCTTTCTTCCATCGGAGGTATTGTTTACGAAATGATTCGTCGATCGATTGTCAGAACATTGTTATGACACCTACGTATGCATACTTCGAATGATAAGTTCCCATTGGGATCGACTACGTATTGTTAAAATAAGTTATTATTTTCTCTTGTATTAAATATCTAATAAGTATGTAATACTTATAAGAAAAAAAATACTAATGATACATTGATGATACATACGAGTATTTCTGCCATGTTAATAATTTTTAACTTATGGCTTGTTGCCCTGTTGGTCCTTCGAGTCAAATAAGGCAGAATCCGTTGCAACTCCTCTAATTATGAGAATGAATAAGACTATTCTATTCTTTAGATATCACATCATTCATTTCGTGATAATAATATTATGTTGAACATGTAATTTGACATGTAATTGTATTGTACGTACTCGTCATAAAAACTATAATATTATAAAGATGAAAGTTCTTTAAGAAAATAATTTAAGCGTACCTGTATAAACAGCTATCGTTCTGATTTCGTTTATAACATTGCTACTCATATATGTATCTGTATTTTCCTATGTTTCTGTTCTTCGTATTTCCGTTCTTTGTTGTACCACCTTCATAG
The DNA here is from genome assembly GCA_905404135.1 of Hesperia comma. Lineage (NCBI taxonomy): Eukaryota > Metazoa > Arthropoda > Insecta > Lepidoptera > Hesperiidae > Hesperia > Hesperia comma. Next base: position 500,409 of record FR990015.1, on the reverse strand, counting down.
TTCTCTGCACTTTCTCAAGGTTGATTTTTAGAGAATACTGTCTAAAGTCCGCTTATTGTAACACTTATAAAGAACAATAAGTAATATAAAACATCATTAGTTTGGTAACTACAGATTTAAAAAATCTGCTAAATGTTAAAATAGTTTAAAATTAAATTGGACCTAAAAGTTTGAGGTCGATGTATGTATGAACTTAGAAGGCTAGCAGTAACTCGTAAATCGTAACCTTCTCGTAACTACTTAATGATTAATTTTTAATGTTCGCTATAAAAAAGGAGTCAAAACGAAGGTAAGTATAAAACGTTATTCAATCGGCGCTAATTACGGAAATTTCGAGTCGGAAATGTGTCTATAGACATTGACTATGCTTGATCTTTAAAAAAATATTTTAGTAACAGATGAATAGTTGAAAACGGGTGGAATGGACTAGACACAATACATAACACCACAAAAATTGGAGATAAACATTTTTTCCGTCTTCTCGTTAAATAAATACATAGTTATAATTCCTATGTGCCTCAGCCCTCAGCCGCCGGCAGTAGTACATTCGCAAGGAGGTCACTCCACCTACGGCTACGGCCACGGAGTCGTCAACTAGAGCATAATTAAATATTAAAAATTTCGTACTTCATTTTGTAGTGGAAGTACCACGATATCAAAAATCAATAACTTGTAAAAATATTATTTTCTCAACGCGAATGACCTCGAGTTAGATTATGTTACAAATGCTTCGAATTTCTCTTCGAAAAGTAATTTAAGTAGAAGTAAGACATGAATGTTATGAATGCTTCGGCTTCTGCGTCATCGAAGCCTAATGTGATCCGATTACGAATGCTTTCCCGGAGACTAATGACGCCTTGTGTGCGGCAGCTGCTGGGCGTGTGGTACGTGATCCAGAAGACGTCGACGGCGTCGCACTGCATCACGTACAACTTCTCGCGCACCGACGAGCCCGGCAAGTACGAGCTGGAGCAGGTCTCGCAGCACTTCATCCTCGGCCTCACGCCGCTCGAGCACGACTACAGGTAACAGAGCACTGCTAGTCTGCTACGGAATCAGACTATGCGGGAAACAAGCAATTCGAGAGTCAGGAATTGGACCTTTCGAGAAAAGGTAGTTGGAGTGTTCTTGGCGGGATAATTTGCGCCTCCAAGTGTAATTGTTATCCGTAATCATGATTACATCTTGCCCAGCTCTAAATAGAATCTACTCTAAGTTGCTGCCGCCCTCCTAGTGGCAGTTGGCTTATTGAACCAAACAATTTGAGTTCCTATAGCGACATTGAAAGACTCGTTATAGTTCGAGATACCGGCGCAGCAATGTGCTAATTTAGTAATTTGTTAACATTCACATCAGTACATCAGTTCTACATCATTTTCCACGGATTGATCGCAAATAGCAGGATAAGGCCAATCGTCCAAAGGTTATGGCCTTGGAGGATGAGGCAATTACCTATAACAATTTGGTCAGTTTTTTTTCTAACTAAACGATGCCTAATTAAGGTATTTGGCTGCTTCTTGATGCGGCTTTTTGAATCGAAATCGATCGGTCCGAGATGAGACGAATGTTGGCTAATGAGTAAAGTTCTTGGATTGATTATTGCTTATTATGAGCACTCTTTGGTATTTTTCTTTATGTACTTATTTAATCAACCACTTGTTATTTACTTTAGGTACAAGGGCGTCCTGACGGTGCCTGATCCGTCGGTGCCGGCGCGCATGAGAGTCAACTTCCCTCTGAGTAAGTTCAGGATGCATCTTTAAACTGTTAACTGATATTTTTAAACTATTGTGTCCTATGTGAGTTTAAAGTTACAATTTAAGGAAATGAAAAAAAAATAACTTGAAATCAAAATAGAAAGTGGAGAATCTATTCTTAATGTTGCAATGATTCCTTAAAATGCAACGTATCTGCAGCATATCTGCAGCTGCCATTCTGAACTTTTCGTGAATTTTTTAATTCCACCGCATAAGCATAAGTTTAACGACGTAATGCTGATGGTTGGCTGTGTGGGTGCGCATGTGCAGGCGTGGCGGGCTCGGCCAGCTACACGGTGCTGGCCACGGACTACAGCAGCTACGCGGCCGTGTTCACGTGCCAGAAGCTGGCCTTCGCGCACCGCCGCTCCGCCACCATCCTCTCGCGCACCAAGGAGCTCGACAAGATGTACGTCGACAAGGTACCGTATCTCCATTCTTCAGTTGATGTTTCTCCTGAAATTGCTTTAGAATTCCCTATGCCATATGGTGCCAAAAGCGATTTATTTATTTGTAACGTAAGAAGTTCTGGACAGGATTCTGAAACGGGCCTAAACTCATTGGGTGAACTCGATTAAACGGTGAATTCAATTAGTCACATTTCATGATATCCTTCCTTAGTGACCCAAATAACACACAGTCACATTCATTCAAAATAAGTGCAGGGCAGTATTTTCACAGAACTTCTGTGCCGGCGGACGTTGTAGTAGATTCTCTTGACATTTCAGATGCGCAGCAAGCTGGCGTCGTTCGGCGTGGACCCGTACGACCTGTCGCTGATCTCGCAGAGCCAGTGCCCGCCGCACCCCGACGGGCAGCCGCACGGCGTCAACATCAACATCCAGCCCGACACCTTCTCCTCGCACAACATCGGCGAGGCCGTGCGCAAGACCGGCGGCGCCATCGGTCAGTGCTCGTCCCTCATTAGGCATCTGTGACGCAATGTTGTTCCTAGTCCAAGAACGGCCGGCGAAATTATCATTTATTGAAAGTGATTTGTAATCGTCTTTGCAACCCGACCCGCTGACGTTGTAAAGAATTTCAGGAAGTACTAGGAGAAAATAGCAAGCAAACTCTAATTGTAATATTTTTGTGATTGCAGCGGACGGGGTGGAGTACGTAGTGGAGGCGGGCAAGAAGGTGTACCACAAGGTGGCCAGCAGCAAGGAGGACCTCACGGAGCAGCCGGCCGGCACCGGGTACAACCCCAACGCCGACGCCGAGTGGCTGCCCTAGCCGCAGCCGCAGCCCGCAGCCGCAGCCGCAGGCCTCAGCCGCAGCGCCAGCCCCCTCCCCCTCGCCCGCAACCCCTAGCCCCAGGTGTTCACCAGTAAATGCAATATTTATTGAAAGATCCCGCCTTTTCTCCAACGCGGTAATGTCGATTCAGTGAATTGGTGATGATGATGAGATTCCGAATTAATTAAGGTTAGGTCAATAATGTAAGGCTATTAAAATACTCGTAGGTACCGTAAATTGCGCATCGTCTTGTTCGTGACATTTTTATACTTAGAAATATCTATAAGTATCTATTATTTATTATGAAGTAAAAAATAAATAATTCTTTTTGGACTTTCAGAAACGTACAAAGGACTATCTCCAAATTAATCAATAAATGTTTTTTTAATTATAGTTCTTCTTGCCTGTAGTTAAAACTGACCGGTACATAAAGTTCCATGTATGTATATTTTTATAAGATAGAAAATAAGACTTTTACCAATGAAACGATTCGTCTTTTATTGCATTTAAACCGATCGCAAATTTTCTCCCTGTCTATATTTATCTAAATGCTTTTAAAATAACAATCACGTGCGACGTGACATACTTCATTGGCGTAAAACCTACAGGAGAATGAATAGAACAAGATAGAACCAGGGATGTCATCTATTGCACTGACACGACAACATCACTTCCGAACGAAATTTAAAATCGTATACTTATTTAACTTTGTGTAGTCTAGCTGTTTCCTGGTAGACAGACAGTATTGTCGCTAAAAATGAAGTCGTTTCTTTTGGAAATTTATTGTATCGAAGGTTCACAATAAACGAATTTGAAAGTGAGCTGCTCCATGCAGCGTGGCTCGTTTTATTTCTGGAACTCCACGGTGGTGATGGAGTCGGCTTCCAAACTGACGGAGGCTCGGCGCTGCCCGCATTTGATGGTGACGGACTTGGCGCCACCCCTGCAATGTGCCATACTTTTTCGTATATGGTTTAAAATGTGACATGGGCGTAACTGCTAACGGCATTAAGGGTTGATTAAAAGTTACATGGATCAATGATTGACCTTACAACATTGTGTAGACCAGGATCCCAGTAATGCAGTCATTGTGTCTACTGCTTGATGAAACTTGTATACTCACGCGTTATACACAATCAAAACGACGGTGTTGCGCGGCGTCACGAACGCCGTACTCTTCAGGGATTTGGTGAAGAACGGCTTGTGGATGGTCAGCTTGATCCGACGGGAGCCGCGCGGCACGAACTTGGCCACGTGCGCCAGCGCGTAGTACATCGGCTGCTTTATGAACTCCTCCGCGGTGGCGTTCACTATGATGGGCGAGTCTACGAAATTCTTCACCCAGTTGGGCCCTCCCTCGGTGTTCAGACAGATATTCCAGTCGATCCAACCGACCACGTAGTGGTTTAAGTCCTAGGAAAGAAGAGATAGGTAAATAGGGATAAATGAATATTTTATAAGCAGGAAAGAAAATTAGCAGGAATCTTTACTTTGTATTTTAAAAATGTTGATTTTAAGGTGAAGGGTAAACGTCACAGCTCATTACAGCCACCCGGCACTCAACCAGCATCGCCTCGCCTCGCGTGGTTAGTATTCTTTATATGAATTTGTATGGTCATGCGCTCATTACATCAACGCCGTATCGTCACCGGATCGCCTCGCTTGCAAGCTGGCCACGCGCAGCCCGCGGGTAGACCACTCGTTGACAACTCGCTGTTCGCATGCGTACTTCGCGTTGATCACGCGTGGCTCCCGAGTGGACTGTGCGCTGCCCGCGAATTTCCATGACACCTGTTTGATATTATTGTTATATTTATTTAAAACACTCAAATCACGTAAAACGGATCGCACCTGTAATACGTATTCGCTTCCCGATATATCCCTCTCCTTTCCTCTCATGCGCACGTAAGGGACAGCGAATCTTCGTTCACCGCAATTAGTCGCAATTTGAATATGGAAGCGTTGACATCAAAACCGCACCGCGCACGCATCTCTTATACCGCAAATCAGTTTTCTTTAAGTGTTTTCCCCGTTAATCTACCGCATATTGTGATAAACTTTCCATTTTCTTCGCCTGAACTGTGATAAGTGAGTTCTGCCGTGATCGGACTACATCTACACCAGCCAGCCACGTGCCGTGCCCGACGAGGTCCCCACCAGGAATATCAAGTAAGTGTGCATGAGTTCCGTTCCTCACATACAGCTGTCTTCATCGTCCTATTCTACTCCAAAGCAGCTGTACTCCCGCCAAAAAGATACGTACATTACAGGTGCTATCGGTACGTGGTGTTTGAACCGCGAAATATACAGTCCACTTTATTTATCCTCTGGAATTCCAAGGATAGGCTCTTAAGCAGCAAACGCTACCCCACATTATTTCTGGTTCATTCGAGCCGGATATCACACACCACATTAATTTTTGGTTCCTTCGAACCAGATCAACCACAAATATTTTGGTCCTTCGAGCCGGATGATATCATATTTTCTAGTCCAGTAGAACTCATCTTAAATTCAGTTCAAATTAGTTATATACCTATATCCGCCATTTTGTGACCGCCGTACTTAGTCTACTCGTATTTATTTATCGCATATTTATTGTTACATTCGCTTATAGTGTACTTATTCCGCACACAAATAAATTACGTATTTGTTAGGTACTTAGTTAAGAAATAGTTTGTCAATCTATATTCCCGCATTATTCATATATTATTATATTCCCGCACCCCGCACAGACAGCTATTTCATTATTATATATTTTCCCCGCATAACTGGTACATAACATACGTATTCATTTGTTATAATCATCGTAAAATAACTTGATACATCAGTACTTTTCCATTTTAAAGTGTAAAAGAAGGTGTCTTCTAATTCTCCGCACTCGTCTCACTCGTCTGTTTCACTTCTACCTCCGCATATTTTTATCGCCCGCTAGCCCGCTACGCACTGTACCTACTGTACGCAGTGATCGTCTTCGCATAGGGTTGCGCATGATTGCTATTTGTTCACTTCACTCTGTTTATAATTATTTTACCTAACTTTAGCTAGGCTCGCAGTTCCTTTTATATACCGCTGTAATTTAATTAAATATGGCTAAAGAAAAGTATTCCGCAAAAAGAGACGTTGAGATTGTCAACATTGATCCCGAATTACGTTTAATTGAAGCAAAACGCGATGCATTTTTTTCCCGTTTACAACGCATTTATAATTTGTCTAGAAATATAATTGATGATGAAACGCAGCTTGAAATATTTTTGAGTAACGTTGTTAATCTAGATAGTTTACGCACCGATTTCGAACGCATTTTAGATCGATATCACGAAATTAATTTAAAACTTAACCCTAATTACACAGTCGATTATCAAACTTGGATTGCTTTTGAGGAAATGTTTTGTCATATTAAACGAGTCCATTCGCAATGCACCGCTGTTCAACCCTGTCAAGAAGTTAAACCGCATTTTTCTAGATCGGTCCCTAAACTCCCGCCTATAGAATTGATTTCATTTAATGGTGACGCTCGTAATTGGCCATTATTTCATCAACAGTTCAAAAGTATGATTCATGATAATCCAACTTTGACGGATAGTGAAAAAATACTTTATCTTGTAGGTAAATTAACTGACAAGGCATTAAGCGTATGCGCTAGATTACCACCTACCGCCGAAAACTATTCGGTCATATGGTCAAGTTTAGTTAATAAGTATGATGACCCTCGCTCACTAGCTGTCGCTTATTTAAATAAGTTGCTTGATTTTAAACCGCTTCACAGTAATACCGCCGCAGGTCTTGATAATTTCATCAATAATTTCAATTCGTCCGTCGAAGCACTTAAACAACTAAAGTTGACCGATTTATCTGATTTCATATTTTTGCATCTCGCGCTTCAAAAGTTAGATTTGGACACTATCAAATTGTTTGAAATTACACACCGCACAGAAAAAATTCCGTCATATAAAAACCTCATAGATTTTGTTCAAGAACAAAATAAGGTATTGGTTCACTCGAACAATTTTAATCAAAACTTTATCTCTAATAAATCGCGTAGCAAAAATTTACCTTCTCTGAAAACTACTAAATCTTTTCTTAACACTGAAAATAATAATTGTTCTTTATGTAAAAATTTAAAACATGAACACATGTATCAATGTTCGTATTTTGTAAACATAATGACCCCTTTCGAAAGATATAATTTTATTAAAAATAACAGTTTTTGTAACAATTGTTTAAGTTGTAAACATAAATTTCAAAATTGTTCTTCGCAACGCAGTTGTTCTCATTGTTCGAACAGACACCATACTTTGTTACATTTTGATAATTCCCGCAAAATAAACGCTTCTAATAGTAATATTCCCGCTAACTCGTCTTTATCCGCTCCCGCTCGCAATCCGCGTCGCATTGCACGCAGTCCTGTCGACTCATCGCAGTCGCAGGTGTACTCCGCTTCTAACAATTGTAACATGGACCTTATGACACATTCTAATAAGGTTCCAACTTCCTCGCAAAGTAATAATGCAACTGATAATAATACATCTGTTTGCAATGTTTCCCGTGATCATGAAGATCGCGCGGCATTTACTACGTTATTAGGTACCGCAAAAATTAAACTATTTGATTCTTTTAACCGCCCGCATTTTGTTAGATGTTTGATCGATCCCGGTTCTCAAAGCGACTATATTTCCGCTGAATGTTGCAAACGTTTATCTCTGCCTATTTCTAACAGGCATCGCTTTGTGGAGGTTCAGGGTATCGGTGGGACATCACAACGAGTTCTCGGTTATACCGACGTTACGTTTACCTCGCGCTTTGACGGCGGCGAGCAATATGCCATCCGCCCCGCAGTTATTGAAAAAATAACAACCTGTTTACCGGACTCGCGCGTTAATACTCGTTCATTACATTTTATTCATAATTTACCGCTCGCGGACGACTCTTTTAATGAGCCCGGACCCATTGATATGCTTCTCGGTGTTAATGTTTATTGTCAAATTTTACGCTCTAATAAAATTAATTGTCGTAAAGGTCATGAAGTACCTGCCGCATTTGAGACAGCATTGGGTTATATTTTGATGGGTGACGCACCTGTTATATCTTCGACGCCTCCTATTCACACTTTCTGTGGAGTTACTCACGAACAGTTAAACCAAACATTAGAAAAGTTTTGGCGTATAGAAGAAGTGCCCTCTAAATCTTTGTCGAGTCCTGAAGATCAGGCCTGTGAGGATATTTATGTTTCCACCACTGTTCGTAAGAGTGACGGCAGTTATTCGGTACAATTACCTTTTCACATCAATCCCGATAAACTTGGGAATTCTTATATCGTCGCAAGAAGAAGGTTTGAGCTTCTTGAACGTAGATTTTTAAAATCTCCCGCTTTACGTCAAGAATATAACGAAATAATTAACGATTATATCGGGAAAGGTATTATATCCCGCGTTTCCCCTACTGATAAATCTATTAATTCCGGTTACTTTCACGCACATCATCCTGTTATACGACCTGACAAAAAATTACGTATCTGCATAGATGGAAGTTCAAAAACAGATACAGGGTTTTCCTTAAACGATATTTTATATACCGGTTGTAATCTACAAAACGATATTTTCATTATTCTTTTGAATGTCCGCATTTATAAAATAGCTTTTTTCGCTGATGTTAAACAAATGTACTTGTGTATAGAAGTACATCCGCCGCACCGCAAATACCAGAGAATTTTATATAGATTTAATTCTACTGATCCGCTCGACGTGTTCGAATATAATAGAGTATGTTTTGGTCTCACATGCTCTCCGTTTCTTGCATTAAGGACATTGCGTCGCCTTGCAAGTGACGAGAGAAGTAGGTATCCCCGTGCATCGGACATCGTAGAACGAGACGTGTACATGGATGATCTCGCTTCCTCCACTCCATCGCTTGAAGAAGCCGTTGACTCCGCCGACCAGCTTATTAAGCTATTCAAGGCCGGGGGTTTCGAGTTGGTTAAGTGGACAAGTAACAGTCGCGAGCTGCTCGCCCATGTACCGGAATCGCACCGCCATCCCACTGAATCTATTTCTTTCAACGAAGAAAATAGCTTCAAGATTTTAGGTCTCCGTTGGCTACCGGGTGAAGACCATTTCATTTTTTCTGTTTCTCCGCCGCAGCCTGTAGGCACAAAACGCGCTATACTTTCCGCTACCGCACGTTTGTATGACGTTTTAGGTTTGGTAGGTCCCGTCATTTTGTATTCTAAATTGCTTATCAAGGAGCTTTGGTTACTCAAACTCGATTGGGATGATTCACCACCACCTAATATTTTGAATTTATGGCATCAATATATTTCTGAACTACCGCTTTTATCCGCATTAAAATTTCCGCGTCACTTAGGAATTCAGGAGAATTCCAAAGTGTCATTGTTAGCTTTCGCAGACGCTAGTGAAAAGGCGTATGGATGCGTTATATACGCTCATGTCATTAATCCTAACGAACCGCCCGTCGTTCGACTCATCTGCTCCAAATCCAGAGTCTCTAGTGTCAAATTTGTGACCCTGCCGAGATTGGAGCTCTGCGCTTTAGTTTTATTATGCAATTTGTTGCGTATTGTTTATGACGCATTCGCAAAAAGGTTTCATATAGACAACGTGTACATTTTCTCAGATTCAGAAGTCGCGCTGTGCTGGGTACATTCGTCTCCGCACAGATTTAATGTGTTCGTGGCCAACCGCGTAACGCAGTGTCAGGCAAATTTCAATCCTGAATGTTTTTATCACATTCCAGGATCTCAAAATCCCGCAGACTGCCTGTCACGTGGTTTATTACCATCCCGCTTACAAAACCATGAACTTTGGTTTCATGGCCCCGCATGGGCTTCTTTGCCTATTGAAAATTGGCCTATTAATAAATTTGTCGCAGGCTCACTGCAACTACCTGAAGAGAAATCTGTCTCTCACGTTGCTTGCACCACACCAGAATCAGTTTTGATTAATTTGGGTTCTAAATTTTCTTCGTGGACTAAGTTTCTTAGAGCCACGGTGTATGTATTAAAATTTTTAAAATTACTTCCTCGTGGTAATGTTATCACCGCAGAAGATTTAGATCAGGCCGAAATTTATATTATTCGAGCCATACAAAACGCTTTCTTTCATGAAGATATTTCAAATATTAAACGCAATAAATATTGTTCTTCTCCGCTACGCAAATTATCAGTATTCATGGATGATAAAAATATTTTAAGAGTTGGTGGTCGTCTACGCCGCTCTTCTTTAGATTATTTTCAAAAACATCCCGCTTTGTTGCCGAAAAAAGGGCACATTATTAATTTAATTATCGATCATTATCATCGCCAGCATTGTCACGCCGGTCCGCAACTATTACTATCCCTTCTAAGACAAAAATTTTGGATTTTCTCCGCACGGAATATTGTCCGTCAACGCATTCATAGATGCATCAGTTGCTTTAAATTAAATCCCAAGGCAACCTTTCCTCTTATGTCGGATTTACCTAAGTGTCGCTTAGAGGAAAGCAAGGCTTTCGCTCACACGGGGATTGATTATGCCGGACCCTTCTACATCACGATGTCTAGGAAACGAGGTGCTCGATACCAAAAGGCATATCTGTGTCTCTTCGTGTGTCTTGTGACGAAAGCGGTTCACTTAGAACTTGCGTCTGACCTTAGTTCCGCAACTTTTTTGGATGCCTTTAAAAGGTTTTTGTCTAGGCGTGGCCAATGTAAATTTATATACAGCGACAACGGTACTAATTTCATTTCTTCTAAGGCTTACCTTAAGGAATTACATGATTTCTTACGCACTGACGACTACTATAAAGTATTTAGTACTGAACTCGCCAAAAACCGCATTACCTGGCGCACAAATACACCTGCCGCTCCCTGGCAAGGTGGCATTTGGGAGGCTAATATCCGTTCCGCTAAACTGTTACTATTCAGAGTCATCGGAAAACAACATTTGTCGTATGAAGAACTTCTTACTGTTCTCAACCAAGTTGAGGCGGTTCTTAATAGCCGACCTCTATATGTTTTAAGCTCCGATCCGTCTGAGCCTTCTGCTCTGACTCCTGCGCATTTTCTTGGTTCCGCACCGCTTACGTACTTGCCTGCAGCAGATCTCAGTCAAGAACGTACTAGTTTATTATCTAGGTTTTCGTTATTAGATTCAATAGTGCAGTCTTTTTGGAAACGTTTTAAAAACGAATATCTCCACACGTTGCAAACGCGTGAGAAGTGGAACATGCCTTCAAACCCTATCGCTGTAGGAACAGTTGTTCTTTTAAATGTTGATAACGCACCGCCGCTACAATGGCCGTTAGGCATTGTAACGAAATTGTTTCCCGGTAAGGACGGTATCGTTCGTAACGCTGAAATTAAAACTAAAAATGGTACGTACGAACGACCAGTTATGCGCCTCTGTCCACTACCTATTGAATAATATTAACTTAAGTACCACACTTTATAATTATTTATTTATTATTTTATTTGTCGCTTATATACGCATCTCTCTCTTATTTATATTGTGTTATTATTTCCGCAATTCCGAATTTATATTCCGCATCAACCGCATCAACCTCAATTTATACATTTTTTTCTTTGAAGGGTATCCTTCAAGGCCGGGGGAGTGTTTGATATTATTGTTATATTTATTTAAAACACTCAAATCACGTAAAACGGATCGCACCTGTAATACGTATTCGCTTCCCGATATATCCCTCTCCTTTCCTCTCATGCGCACGTAAGGGACAGCGAATCTTCGTTCACCGCAATTAGTCGCAATTTGAATATGGAAGCGTTGACATCAAAACCGCACCGCGCACGCATCTCTTATACCGCAAATCAGTTTTCTTTAAGTGTTTTCCCCGTTAATCTACCGCATATTGTGATAAACTTTCCATTTTCTTCGCCTGAACTGTGATAAGTGAGTTCTGCCGTGATCGGACTACATCTACACCAGCCAGCCACGTGCCGTGCCCGACGAGGTCCCCACCAGGAATATCAAGTAAGTGTGCATGAGTTCCGTTCCTCACATACAGCTGTCTTCATCGTCCTATTCTACTCCAAAGCAGCTGTACTCCCGCCAAAAAGATACGTACATTACAGGTGCTATCGGTACGTGGTGTTTGAACCGCGAAATATACAGTCCACTTTATTTATCCTCTGGAATTCCAAGGATAGGCTCTTAAGCAGCAAACGCTACCCCACATTATTTCTGGTTCATTCGAGCCGGATATCACACACCACATTAATTTTTGGTTCCTTCGAACCAGATCAACCAACACCCTTCCTTTATTCCGCGCCTTTCTTTCGAACAGTCGCACGTATCGTAAATCGGAGGATGTATCGCTTTTGCTTTCAAAAAAAACTTATCGAAATTCGTGGACAAAGCGATGTCCAGTTGTCCACTCGTGAACCACGCGGTGTTCACTCGCTGGCCACACGACGTTTACTGATTGATCTCCCGACGTTCGCATGTAACAGGCGTCGTCCACCCGTGGTCCACCTGTCGACAACGAGGTGACGCCGAAAGTTTAGGCGGTGCTGGTCGGGTGCCAGGTTGCTCTGGTGAGCTGTGACCCTAAGTATCGAGGCTCAATGTAGTAGTAAAAGGGTGTAAGGTAAAAGCTTAGTGAAGTTACAAATAAGAGTGTGCTTACTTCAATGATGTCAGTGATGTAGCTCACGGCTCTCTTCCAGGATCCCGGCTCCACCTTGTTCTGCCACGGGTACGAACCTTGGGCCGAGAGTACTGTCTTTACAACGATATCTTTACCAAAACCCCAAATACAATACAAATATATTGCATACGTACTTAAAATTTTCAGTATCAAAAGTACTCAAAAGTCAGTCTTCAAAAATACCTACTGTATACTGTACTGTGTACTACAAGGAAAACATCCAATATATATTATATACGTCTCCAAAGCCCTCTCATGCCGACAACCCTTGCTCTTGCCTCGTCACGACTAACGAGACCCATTGTTTTGGTACCAAATCGATCCGGAATGACAAGAGATGCACAGTTACCCTCGCAAGCCTCGGTGGCCAGGATGGCCTTGTCGGGATGAGCCTCGGCGACCTTCGAGAGCACGGACGCGGGTGTGATGATGTCGCCGTACCAGTGCACCGCCACACCCGAGAGATACTGCAGCGCTTTCGGATGCTTCTTCACTAACTGCCCATGTGAAACAATGATCCATGTATGTAGTATTGTCATCGGGTATTGACTGGAGATAGGGACAAGAGGAAACGGAAGCCATCGCCAGCGCGTAAAAGGGATTCCATTTTATCCTATACATTTTCTGATAAGGAGGTAGGTTCTGCGTTTAAGTCGAAATCACTCACATCAGTAAAATAAAAGGGGACCGTGAAGCGCTGGTCGTCGCAGGTGAAGATCTTCACGTCCTTATAAGAAGAGTTGCGGAGAGTTGGGCCCAAGTTCTTCTCGATGTATTCGCCCTGAAACATTATTACATTATTAGCTTGTGTGTGAAATTAGTTCAATCGTCACTAAACAGCCAGCTTCCTCTCAACTAATCACATTATTAAAAGCGCTTATCTGAACAACCTCGGTTTTTTTGTGTTCCGTGTGAACTACAATAAAAATAGTGACGTTGTAATTGTTGACCGCACACACCGCAGTCCATAGCAAGAAATATATAACAGCCTACTAAGGCATTCTATATCTTTGGCACTAGTAGGTATACCTATTACATTCTATTTTCTGAGGATGTGTGTTCATTGAATTCGTTAAGTTACAATCTGTATGAAGTTATGTATAATTTACCATGTCATCAACAGTCCAACCAAGTGTATTGAACTTGGCGAGGTCGAGCAGGCCGTCGATGGGCTCGTTGGTGGTGGTGAGCGCCCACACCGCCACGCCCGCCGCCGCGTAAGCTTCTAAGAACCTTCATTAAATATATGGGCATTAGAAAATTTAATACAACCCTGACAGGGTTACAATATATTTTTTCACTGCCTATTCAGCTATTACTCGTAGTGTGAATATTGAGTGGTATAATGATACATATCATAAGCCTAGGTTTTATCTAAACTCCAGGTTGCATTTATCTCTGTCGAATCTACAAGGACACTGGGTGGGCCGTCTTTCGTGATGTAGAGTCTGACATTGACGATAGAGACCTCTCAAGCAGGCCGTGTTCACTAGTGAAGAGTCCACTAGTGTAAGAATGCACTAGTGTCATAAAAGTGCACTAGTGTAATAAAAACCATGATAGTCGATGGAACGCTCACTTGAGGTGGTAATTAGCGTAAGTTTGGAAGTACTCCCGCCGGAGCCTGCTGAAGCCGCTGTAGCTGCCGTTGGTCTTCATCCAGGCCGGGGGCGACCACGTCGAGCCCACCACGTGCACCGGCGCGGTGGCCGCCGACATCAGGGCTTTTATCAAAGGAATCTGGACACCAAAAATATGTTTTCAGAATACTGAGAAAATGGCATGCATTACGAGTGGGTGAGGGTGCCCTATACTCCAAAACGGTTGGAGTGTGATAGGATATCTATAGGTAAGTGTAGCTGACAATTAGGTAATTGGAACGCTGGTTAAATTTGTTAGAAACGGTATACGGGCCAGGTATCCATTGACTTGCGTTATGAAATGAAATGAAATGAAATGAAATGAAATGAAATGAAATGAAATGAAATGAAATGAAATGAAATGAAATGAAATGAAATGAAATGAAATGAAATGATTGAAATGAAATGAAATGATTTATTTCGAACTTGGTTTTTACAAACACTTTTCGAATGTCATCTACGCCATCGCTTCCACAAATCCCTACGATGAGTGGCCTTGGTAGGTAGGGTTGAAGTTTGCACTACACCACTAAAGGACAGTCCCGGTTTGCTAGTGGTCCCTTGCAGCTGGTGGAGTCAGGGATCACATGCACTATACCTTGTAGTAGTAGTCTTCGGGAGCGAGCGTGAAGTTGGAGAGCAGCGTGTCGTTGGCGGGCAGCTCGTTGTAGGCGTACGGGCGCGTGGAGAAGTCGCAGCCGCCGATGGGCACCCGCACCAGGTTGTACTCCAAGCCCGTCTCGCTCGCGTACGACCTGGACATTTATACCACTTTTACTTGGATCAGTTTTGCTGTTCTGTCACGAAAGTTCTTTATGCACTGGCAGAAGGAAGTTAGATCATAATATTTGTTTTAAAACTAGTGAAGATTAAGATTAAGCAGGGATTCAGCAAGTTGTAGTAACGTTTGTCGAAGCGCAGAAGTGTTTACAGTGAAAGTTCAGACGGCACTCACTCGACTAAATATTTCTGAAGAGCGACCGGTAAGTTCTTCCAGTTGATGGCGGCGGCGTCGGTGACCGCGCCGCCGAAACCCTCGATGCTCTGGTATTGCGTGCCGGGGTCCAGCTCGATGCTGGTGTCGAGCCATCTAACTGCAACATTTCTTATGTAATTTAGTCACAAAATTGAACCGATTGGTGAATGTCGCATTTTGCAACATGTTTTACTGCTGAACCTCGCGTGAGGTTACACCACTTTACAGAATGGAGGAGGATATTATTTGTTTAATATCGTTCTTTCAAATTCTATCAATGTCCATTAAACATCCACAACATGCCGCCCATAATAACGAATCTACTTACAACTTTCTGCATTAAGAGTTTCTAAGGATCCTATTGTCTTCTTAAATCGCGATCCACCCTGGAATTTGTCGAAATGAGATTCAGTTAATTATGAGGCTTTGGTATAAGGCAAGTTTAGTTTTAATGTACTAATATATCATTTACTGCCCACCACACAGTGCACAACTAATACAGCCATGGATTGATTTTTGAATGGGCAGCTGAAAATGCAAGCTCCTGCCTACTACTATGGATGACTGAATGCAAACCAAAGGGTTGGCGGTGAGGGAGTTGGCAGGTGTAATTGTAATGTCTTACGTTGGAGCTGGTGTAGACGAGGCACTGGGCGGCGGCGGGCGGCTGCCGCGTGAGCTGGTCGCAGTAGGTGGCGTTGCACACGCACACCACCGACTGGCCAGGATTCCGCCGCGCCGCACACGGCTTCTCTGTCACAACAAACCATGAGCAGGGGCGCCGTAAGGTGTATGGGTGCTCGCGTGCGAAGTTATACAATTCAGATTGAAATCAATTCAAATCTATACTTCAAATTGACAATATTACCTGTACGGCTAACCATTACCTACCTATTTATTTTGGGTACAAAGAAGTAGATAATGCTTGGCAATTTGGTATTGTTTTATCATATACTTACTTTATAATTTTTTTATCTTTGCCTTTATAAGTAAGGTCATAGGGTAAGTTAAGTTTAACCTAACAAATTAACATTCTTATACGATGTGCTATGGAGTATATTTCGCCGTTAGGTTTCCACAACGAAACAGTATTCAGAAGAGATAAACAGACGCAAAATGATATACCTAATTATTACATCAAAGTTTACAATAATATGATTTTTAATCGATCATTTCTGTATTCAAAGACTAAAAAAGCTTATCGCTTATAAAATATTTAATACAATGTAGAACTAAACAACGATAAGAAATACCATTAGATAAACTTACCGGCGACCACAGGCGAGCAGCATGCGAGCGCGACGGTTACCGCGAGCAGCCTCATCATATCGAGCTCTGACCAGATCATTGCCTCCTGCCAGCAGTCCAGCAGCACAGCACACACCGGACCGGAGTGAAACTGGCACTGACCGGGTACCCCACCCGGCAGATTGTGACACTGGATCCAATCTATTGTGTCTCGCTCTCCCCACCAAATGTGCGAATAAGATAGCATCACGTCACTCGAGTACATACGTAGAGATTCAGGTCCATAACAGTGTGTTTACATAGCGCGCGACGATGTTTCATGGACCTTTGATTTGATAATGGTCATCGTTCGGCGAAACAATAACGAGACGCGCGTGGCCCAGCTCACAGATTATATTACAATTCTACGTGTGTGCTTGACCTAAAGCAGGGCTGTGCTGTGCGTAAGCCGGCGTGCAACTCGAGCGATGCTATCCTGTTGAACACCACCATTGAGCTCCTGTGTAAACATACACATTATCTACCTATTGTCATTATTTGATGATCTAACTGTTTACATTGATTGATAAGTTTTCTTCCGTTTAAGATAAATTAAATCATACCATAATAGCGCAATCACAAAGTAAACAAACATACTTAAGTAACTGATTTGTTATTGGCTTAAACCCTTTAATGACTTATTACTGAACACGGGTCTCTCTTTATAATTAAGGAAGCCAAGAGCTGCCTTTTTTATAGCCTGTAGCCCTGTAGGGCTGACGAAAAAGCGGACGAGCCACCTGATGGTAAGTGGTCATCGTTGCCTATGGACACCTGCAACACCAGGGGAGTCACCTGTGCAACGCCGGCCCTGAAGGAGAGCTCTTTTTACACCTTTCTTGAAGAACCCTTTTTTGCTTAGTGCGGTTTGAGGTTAGTAGCCAACCCAAGTATAGGAAGTTTTTCAAGCCACCTGAAGGCCTCCGACATGGCTTAACGACTGCGACTGCGATTAAATGACGATAACATCGTGACAAACGACATTGCATTGCGTGCCCTCGGAAGGACGGAAGCACTCGTGAAATTTTTGTCACCAGCGGTCACCCATTTATTTAGATTGCTTATCTTTGTGGAATGCTTAAGATCGACATACGGTACTATGAGCATTGAACTGATGAGTATTACTAACCAATATCAAACAGATTCAAACATATCGCCAATGGTCTAAAAACTTAAATTCGATCTAAAGTTATAACATTTATTCCAGTCATTAGCGCATTGGTTAGCTCGCATGCGAATAGGTTTTGTGTTATCGAAAGTATTAAATAAAAACTCATATTCAGATTCATACTGAAAGAACGATTTCTTTTCAACGAGACTGGATATAAACATACACAATTTTTGTTTAATTCAGGTAAATACAGGGGCGGTCTGGCTTCATGTTAGACCCTCAGCTAAAACTAAATATGGGGCCCCTTGAATGACACAAAAATTACAAATCTCGCAAGGGAAGTCTCCGAAGCTACAAGCACGATGGGAAGGCCCTTACACAGACGTGTCACACGGATTAATGACGTGACCTACCGGATCAGACAGGGGGACAGAAGAAAGCCGAAGATCGTGCACGTGGACAGATTGGCACCATTTCATAGATCGAATGATGCTCGGGACGAGCATAATTAATAGGGGGCAATGTGACAACCCTGGAGTAGATAGGTCCCTCGCTAAACCAGAAGCAATAAATAACAAGGGCCATAAACATGTAAATCGATCGTCTCGGCAGTAGGCGCCACGACGCTTGGAACTTATGACATTAGTCATAAGGTCGAAAGTCGATTGCAAGGAACATACTAGAACTTTATTCCAACAACTGCCTGAACATTCTAGAATGGCATGAATTGTGTGTGAGTGGTATAAAAGTGGCACTCGGTCGTTTGCATGGCATTCTAGTTTCGAAAGCGAAACCGGGAAGAACAAGCGATACCTACGAGCGATACCAGCGAGAAGTGAAATGATTTCTACGGGCGAAACAGCGTTCGACGAGTGTGTTTACGAGTACGTGCATAGTGTTTTGGTGTGTACGTAGTGTAATTGTGTATCGACGATTACAACAAAGTCTTTATGGTACATTTTGGCATTTTGCGAACCTATTACTCCTGACACCTGACACGTAACAATATATTTCTGTTTGTGTAATCTAATTGTTTCCTCCGACCTAATATACAGTAATCTGTGTTGTTTCCTGGTATACAGACAGTATTAAGCCGCTAAAAATGAAGTCGTTTCTTTAGGAAATTTATTGTATCGAAGGTTCACAATGAACGAATTTGAAAGTGAGCAGCTCCATGCAGCGTGGCTCGTTTTATTTCTGGAACTCCACGGTGGTGATGGAGTCGGCTTCCAAACTGACGGAGGCTCGGCGCTGCCCGCATTTGATGGTGACGGACTTGGCGCCACCCCTGCAACATACCGTATTTTATATATGGTTTAAAATGTGTCATTGGCGTAACTGCTAACGGCGTTAAGAGCTAATTAAAAGTTATATGGATCAATGATTGACCTTACAACATTTTGTAGACCAGATCCCAGTAATGTAGTCATTGTATCTACTGCTTGATGGAGCTTGTATACTCACGCATTGTACACGATCAAAACGACGGTGTTGCGCGGCGTCAGGAACGCCGTACTCTTCAGGGATTTGGCGAAGAACGGCTTGTGGATGGTCACCTTGATCCGGCGGGAGCCGCGCGGCACGAACTTGGCCACGTGCGCCAGCGCATAGTACATCGGCTGCTTTATGAACTCCTCGGCGGTGGCGTTCACTATGATGGGCGAGTCCACGAAGTCCTTCACCCAATTGGGCCCTCCCTCGGTGTTCAGACAGATATTCCAGTCGATCCAGCCGACCACGTAGTGATTTAAGTCCTAGGAAAGAAGCGATAGGTAATCGTGATAAGTGAATGTTTATAACACAAAGGGAATAAGCAAGTATTTTTTCCAAGTTTGTATATTAAAAATATTGATTTAAAGGGTAAGTATCGACTCTCAATGTAATATTAGAAGGGTGTAAGTTAAAAGCTTTGTAAAGTTATAAATAAAAGTGCGCTTACTTCTATGATGTCAGTGATGTAGCTCACGCCTCTCTTCCAGGATCCGGGCTCCACCTTGTTCTGCCACGGGTACACACCTTGAGCCGAGAGAACCGTCTTTACTACAACATCTATACCAAAACCCTTGGATATATTTTAACTTAAAATTTTCAGCGTGGAAAGTAGTCAAAAGTCAGTTTTCACAAGTACAGACCTACTGTACACAGAGTAAACATCTAATTCCAATGCCCGGTTATTCCGGTTGTCGTCAATCCTTGTCTAGTTACGACTAACGAGACCCATTGTTTTAGTAAAAAGTCAGTTCCGAAGGACAATAGAGATGCACAGTTACCCTCGGAAGCCTCGGTGGCCAGGATGGCCATGTCGGGGTGCGCCGCGGCGACCTTCGCCAGCACGGCGGCGGGTGTGATGATGTTGCCGTACGAGTGCACCGCCACGCCCGACAGGTACTGCAGCGCTTTCGGGTGCTTCTTCACTAACTGCCCATGGAAAGCAATCATCGATGTGTCATCGGGTATTGGCTGGGGATAGGGACGAGGGGAAACGGAAGCCATCGTTTGGCTTGATCTCGCGGTGTGTAAAACATTTTCCATTATGAAAGCTAAATCACTCACATTGGTAAAATAAAATGGGACCGTGAAGCGCTGGTCGTCGCAGGTGAAGATCTTCACGTCCTTATAAGACGAGTTGCGGAGAGTTGGGCCCAAGTTCTTCTCGATGTATTCGCCCTGAAACATTGTAGGATTGTGTGTGAAATTGGTTCATTGCTGAACAGCCAACGTCCTCTCCACTAATCGCATTGTTAAAAGCGATTATCTGAACAACCTTGTTGTTTTATGTTCCGTGTGAACAACAATAAAAATTGTGATGTTGTACCTAAATTGTTGACCGCAGTCCATAGCAATACTTTACCTAAATGTTCGTATAACAGCTTAAGCTATTCTATATGTCTGGCGCCAGTAGTTATTTATTACTTATTGCATTATGTATTACATTCCATTTTCTGTGAGTGTGTTGTGTAAATGATTTTGAATTTGTATTTGAATTCGTGAAGTTACAATTCGTCAAGTGATAATTTTACCATGTCATCTACGGTCCAGCCGAGCATGTTGAACTTGAGGAGACCGAGCAGGCCGTTGATGGGCTCGTTGGTGGTGGTGAGCGCCCACACCGCCACGCCCGCCGCCGCGTACGCCTCTACGAACCTTCGGAAAACTTTTAGCCATTAGACAATTTAATACAACACTGACAGGGTGACCGGATTACATATAATATAATACAATTAAATCCTACCTCCTAATAATTACACTGACTACTCTTCAGCTATTAGTGAGAATATTGAGTGGTATAATGATACATCTTATCAAGAGCCTAACTAAACTCTAGGTTGTATTTCTCTCTGTCGAATCGACAAGTACACTGGGTGGGCCGTTCTTGGTGCTGTAGTGTGTGACGTTGACGTAAGAGACCTCTCAAGTAAGCCGCAGAAACACAATCGAGTGCCATAGAACCATAACAAATGTGTTGGAACGCCCACTTGAGGTGGTAATCAGCGTAAGTTTGGAAGTACTCCCGCCGGAGCCTGCCGAAGCCGCTGTAGCCGCCGTTGGTCTTCATCCAGGCTGGGGGCGACCACGTCGAGCCCACCACGTGCACCGGCGCGGTCGCCGCCGACATCAGGGCTTTTATCAAGGGAATCTGGAGATCAGCAAAATATAATACTTTTACAGAATCTTGAGAAAATGGTAGTCATTACGAAACACGAATGGGCGAGATTGTGTTATATTCC
Organism: Hesperia comma; assembly: GCA_905404135.1. NCBI lineage: Eukaryota > Metazoa > Arthropoda > Insecta > Lepidoptera > Hesperiidae > Hesperia > Hesperia comma. Next base: position 479,014 of record FR990015.1, on the reverse strand, counting down.
AGAACGGATTTAGTGTGATGGGGTAGAAGTATAGATGACAGTTAATTGGAACCTTGGCTAAATAAGTTGGAAACGGTACCTATTCATTGAAATACATTATGAAGATAATGACAAAAAGCCTGCCCTACACCATTGCAGGACAGTGATGCAGTGCCGGGTTTCACATCTATTTTAGTGCCTTGCAGCTGGTGGAGCCAGGGATCACAATACATGCACTATACCTTGTAGTAGTAGTCTTCGGGAGCGAGCGTGAAGTTGGAGAGCAGCGTGTCGTTGGCGGGCAGCTCGTTGTAGGCGTACGGGCGCGTGGAGAAGTCGCAGCCGCCGATGGGCACCCGCACCAGGTTGTAATCCAAGCCCGTCTCGCTCGCGTACGACCTGGACATTTATACCACTTTTACTTGGATCAGTTTTGCTGTTCTGTCACAAAACTTCTTTTGTGCACTGGCACAAGGAAGTTAGATCATAATATTTGTTTTAAAACTAGTGAAGATTAAGATTAAGCAGGGATTCAACAAGTTGTAGTAACGTTTGTCGAAGCGCAGAAGTGTTTACAGTGAAAGTTCAGACGGCACTCACTCGACTAAATATTTCTGAAGAGCGACCGGTAAGCTCTTCCAGTTGATGGCGGCGGCGTCGGTGACCGCGCCGCCGAAACCCTCGATGCTCTGGTACTGCGTGCCGGGGTCCAGCTCGATGCTGGTGTCGAGCCATCGGGCTGCAACATTTCTTATTTAATTTATTCAGAAGATGGACCCGATTGGTAAACGTCGTATTTTACAATTTACAACAACGTTTTACTGCTGAACCTGAACCTCTCGTGAGGCAACACCGCATGGCAGAATGTAGGAGGATATTTGTTCGATATTGTTCTGTCAGATTCTATCATGCCCATTTAACATCATTGACATGTTGCTCTTATTAAGAAATCTATCTACTTACAAGATTTTTCGTTAAGAGTTTCTAAGGCTCCAATTGTCTTCTTAAATCGCGATCCACCCTGGAATTTGTCAAAATGAAATTCAGTAGGTACGTGAGGCTTTGAAATACGGAAAATTTCATTTTATGTAATGCAATGTGACAACCCTGGTGTATGTATGTACTTCGCTAAACCGGAAGCAATAAACAACCAGGGCCATAAACATGTTAAGCGAACAATAGAACAATAGACGTGGCCTTGTCGCGATCGTCTCGGTAGTAGGCGCCACGACGCTTGGACCTTATGACATTAGTCATAAGGTTGAAAGTCGATTGCAAGGAACATACTAGAGATTCATTTTAACAACTACCAGAATATTCTGGATTGGCATGAATGGTGCGTGAATGGTATAAAAGGGGCACTCGGTCGACTGGGTGGCATTCTAGTTTCGGAAGCGAAACCGGGAAGAACCAGCGATTCCTACGAGCGATACCAGCGAGAAGTGAAGTGATTTCTACGGGCGATATAAGATCGACGAGGTGTTTACGAGTGCGTGCATAGTGTTTTGGTGTGTACGAAGTGTAATTGTGTTTCGACGATTACAATAAAGTCTTTGTGGTACATTTTGGCATTTTCTCGAACCCAGTACTCCTGACACGTAACAGTAATTTAAGGCTAGACTTGTAATGTCAGTGTTTGTTATGATTATTAAAAAAAAAGATATCTACTGCCCAATCCACAGTGCACAATAAATTAGTACAGTGCCATAGATGGATTTTTTAATAGCCAGGTGGAAATACAAGCTCCTGCCTCCTACTTAGGATGACTGATTGAATGCATAGCGTCGTAGGTGGAACAAGGGCAGGGTCTTGGGGAAGACGGTCCCCATTCTGTTCACCAGAGCCCGCAAACTTTCGCCGCCGCTTCGTCTCCGTGATCGGACGTTGGAGTGGCAAACCACCGTAAAATACCTGGGATGTAACATCGATAGCGCGTTGCGGATGGTCCGCCACGTTGACCAAGTGGTCCAAAACGTAAGGGCTGCACGCGCTATTCTCCGACCGGTGTTTACATCCCGGTTACCAGTACGTACTAAACGGACGGTTTACTACCAATACGTCCGATCACGGCTGACCTATGCGGCACCTGCATGGTACGCATTGGCTAGTGGGTGGCAGCGCAAGCGCCTGCAGCAGCAGCAGAACCTGGCTCTGCGGGCTATTGTGGGCGCTGGACGCTACGTCAGGAACGACGTGGTGGCGCGCGACCGACAAGTTCCGACGGTCGCGGATTATGTGGTCCGTTTGGCGAGGTCGATGTTCGACCAAGCCGATAACGGACCACATGAGTCGCTCAGGGGAATCGCGCCCCTACACGCTCGTTCTCCTGAGGGCTAACCGGTTCCGCGGGAGCTCTTAGAGTCAGGAGCGTCCCCCGACCATCTGGGGGGCGACTAACTGACTGCGACCTGGCTATGCACACGGGACTGACAGGACCCGCTCAACAGCGGGCCTGCTCCTCCACCAGGAGACACTAGTTCTCCTGAGTTTATGTCCGGGTAAAAAGGAGACACTTGAGACCCGAAAATCCCTCGCCTCATTCCGCGCAATTATTCTATTCTATTCTATTTGTAAGTCTGCTTACGTTGGAGCTGGTGTAGACGAGGTAACGGCCGGTGGCGGGCGGCTGCCGCGTGAGCTGGTCGCAGTAGGTGGCGTTGCACACGCACACCACCGACTGGCCAGGAATCCGCCGCGCCGCACACAGCTTCTCTGTCACAAGTGAACAAGCCATGAGGAAAGACAGCGGGCTCCAACATGCCACAATTATATAAACACACAATTTTTTTCCTACATGATTTTCGATCAATACAATGACCTCTTTTAACTTCTGATTATCTTTTATTTCAAGTCTACTTACCTTACTTTACAAAACAATGTTGCTGCACCAGGTAATTAACTAACGTATTTAAATCGATAAGGATTAATATTGTACCTTTCTAAATAGCTAGTAAGAGTTACTTGTGTTACCTTATGCTTATGCTCATACGAACAGGTGACTCCGTTATTTATGGACATGATGTCAAAAATTTCCAGAACCCTCAGGTGTGGTCACGCTGAGAGCCTATAGGTATATCTACATTATTGGGGGCTATTATTTGTTAACTGACGACCTGGCTCACGGGCTACCTCACTACCTGGCTGGCCCGGGCTACCTCACGCCTGGCTGGCCCGGGCGGAACAAAGGTCTACTGACTGACTGACAATGATGACCCTAAGCACGTTGCTTGAGAAACGGTATCCGATATTAACCATTATACCTACTATTCAGACTTAAATCAATTCAAATCAAATCTATGCTTCAAATTCACAACATTGCCGCTAACCATTTATAGTAGTGAAGTATTAATTTCTTTTATAATATACCACTAGCTTCCGCCCGCAGGCTTCGCCCGCGTGGAATTCGTTTAAACTTCACCCCCCTATTTCACCCTCTTCGGGGTAGAATTTCCAAAAATCCTCTCTTAGTGCTCCCCTACACTCCCCAAGGAACACATATTAATATGACAAATTTCAGCTTCTTCCGTTCAGTAGTTTCAGCTGTGCGATGTCTGTCAGTCACCAGTAACGCAAGAGTTTCATATAATATATTAAGATAGGTAGATATAATCAAGCTTACGATGTGCTGTGGAGTATTTTTCGCCGTTTCGTCTTCACAACGAAACACTATTTCAGAAGAGGTAACTAACGTAAAAAAATATGATATTGTGTCAAAGTCTATAATACAATGATTTTTAATTGATCCTTTATGTACTTACAATAAAGACTTAAAGCTTATCGCCTAAATATTTTTGTTGAATTAAACAACGATAAGTAATATACATAGGTAGATACGTATATAAGATAAACTTACCGGCGACCACAGACGAGCAACACGCGAGCGCGACGGTTACCGCGAGCAGCCTCATTATACTGAGCTCCGAGACTCCGAGTGCTCCGACCAGAACATTGGCTGCTACCTGCTATCTACCTTGCCGCCGCGCCAGCACTCCAGCTCACACCAGAGTGGCGCTGGCACTCACCGGGTATCCCCCGTAATTTTTGTTACTAGCGGTCACCCATTTATTTAGATTGCTTAACTTTGTGGAATACTTAAGATCGACATACGGTACTATGAGCATTGAACTGATGAGTATTACTAAACAATATCAAACAGATTCAAACATATCGCCACCCCACGCCAAATGGTCTAAAAACTGAAATTCGATCTAAGGTTATAACATTTATTCCAGTCATTAGCGCATTGGTTGGCTCGCATGCGAATAGATTTTGTATTATCGAAAGTACATATTTTTACTTACATAAAAACTCATATTCTTCATACTGAAAGAACAATTTGTTTTCAACGAGACTGGACATAAACTTACACAACTTTTGTTTAATTCAGGTAAATTATAAATAATGCCTTTTGAATATATTTTGCTCGTGAGCGAATGCAGGCGCTAAGTTTATAATAAATAAAAAATTTCGCGGTACAAAAAAAGAAAATAATGATGTAAGTACATATATTAACATGGTGCATTGTGCAAGTACATATATTAACGCCAACGTATTGTTGGGTAGTAAGGCGCAATTTTATAACAAGGTATTTATTTCAGATCTGACATGACTAATTAAAATGTTAGGGGTGTTCCTTTATTGGGGGAGGTAGTTCATCTCAAGTCCTCGGTCAGGCAGCGAGTTTGTCCCGCTGGCGCTGTCTGAGCAACTGCGCTGGTCTGCGCCTTCTCAAGAAGGTCTTCATTACACCACGGGCGCCGGTGATCACTCGCTAACAGGCCCCCCATTCTGCTAATTTATAAATGCTTTAACTACATTCGTTTGACACATTTTGTATAAGGAAAATGGGTCAAACTATTGAATCGAGAAGTAATTGCAGCACGTTAACAGAATGGGGGCCCACGTGGCGACTTTTGCGGGGACGTTTGCGGATTTTATAAAAATAAGGCAATGATTACAAATACGAAGATTTCTTTATTTACTGTAAGAATGAAATTAATTTCGGAGTGAATACCGTTACACAGAGGTACCCACTGACAAGGAGCGAATGTGCTTGTAGTAGCTCGTAGCACGACCGCATGCAAGTTTAGATAAAAATAGCTCCTGGGCTAGCTTGGGGTCGTCTGGGGTCGCCTCGTGCACATCGTTAGACCACAGTAAAAAAAATCAGTTATACTAAAGTGAATAAATTCGTTGATTTATTCGATGGTTACGGTGCCCCAGTCGTACTGTACGAGGATGGGTTGCTTCGCGTTAGCGTTTCCGCGTCTGAAACAATAAACGATAGTAAGTAGCTCGCTCGTGGCAGATCCTCGTTTATCATAAGAGCATACGAGGTCCTGTGCTCGAGACGATCTTATTGGAGGCCCCATCTAGTTTACTAGTTACAGTTACCAGACAAATCGATCGATCGACGTCGACTAATCCACTCCACCATCGATCGATGGCGTCGATCGACGATCGATTGATTGGTACAGTCCGTTACAGCACACATTTTATGTAGGTTATATAGGTAATACCTACAAACTACTAAGGCACTTCTCACACAACGCCATTCATGAGATACGCTACTGCAACGCTACCCAAAATTAGTAAGTATGTATTTGACACTATATATGTACTGACAGGACGATGCGTCTTCTGTCAGTTAAAATTAAAAGTGTCAAATACATACTAATTTTGGGTAGCGTTGCAGTAGCGTATCTCATGAATAGCGTAATGTGAGAAGTGCCTAACAAGTTAGTTAATCTAGTAAGGTAAATTCGGCCAGGTTTAGGTAAGGCACTAACCTCCATTTGCGGCTGCGCGGCGGACGCAGCTCCACCGTGGTGATGGAGGCAGCCTCCAGGGTCACCGGCGCCTCCCGCCCCCCCGCGCGCAGCGTCACCTCCGCCGCCCGCCCGCTGCAACACACACACACACACAGTCACCACCGGCCACGTTCATCATCATCTCAACCCAACACGGCCCACTATTGAGCACGGGTCTCTTCTCAGAATGAGAAGGTTAAGGCCATAGTCCACCACGCTGGCCAAGTGCGGATTGGCGGACACCGGCGACGTTACCAGGAGGTAATGACATCGCCCATGACGTAGGCCGCCCTAATCGATGCCCTACTTGACTCTTCATCAGGTAATGTAATTGGGCTCCATACGATGTTCGTGAAAATGAAAACGGCATTGGTACGTATCGGTACCGGCAACGACATCGGTATCGGCAACGGTAGGTATAGGTTAACATTCATGTCCACAAGTCTACAAGACGATGGACTTGCCTGCTAACTAAACTTCTCATGACTCCATGCTTACGATATTTGCCATTTGCCACTGATCACGGCGTGATAATTAGCATGATGTAACATTAGATTACAGCCTGTGTCTCGGCTAATAAGCAATCTACCAACATATCGGCATGTATAATGATCACGGCTTGATAATGAGCTTAATGTCACATTAGATTATAGCCTGTGTCTCGACTAGTAAGCAATCTACCTAACGAACTGCATGTATGGACAGCAGTCACAGTATTAAAAATGTTAACTTGACTAACTATTTAGGTAATTCTACTTTTGAATGGTAAACATTTAGTAACAACTGCATACCTACATAGCGTAGTGCGATATTCAATATTTGGTTTATCCTAAGCGATCTTTTGATATTTCCGAACACCCTTCCTTTGACGAGAATTCCAAAATCAGTTGATCACATTTTGCCCCTTAGAATCTCTATCCCTTCATCGACTGTCTTATAGCTGTTGCTGTTGGACGCAGTACCTATAAGTACAGATGTTCGCTCTCCACCCCACTCAGTCAATTACTCACTCGTTATACAGCACGACCACGATGGTGCCCCGAGGAGTAGCGAAGGCCACATGGGACACGGACGAGTTGCCGTACGAGGGGTGCACGGCCACGCGGCGGGACCCGCGCGGGATGAACTTGGAGAAGTGGCCCATGGCGTAGAACATGGGCTGCTTGTAGAACTCCTGCGCCGTGGCGTTCACGATGACGGGCGAGTCCACGAAGTTATTCACCCAGTTGGGGCCGCCGCCCGTGTCCAGGCACAGGTTCCAGTCGATCCAGCCCACCACTGCGTTGTTCAGGTCCTCGAAGGAAGAATATAAAAGTCACGTGATTTTGAATGTGACACACAGACTGATGACACAGACGTCTGAGGCATATATAAAAGGATTCCGTTTTAACCCGTATCCATATATGTATATCCAATCCGATATAAATCCAATCGAAAGGCACTCAAAATTGAAATTGTGTGACAAAAGATTTCCAAATGTGTAGGTACCTCCGCAATCGTTTTACTTTAACAAATTACTAAGAAACTGACAACCTCTTTTATATCTTGATGGTTGTTGTTGTGTTATGTTATACAATATTCACTTACTTCTAGGATGTCCAGCGCATAGGACTTGGCGCGGTCCCATGACCCCAGCACGACGCCCGTCCCATCGAATCCTAAAAACACAATGGAAGTGTAATAAACGTTTTAATGTCAAAATTATAATTAATTAAAGAAGGAAAACTTCAGATTTCCTTATTTAGTCGTAGTGGGAATCACAAATCCGTATTGGAGCTAAGTTGTCGAGTATGCTCTGAACCTTTCCAGTTATGAAGGATTCTCACACCGGCTTATCATATAATGTCTGCTCAATTACATGCTACTTGCTTACTGATATGTGATTCGTTACGTGTTTATTGACGAACAGGTCCGAAGATGTGAAAGTCTTTAGACAAGTCACGATTAATGGCTTTAAAGGCTTCACCTTCGCAAGCTTCAGTGGCCAGAATGAACTTGTCGGGGTGGGAGCGCGCCGTCATGTCGAGGTACACGGGCGAGGTGGAGGCGTCCCCGTACCAGTGCACCGCCACGCCGTCGATGTAGCCCAGCGCCTTCGGGTGCAGGTCCAGTAGCTGGAAAACCATTAAACCGTAGCAGCTTGCACCAGCGCAGAGACGAGGGCATTTGATGCTAAAGGCATTCTCCTACTTTCATGGAGGGTGAACGTGATGATAGAGCCACAATATACTTATGGTACTTATTACAAAATTATAAAAAATGTACAGTTGAAAAACTATTTATCATCACGTAAACTACATTTTTATGTGTAGGCAACTCAATACACAAACATACATACATACGCATATACATACACACATACATACGTACACACACATACACACGTGCATACAATATTATTCATTCACACCACTCACAAAATTAAGATAAAAATAAATCAGCAGGCATCGCCGGGTCAAACACGTTGTTAAGCACAAACTATTGTTCGGCCTAACGGGACCCATTACGTGCCTACAGAATGCGCAGGCGAATTGTCGATCGCGCGCCGCCGCCAGTCGGAACCTCGCTACCGCGCGCATCACATGTGCCCCGCTAATGCTTTCGCAGTCGCACTCACGCGCACTTGTAATTTGTAGCCGCCTTACGTCTTTCTTTAATGTTATTTCTTTCTGTGCCTATAAACTGTTTCTTCCGTTCTTTCTCCTTCTGTTCTTGCTGTTCTACGTGTTGTACTGTGCTAACCGTGCTGTGGACTTAATTAATAAACAGTTTACAAATCGCATCTGTTTCTGCATTCACGCTACAAGCAGCTACCCAAACACATTAACTATAACTGGTGACCCCTCGTTGAATACGAATTTAGATGAGTTCGCCGAGCGACAGCAGTTCGCAAACAGTGCGTTCAAACGTTAATACGCGACCGCGACGACGCATCAAAATGGCGGAACCGATAAAAAACGTGGAGCACGGCCCGTTTAACCTAAAAATACCACCATTTTGGCCAGAAAAACCGTCGATATGGTTTGCCCAGGTAGAAGGCCAATTTGCCATAGCAAATATATTGGACGAGACGACAAAATTTTACCACATTGTCGCCACGCTGGACAGGCAGTACGCGGCGGAAGTAGAGGACATCCTAACAGGACCCCCGGACTACGAGAAATTAAAGGGTGAACTAATTAAAAGACTGTCAGTGTCCCGTGAAAACAAGGTGAAGCAGTTATTAATGCACGAAGAACTTGGTACACGTAAGCCTTCGCAATTTTTGCGTCACCTCCAGCACCTCGCAGGACCCAACATGCCGGAAGACGTGCTGAGGACCATGTGGACCAGCCGTCTGCCGACCAGTATGCAGCCCATAATTGCTTCGCAACCGACCCTCACCCTCGACGCGCTAGCAGACCTCGCGGACCGGATCAACGACATCGCTGTACCCACACACCACGTCGCAGCTACATCGTCACAACCAGCCCCCAGGGACGAACTCGCCCGTCAGGTAGCTGAGCTGACCAGGCAAGTCAGTGCTTTGACCGCGCAGATCAACAACAGATCGCGACCCAGAGATCGGGAGAGGAGACCAGCTCGACGCTACCGTTCACCATCGCGGCGGTCGCAGTCAAATTACCGACGGTACCCCATTTGCTGGTATCATCAGAAGCACGGGGTCGACGCTAAGAAGTGTGTAAAGCCGTGTGATTTCAAGGCGGAAAACCCCCAGGGCAGTCAGTGATGGCGACCGGTGATTGCCAAGGGTCAACGGGTCGCCTCTTCATCACAGACCAACGGACAGGCACACAGTTTTTAATTGATACCGGTAGTGACGTATGTGTTTACCCAGTGTCCGCACTCCAACAACGTACTGGTAAAACTTTATATCAATTAAGTGCCGCAAATGGTTCCGCTATCGATACCTACGGTTTCATGGAACTTAACTTAAACTTAGGGTTGCGTCGCAATTTTTCTTGGCGCTTCGTTATTGCCGATTGTACGAAAGCAATAATTGGTGTTGATTTCCTTTCGTTTTATCACCTTATAGTCGATGTAAGAAACCGGAAACTTATTGATAGTCTAACCAATATTTGTACTGTAGCGTCCGTATATAAAAATGACTGTATTGTTCACAGTGTAAAGGTGCCGACTGGTGGCGATAGTAATTATCACGCAATTCTCGCAGAGTTTCCGGAAATAACGCGTCCCTCTGGTATGCCGTGCGAAACAAAACACAACACTACACACCACATTCGTACCACACCTGGCCCTCCAGTGTCGTGTTCTCCGCGACGCTTAGCTCCTGATAAGCTTCGAATAGCCAAACAGGAGTTCGAAGCTATGTTAGCTACCGGCACCGCCCGCCCTTCAGACAGCCAATGGGCATCCCCCCTCCACCTCGCGCCCAAGAAAGATAACACCTGGCGTCCGTGTGGGGATTATAGACTTTTAAATGCCCGTACCATCCCAGATAAGTATCCCATCCGTCATATACATGACTTCACACATTTTCTGTCTGGTTGTAAGTATTTTACAGTTATCGATTTAGTCAAGGCGTACAACCAGATTCCAGTAGCTGAGGGAGACATATGTAAAACGGCTATTACAACGCCATTTGGTCTTTATGAATTTCCTTTTATGACCTTCGGCTTACGGAACGCAGGTCAGACTTTTCAGAGATTCGTAGACGAAATGACCAGAGGGCTTGATTTCTGCTATCCTTACCTGGATGACTTCCTGGTGTATTCCAGAACGGCGTCGGAGCACGAGGCGCATCTACGACTGCTGTTCACCCGCATGAAAGACTACGGCGTCCTCATAAACACAGCCAAATGTGTCTTCGGCGCCCCTGAGGTAATATTTTTAGGCTACCGGATCTCTGAAAAGGGCATTGAACCTCTTGACAGCAAGGTCAAGGCCATTTCGGAATTCCCCATTCCGAAAACGGTCAGGGAGCTCAGGCGATTTTTGGGCATGGTAAATTTTTACAGGCGTTTCCTGCCCAACGCCGCGCAAATTCAAGCCCCCTTAAACGCCCTCTTGACCGGATCTGTCAAGGCCTCCCACCCCGTTGACATAACGGGAAATTCATTACAGGCTTTCGAAGAGTGCAAGCGAAGTTTATGCAACGCAGCTCTCCTTGCGCATCCTGATAATCAGGCGAAGTTAGGACTCGTCACTGACGCCTCAGACACGGCGATAGGTGCAGTCCTACAGCAGTGTAAGAATGGACATTGGCAACCTCTAGCATACTTTTCTCGCAAGTTGAGCCCTTCACAATCCAAATATTCACCATACGATCGTGAGCTCCTTGCCATATATGAAAGCATTAGATACTTCCGCCATATGCTAGAGGCCACGGATTTCACAGTCTATACTGACCACAGGCCGCTATGTTACGCTTTCCACGAGCGGAAAAGTAACTGCTCGCCACGTCAGTATAGACACTTAGACTTCATCTCGCAATTCACGACAGATATTCAACACATCGCGGGTAAAGATAACGTCGTTGCCGACACACTTTCCCGAGTCGATGAATTGCAGGTACCAGTCGACCTCGAAAAACTAGCCAATCTCCAGGCCACTGACCCTGAGCTCGAGGAACACCTACGAGGCGAAACCTCACTCCGCCTTAGGAAAATGAGCGTCCCCGGGACCAGCACAGAAATGTACTGTGACGTAAGCACGTCCACTCCCAGGCCGTTCGTTCCTAAACCCCTCCGCATGCAGGTTTTCAACTGCCTTCACTCTCTCAGCCACCCCGGCGCAAACGCCACCGCCAAGCTCATTGCTCAACGCTTTGTCTGGCCACTGATGCGCAAGAACTGCCGCGAATGGTCTAGGGCGTGTTTGGCCTGCCAGCGTGCGAAGGTAAACAGACACGTATCATCACCTTTAGGAACGCTTGACTTGCCTTCGGCGCGTTTCAAACACGTCCATCTAGATCTGATCGGCCCACTACCACCTTGCGGCGACTTCCGGTACTGCCTCACAGCCGTTGATCGCTTTACGCGATGGCCGGAAGCTGTACCTCTCACCGACATCACCGCGGAATCAGTGGCCAAGGCGTTCATGTCTTGTTGGGTATCCCGATTCGGTTGCCCTACTGAGATCGTTACCGATCGCGGTAGGCAATTCGAGTCGGCATTATTCCAACTGTTGTCTAGAACCATCGGATTCGATCACCGCAAGACAACAGCATACCACCCGCAATGCAATGGCTTGGTGGAGCGATTCCACCGGCAGCTGAAAGCAGCAATTACTTGCCATGCTGACGCGAAATGGACGGAGTCACTCCCCCTTGTCCTTTTAGGCATCAGAAGCGCCTTTAAAGAGGACTTAAAGGCTTCATCGGCAGAGCTCGTTTACGGCGAGCCGCTGCGACTTCCCGGCGAATTTTTCGGCCATGACGTCACGGGTTACACGACTGACATGACTGACCTCGCAGCCCGCATGAAATCCTTCGCCGACAAAATAAGACCAGTCCCTCCCAAACACCATTCGAAAAATAGAATTTTTGTGTATAAGGACCTGGAAAATTGTAGCCATGTATTCCTACGCGAAGACCTGCTACGAGGCTCACTTCAACCGTCATATAGCGGACCTTACGAGGTCGTAAAAAGAGGAGCCAAAACCTTTAAAATTTTCGTGAAGGGTAAAGTCGTCACGGTAAGTATAGACCGATTAAAGCCAGCCTACCTACTATTTGACGACCCTCAAACACCAGAACAGCTCCCTAAAAAACCCGAACCCGTTCCTGAACCTATTCCCGAATCCAGTCACCCAGTCCCCTTAAACCCCCTTAACTCAAGGACCACACGCTCCGGGAGGAAAGTGCGCTTCCCAGAATATTATCGTCCGTAGACACGGCCTCTGGAGGGGAGTGATGTAGGCAACTCAATACACAAACATACATACATACGCATATACATACACACATACATACGTACACACACATACACACGTGCATACAATATTATTCATTCACACCACTCACAAAATTAAGATAAAAATAAATCAGCAGGCATCGCCGGGTCAAACACGTTGTTAAGCACAAACTATTGTTCGGCCTAACGGGACCCATTACGTGCCTACAGAATGCGCAGGCGAATTGTCGATCGCGCGCCGCCGCCAGTCGGAACCTCGCTACCGCGCGCATCACATGTGCCCCGCTAATGCTTTCGCAGTCGCACTCACGCGCACTTGTAATTTGTAGCCGCCTTACGTCTTTCTTTAATGTTATTTCTTTCTGTGCCTATAAACTGTTTCTTCCGTTCTTTCTCCTTCTGTTCTTGCTGTTCTACGTGTTGTACTGTGCTAACCGTGCTGTGGACTTAATTAATAAACAGTTTACAAATCGCATCTGTTTCTGCATTCACGCTACAAGCAGCTACCCAAACACATTAACTATATATGTGTTATGCAATTGTTTGTTTATTATTAAATAAATAATACTCACTAAATTAAACCAGAACGGAATGTTAGGCCTCTGGTCGTCGCAGCATAAAATGTTGGTATTTTTAAATTTAGATTTTCGTATTGTGGGACCCAAATTGTTTACTATCCAGTAGCCCTGAAACGAAAAATAAAGATAAATGATCTACTAAGTTACGCAACTGCGGACGTGGTCGATAGTTTATAGTAGATAGCTAGTGACAAAAATTTCATGAGCGCTCCCGAGCTTCGTAAGACACGTAAAGCTGTCAGTTGTTATCAATAGGGAGCAAGCGTGAGCCATGCTCCAGGCCTTCGGGAGGCATAATAACTTTCGCTAATTGGGTTAGGCACTAACTCCTTCACCAATCGGCACTGGAGCAGCGTGGTAGAATTTGCTCCATTAATGGTTTAAAGCTAAACGAAGTAAAAAAAACATTAACGCTGTCGTCTAGGAAGCTTTATCCGGGATTTCCCAATTAGGAGAGACACTCGAAATAAGGATCTACTATTATGGTAATAGTAGATCCATTATTATTTTTGTTGTGTACCTTCTGTTTGTTGGTAGTTAACCAAATAAATCACACGTATAATGTCTCTTGGGTGGATGGAATTCTAAAACCATTTATATTGATGTAGGATGACGTGCATTATGCGTTCATATAAATACCAGGGATCCTATAAGCATCTTGGTTATAGTACTATAAGTGGAGTCACCATGGAGTCCGGTGTCCAGCCCATGCAGTTGAACCGCACGAAGGTCCCCAGCCCGTTGGACGGCTCGTTCGTGGTCGTTATCGCCCAGATCGGGATACCTTCCTCTGCGTATTCTTCTATAAACCTGCCGGGATGGAACCAGTTATGTCATTGTATCATCATCGCTGCATCATCATACCATTATCATGGCCTCGCAATCGTTGAAGGTCCCATCCTACAATTATCTGAACGGAAATCATGAAGCAAGGTGAAATAGACCCACCGACACAAAAAGGTCGGTCTACATTAGGATACAGAACTAAATGGATGAACTAGTGTCGTATAATGTTGGTAGCAGTTGTAGTCACTTGAGATGGTAGTCGGCGTAGGTCTGGTAGTACTCGGGCGCCAGCACGCCGCAGTACTCGCTGAACTCGTAGCCGGTCTTCATCCAGTCGGGCGGCGACCACGTGGTGGACACGATATGCAGCGGCGACGTGGCGGCCGCCATGGCTGCCTTCACCATCGGGATCTGGTCAGCACACCGTTGATGTTAAGGACTGTTACGACATTTGTATGTTGGATGGATGTATGGATGGACGGACAGGAGCCACCAAGGTAACCTGTAGCGTTAGGGATGCATGATCTCACCAGGGTCTGACCTTAAATGTAATGCTGCAAGGGGGGCCTATGCCCCCATAGGCCCAGAAATCCTAATCCAGTGGGAGGCAAGTTGGATTTTCGAGGCAGATTTTTAAAAGGTACAACAACCTTAGGTACTTTATCCACTGTGGTCCAGCAGCCCAAACCCTAGACCTGAGACCGCTCTTGAGCATTTTAATATCACAGCACGAAGACGCCCACCTAATAGTCCTAGCTAGGGAAGACGATATGGTGAAGACCTTATAGGCGAAGTCCTCCGGGGCCAGGGTGTAGTTGGTGAGCCTTGCGTCGCCCACGGGCCGCTCGTTGTAGGCGTACCGGGTCCTGGAGAAGTCGGTCCCACCGATGGGCAGTCGCAGCATGTTGTATTCCAGCCCACGCTTACCGAAGTACGAACTGAAACAGGTGACTCCGTTGTAGGTACTTGCTCTTTTTCAGTGCAATTGCTTCTTGTTTTGTGGAGCCATACATTTTGTAGGAGTTACTGAACTCCTTGAAGAGATTTTTTTTGTAATAAGCTGAGTAAATATTATGAGTTATGGTAGCTAACGAAAGTGCTATGGTAGCTATTTATAATATTAAACGTTTAATAAATAAATAAATAAACGCTGACACACTCATACCCCCGCAATAGGTTACTAGGTACCTGTGTCGCGGGTGGCATGGACTACACATATAACACATTACAATTACACCCATGACCCGAGTACAAATATTTATCTAAGCTGCCACATAAATATCTGCCCCGGCCGGGAATCGAACCCGGGACCCCTCGCGTCGCAGGCAGGGTCGTTACCAACTAGGCTACAGGGTCGTCAAGACGTTCAAACGTTTAATATGGCTATAAGGAACACACTACAGCAATTACTACCTGTATGTAGATAACAATAATTTATTGTGAACTAGTTTTTTTTTCATTAGGATTCTAGTTAACGGTTCGTTTTCAGGGTTTTCAAGAAAATTGTTGGCAAATTGAAAGTCGGAACAAGATTCTGAGTCGGTGACCGTGACTCAGTTTAAAGTGACCTGTATGATGATTATCACAAAGCTGCCTTAATTGCATCATCAACCTTAACATTCTTCGCACTTCTCTATGTCAACGACGTAATCTAGTCTAGTGTATGAGGGGGCTAAGGTTCCGCTTTTCAGACGGAGTAGATTTTTACGTGACAGATTTAAAAGTTCGTGATGTCTTATTTTTGTTGATTATACCAGCCGCGATATCGGATGTACCCGTACTAGGATTGGCCGCTGACTCTTCTGTTATCACCAATAGAAAATGTTGGGGAACAACACTCCATGCAGCGCTAAGCTAGTATTTCTAAGAGTTCAGAAGTACGTACTCGATGAGGAATTGCTGCATGTTGTCGGGCAGGCTGCGCCAGTTGATGCCGGCGGCGTCGGTGACGGCGCCGCCGAAGCCCTCGCAGCGCTGGTACGAGCAGCTCACGTTCACGTCCAGCACCAGCGAATAGCTCGTCCCTGAACATACACACGTCAGCATAAAGAACATCGGACAACAAACTGCCCTGTGCTGGTCTTATCCCTGCTAACCTCGCAACGTTCGGGGAAGCGTTCGGTGGCGGAGAAACAATCGACGACGGGCTACTCTGATAAGTACCTGGCATACAAAAGGTCTGTATTATGCCATATTCTACGGGAAAAATATGTTATGCTTAACACAGCTTCCTTAAGCGCGGCGCAAAAAATAACGTCATTATTCATCATTTAAGAAATTATTCCTGATCACCTGGGTCCCCTTCTAATGAGTCTCAATTAATGAATGCCCCTTACCTTATTACTAATATAAGAAAATAAGACGCGTTTTTAATAACACTAAGAGTAAATTTAACAATATTAAATGTATACTTACGGCTAAATCGACTTTCCAGAATTCCTCCAGATTTCTTGAATCGTGATCCAGCCTGCAGAAGAAATTTAACACTAATCGCAGTTCCCACAAATATTTTTATTCAAGTAAACAGGAATGATTAAGTAGGTATTACAAATAAGGGATTTGAGAAACTAGCAGCACAATATGAAACCGACGATCCATTGGTAGAAGTTAGGGTTTGGTATCTTTTGCTATGTAGCCAAACCTTATGCGCCGGATCTTATAACCTGGCTGATAAGGGTGGGAAATTATTTGAGTGGAGTGTTGAATGGAGTGGAGTAAAGATATCTTTTACATCTTAGAGATCTGTAACGAATATCTCAATAGCACAAAAAGTGTTCCAACGAAAAGGAGTAAATGAACTTACTTCTGAGGAGGTGTAGGTGACGAAGCAGCCCTCCCTCGGCGGCTCCCTGGTGATGTCGTCGCAGTACGTAGCGTTGCACACACACACCACCGACTGGCCCTCGATACGCCTCGCGTTACATTCATTGTCTGAGTAAACGTAACACACACAAATTATAGTACTTCTACGTAAACTTCTGGTTGTATGAGAGAGTCGGCGATTTCACTGTGCGTAGGAGAAGGAGGCATCATAGCAATAAAAAGAAATAAAGAGCTGAAAAAGGAAGAAAGCCGATGGTAATCGCTAGCTGTCCCACTGCTCGGCTCGTGTCTCAACGCACAAAGTGCAAGATACCCACTTCGCTGGCTGGCCACTTGCAAATTAGCAGATTTCTAACTTTGAGGACAATACATTGTGGAGTGAGTTCTTTTGGTTTCGTCACGTTTTCCTTATCCGATTCAAGTGATAATAATAATTAAGATCTGATACATACCTACATGACTTTGAAACACTGCAATATAATTTTTCAACATATAAATAACATAAAATTTTATCTAACAAATAATTTTACACCGTTAATAACACACATGTCAACTCACAAAACTCTAGAATTAGGTACTCTAAATGGTAAAGCAACTAACATCGAGTTACCGACCTGCAATAGAATCTCCTATCCAAAGTACAACCAACATCACACACAAACTGATCGATATTTGAATCCATTTCGATAACTGACACATCACCCCCACACCCTTAGGAAGTTACAATGCCGTACAAAATATTTAAAGGGCAGTTTATGCTGACTCCCGGGGAGGCGAAATGCTACTGACGAAGGTAGGTTAGCGTTGGAAAACGATTGTAAAAATTACAACAAAAAAAAACAAATAAATAATGTATTCTGAGGAAATATCTATCATCCTTTCGCAACCAGCGGTTTACAAGAAATTTTCGTAATGTATTGTTCGAAGTCGGGCGAGTGAGCACGCAGGAGTCGCCTCGATATATGTAATTTATATACTCGGGTACTAGACAATTACTTCCTGATAAATTAGTGTGTCAGACGATTATTTCGTCACTCAAGATATCGTTAAAAACGGGCGCTTTTACTATAAACTAATTTACTATAAAGCGTGAAAAACGCACGCGGGACGCGGGACGCTGTGCGGGGCGTCATCCCGCAGCGGGGCATCCGCATGCGTGAGAGTCCCTAGGCTAGGGACTCCCTACAACTTCAGTGCCCATTTTAGAGTCGTGCGGGGCGCACGCGTCGTATTGTACTAATCGTCTACGCAACCCGTTACGCAACCCGCAGAAGACTGATGCATGTGCTACACGGTTTCAAACGGTGGTTTGAAACCGAAACAGCACGAGTTGCGCTTTGCCGGCTACACGGTTTCAAACCAATCAGTGTTGGTTTGAAATATCAGTGTAAAAAGACCGTCGCGCGACTATCACGTCTCTACGCTCGACCTATATAAGACTAGTAAACCCGCCCTCGCTTCGTTTCGGGGAAAACCAGTCCCTTCAAAAATCTCTATAAATTTTAACAAATTATGTTATTCCGATGTCTACGCTATATTACTGCAAAGTTTCATGAAAATCCATTCAGTAGTTTTTGTGTGAAAGAGCAACAAACACACACACACACACACACATGTATACATCATTACAAACTTTCGCATTTATAATATTAGTAGGAAGTAGGACTAGTAGGAAGTAGGATAGTAGGATAAGGATAGGATAGGATATCCTTAGATTGACAATTTTTTTTTGGCAGACGCGGCGTTGGCCCTTGGGTCAATTTCTTTTAATTTGTCGGCTAAAATATTCCACGCATTTTTTTTAATACAATCTTTATAGGACTCTGATGTGAGGTCCCAAAGGCAGGGCAAGTCTCTATACAACTCGATAAATTCAGTCAACACTTCTCGTTCTTTCTGCTCTCGTGACATTTCGTCGTTGTCGTTGATGCGTGCGTCCGCGCTCGCCGCTGCAGTGTGACTGCGTTCGCGTGGTTTGAAACAAACGGCTACACGGTTTCAAGCCAACGCTTCTGCCAGTGGTTTGAAACACAAGCCTTTCTACCAAGGGCGTTTGAAGGTCAAGTGAAATTTGGTTTGAAACTACTGTCTACACTGTTTTAAACCTCGATTTCAAACCACGGTTTGAAACCGTGTAGCACATGCTTGAAACTTAAACTGCGTATGATCCGCAGCGTGAAATTTCACGCATGCAGGCCAATCCCGCGTGCGTGAGCAAATCCGCATGACACTAAAAGCGTCCTTACAGTGCAACAAGAGGAGAATGGGCATTTTGGTCTACAGTCCAATAACAATGAGTAGCACATTTTCAGTTTGGGATAAAATAGTACATTAATATATTTACTATTGGAAGTTTCCCCAAATCTTTGTCCGTTTGGAGACACAGCCATGCGAACAATAGAATATCACAGGTCTGTGTTATTGGTAGGTAGGTAATTGTCCGTTCGGCATGGTTGAAATTAGTGTAAGATTTTTTTGGTGACTGTATTTTAGCCATTTTAGCAATGTTTACTTTATTTGACGTTAGTTATATAGAAAATTCGCATTTGGAATCTAGTGGGGCGGGAGAGATCGGGAATGGGAGCCAACGGCAATAACCCGAACTGCCGGGCATATAGCATTATAATTTGTGTAAGTTTTTAGGGCTCTTGGTATACATCTCAAGAGTTCTGGGACGTGTTTATTATGTATCGTATGATCGCATCTCGTTTTTATTGTGACAGACTTGGAGGAATATCGTTATAAGATTCTTTTTTGTAAAATAAAAGTCAACCATACTCGTCATTTTTATTAGGTATCGTTGCATATTTATTTCTAATTCTAAACCAAACTTAAACTTTATTTACATTTAACAATATGTATATGAATTTATTTACAATGCTAAACTCTATTTGATCACTTTTTATTTACAATTGTTTTATGAGTCTTATATTCTAGTTCACAAATAATTAAGGTAATCATACATTTACAACTTTTAACGCCTTGATAGATTGATTAATCGTTTTTAGGAATCTCTGTAACAAATGAGTTTACATTTGTAGGGCACGTTCTCCTGCATCGGCTCGACTAGACGCAGGCCAGATTCCCTCTGGGGTGGATGCAATGTATCCAGGTGAGACGTGGGGCTGACGACCATACCCTCGTTATTTCTAGACCCCGATCTGGCTCTCCCCTCTTTCATGCGACTCAGTTCTTGCGTTGTATCAGAAAAGCCGTTGTTCTTCAGTGCACTGATTGTCTCAAGATCCTTTGATTTGTTGGGAATTTCGAGTCTGGATTTCTGATTTGCTCTATTTTGTAATAACGTTTTTCTAAAGTCATTCACTGGAGAATCTTTTTGTAAACTGGCCTGGTTTTGTCTTTCTGCTTTCGTTTTGAAAGATTTTAGCGGAGAGTTCATTTTAGAGAATAAGTTAGACGTACCAAACTTTTCGTCAGACAAATTGGTACTCTCTGGTTTCAGTGAGAATGGCTTGATTTTTATCTCTTTTTGTTCTGGCAAAGGTTTTTTTGCGGGTCTAGTTCTTACTAAAGTCTCATCTGTTAGTCTCGGTGTTGCACCCAAATTTGTTTTCAGAACTTTAGGTCTTGGTATAAAAGATGGTATCGGCGTAGTTGTCGTATACAATACTGAACTTTGTAGTTTTCTATCACTTTTCAGTGATTTTGTAGGAATCTTTGGCGACATTATTTTTATTTCAGTGTGTTTTTTCAGAGCATTCGGCCTATGAGGCAACAAGTCATGGTCAAGTTTTACGTTTCGAAGTTTTGACTCTTGCGGGAGTGCTAATTCTTGTCTTAGAGGTTTGTAGCTTGATTTTATTCTCCCATCGTTGTCAGCTACTTTGAATACAGAACGCTCATCGGGTACATTGAAGTGGTCTAAAACATTTCGTTGAAATGTACTAAACCTATCATTAAGATCTAAATGTATAGCATCTAATTTTTCTTTCATCTCATCGCGTCTGTTTGATAAACTTTCCAGTACATCGTGGTTATCAAAGTTAAATATGTCAGTAGGCCCACTGAGGCGAACATTTTGGGAATCCTTTAATGTTGATTCTAAAGTCTCTTTAACATTCTGTATAGTATCTTCAGTGTGACTCCGAAGCTTATCAGAAAGAGCTGTAAAAGCTGAACTAGGATCTAATATATCTTCAAATGGGTTCGGGAAATTAAACGGATTTAGTGAATTACTTGCAAGTGGTGAATTTACAAAGTTTGGTAAAGCTAACTTTTTGTTAAAGGAATCTAGTGGCATTCCAGGAAGTTCAGGTAGTGAAATCTTTCGAAGTTGCATACGATTTAAATCATCTGCTTTAGCCAACCATGGTTTGATATTGGAACTTTCGTTTGCATTATCATCTAAATTATTTGCAAGATCTGTAGTTTTTTCGGTAGTACTAAATAAACCTTCTAGTTTAGATTTAATGTTGTTAAGAAAAACTGAATGTTTATCAACATTTAAAATATCATTAGCACCAGCTTTTGTTTTTGTAATAAAATTTGAACGTTTTTCACCACTATCTCGGTACGATAAGTCGATATGGTCATATGACTTTGGTTCAGATTCACTAGCTTCTGCTCTTATTTGACTATTTTCTGCATCAGAATCTGGAGTATTTGTAAGATCTTTTGCCTTTTCGGTTGTACTAAATAAGCCTTCCAGTTTAGATTTAATGTTGTTAAGAAAAACTGAATGTTTATCGACATTTAAAATATCATTAGCACCGGGTTTTGTTTTTGTAACAAAAATTGAATGTTTTTCACCACTATCTCGGTACGATAAGTCAATATGGTCATATGACTTTGGTTTAGATTCACTCGCTTCTGCTCTCATTTCACTGTTCTCTGCGTCAGAATTTATTGTTTTTTTCATATCACCTCGATTTATATCTGAAAGTGAGTCGCTAAATGTTGTTGATTTACATAATTTTTCGTTTATATTTGCTTCGGACTCTTCAATCACTTTGCCGTTTTCATTGAAACCTGATTTAATATCAGAACCATCATTTGTTTCTATTTCTTCAGATATTGGTTCAAATGCTTGTGTAGGTAATGGCGAATGTGAAATATCATAATCATCATTTGTTTCATGCGACACTTCATTTAAATTTGTTTTTAAATCTCTGTCTCTTGCCTCACATTCTGATAAACTAAGAATAGAGTTCGACATATCTTGTAAATCCTGAAAGCTGACTTGACTTGGATCTTCATTTATATCCGTGAGAACGCCGTGAGCATTGTTTACAGGTTCAGACGACAGTTTTTCCATTGAATTCTCTTCCACAGAGCTTTGTTGTTTCGAAATAGAACTTTTTGCAAAACTTTCTAGAGAATTACAATCATCAACTACTTCGTCACTATTTTCCTGTGGTATATCTGATATTTCATTGTTTTGGTCATTTATTTGCAAAACATTATTGCTTGTATCCGCGACAGAATCGTTTATTGTATTTTCTTTTAACGCATGCGCGTTATCATTATCTTTCAAAGATGATTTTGGGATGAATGAGCTAGTATCAACTTCAATAGGTGTATCAAAGTCCTCGAGAAACTCTACTTTAAAAGTTTCATTATTTGTTTCATCTTGACTTGTATCATCATTATGCTTTTCCAAGTTTTGGACATTTCCTTTTACGAAATTATTATCAGTTAACACTTTCCCTTGATTGTCATCATTCGGTAATTGCTGCATAAAAGAATTATCAAAAACTTCGTTGCAATTTTCAGGAAATATTTGCTCTTTATTGGAGTCTTCTTCTTGATTGGCCTCATCATAATCAAAACCATCTTGATCTTCAAAATCTACGGGTACTGATGAAATTGAATTTGATATACCTTCAACTGGTTTAAAATCTTGTTTCATATTAGTATTGACTACATTTTTTGAATCAAATACAGGGTTTGAAACGGTTTGGCTTGATTCAGGATCCGTCATATCAGAATACGTTGGAAATGTAATAATTTCAGAATCTTCATTAATTAAAGGTACAAGATTACTTTTATCTTCGATACAAACATTTGGATTAATTTTGGAACTTTCTAATTGTAACTTTAATGGCGGTTGTTTTGCATTATTACTGTTTGTAAAAGAATTTTTAGGAATTAGTTCTACGTCCTTTAATTTCAATATATCTTTCAAAGGCAATGGCTTCATATAATTTGATGTTTTTTCTATAGAGTTTAATTGAAATGGAGGAGTTTGAGTAGCTGGCGAGGTATATTTTTTCAAATCAATAATTGGTTTTTTAGATTTTCTAATTTCTAAATTATCTATAAACTCTCTTAACTTCAAAGGTAGTTTTGGAATAATTCCTTGATTTTGATTGGATTTCTCACTTCTATTTATTTGGACTCCTTTTTGGTCCTCCGTTTCGTCGAAATTATTTTGAGTGAATAAATCGAATAGAGCAGGGTCTGATTTTAAATGTAGACGTTCAGAATTATTTTCTGAATTAGGTTGTATTACCTGTTCCTTAATATTACTAGCACCAATACTATTATCCATATCCAAAAATTTTCTGTGCAGAACGTTTTTGTTATTTAGTTTTCTCGGTGGTTTGGGTGATGGCTCGAAAACTTCAATTGCTGGTGTTGGACGATTCAATCTCAGCTGTCCATGTTTACTTTGTAACGGAGAGTGAACGCAACGAGTCTCTTGAACATGCGAAGGTTCCGGTAAGTTGTCATCCATGTCATCGTCTTTTTTATGAAGGTAAATCCTTACTTTGTTTTTTGGAGTTCCTATAATTGTATCATCTTCAGGATCTAAAGTTGATTCCAGTAACTGGACAGCACTCCTACTCGCGTCCCTTGCGAGAGCTTCTTCATATTCCTCGTCGGTGGCTTGTCGTAGAGTTTCTAAAACGGAAGAAGCGAGTCCCACTTCAGGTTGAAGCAACGGCTTAGGATCAGTTTTTTGATCTGAAGATCTGAAATAAAATTGAGTACTGGGTGTCAAAAAATGTACAGTAGGGGTCAGAACGGTACAACTACACGTGTGAAAATCGTATTTGTTAAAACAGATTCCTAAAAAGGTAGGAGTTTGCATGTGTGAGTGAGTGAAACACTGTAGCAAACCGCATACCACAATTTGTCAAAATTTGTAACAAATTAAAAGCTTTTTAAAAGTGTTTGTTAATATTTTCATTAAGTAGGTATATTAAAGCACCACAATTTAATGAAGGTATAGAGTCGATCTGATGAAGCCAAAAGACAGACGAGGGAACTCTTCAACGAAGAATTAATTACTTTGTGCTTAAGTGGGTTGAATTGAGCGCCATCTGGCGAGTAGTTTATGGGTTATCTCTGCTTGTCGAGGTTGACGTCGATTATTATTTTTTTAATAAAAAGCAATTAACATCGTGAGGTTTTGTTATTGGTAAACGCGCAACCTTGTGCCATAACGGGGTTTATTTCTAGTAAATTGAGTCGATCACGTTCACCTCATGCGGATTGTCCAATACGGACCCATTATGTCCCTGGTCGCGTAGTTCTGCTTTCCTGTACTTGCCACTTAGAGGAATTAATAGGTTCTTTTATGCTACGACTTTATAATTATGTATATAGCTCAGACATTGCATAAACTTTCTAACTGCCTATAGGATGGAAGTTTTGCGAGAATAGTCCTGTCCCAAACGCTCAAAGATGAACGATGAAGGCTTTACCTAACCATAATTCGCACACCTAGCAGTATAATGACACATCTACTTTTTTCTTATTTTACAGAAATTAAGGCCAAAGATTTTACGAATGTTTGAAACGAAGTTATGAGTTCATTTTACATTTTGTCATGGATTTTATGGTTTTAGCAACTAGTATAGACCTTAATAGATACTTAGGGATAAAAAAATCCACTTCAGGTTTCCAGGAGTTACTTCATAACAGTCAAAGAAGAAGAAGAGCCATGCAAATGTGCCGTTATACTTTTAAAAAGTTCCAAAAATGTCATATATGCCCCCAAAACCATAATTATACAGGATATAAAAACCAAGAAATAAAGACAATTGGTTAATAGCAATTAAAAGTTTTTATTCGAAACCAACATACATGAAAATG
Source organism: Hesperia comma (assembly GCA_905404135.1). Classification (NCBI taxonomy): domain Eukaryota; kingdom Metazoa; phylum Arthropoda; class Insecta; order Lepidoptera; family Hesperiidae; genus Hesperia; species Hesperia comma. The sequence goes on along the minus strand of FR990015.1, from coordinate 454,102 downwards.
TTTAACTAAAAAGTTATAATAACCTATATTTGGTTAATAAAATAAAGCATAATCACGTATCTTCTCTTAATTGTAAAGGTAGGTAACCATCATAAATTTTTCAAATTGCGGTGAGATATAATATGAGTTACTCTCCGTTTTAAAAACAAAAGCACTTTAAACTTGGCAGTTTAAGTTGAAATAAACGTACGATAATGAAATCCAGATTCAAATCAGGTTTTACCTTATCGCTCCGAAATTTTAAATAAGTTAAACTTACGTTTAAGTATCTTTGCGTCGAAGTCGACTTTTGATGACGGGGGGAAAGCACCGCCTACCATCTCGCGGTGTGATGAGCTGATGCCTGACGTGCGTTTCAATCAAAATGCTGTGCGTCAAGCTCTTTTCTCCCTCGACATCAATAAGTCGAGTGGGCCGGATGGTATACCTGCTCTTGTGCTAAAAACGTGCGCTTCGGAGTTGACCCCGGTTTCAACGCGCCTATTCCAGCTCTCCTATTCTGCCGGCATCATGCCGTCTTCTTGGAAGGTAGCTCTTGTCCACCCTATTCCCAAAAAGGGCGACAGGTCAAACGCATCTAACTACAGACCAATTGCAATAACCTCTTTGTTCTCCAAACTAATGGAGCGAATAATCAACATCCAATTGCTCCGGTACCTAGAGGATCACCAGTTGATCAGTGACCGTCAATACGGTTTCCGCCACGGAAGATCTGGTGGTGATCTTCTTGAGTACCTTACTCATTGTTGGGCGGAAGCAATTGAGAGCAAAGGTGAAGCATTGGTTTTAAGTTTGGATGTCGCGAAGGCCTGTGTGGCGAAGGGTATGGCACAAGGCATTATTGTCTAAGCTGCCTTCTTATGGAGTACCCGAGTCTTTATACAAATGGGTCGCCAGCTTTTTATCGGAGCGGAGCATCAGGGTCGTTGTCGACGGTAACTGCTCGGACACTAAGCCCATAAACACTGGCGTCCCACAAGGCTCTGTGCTGTCGCCCACACTATTCATCATGCATATCAATGATTTGCTCGACATTAAGAATATCCATTGCTATGCTGATGACAGTACGGGTGATGCCCGGTACACAGGCCGTGCAAATATGTCTCGGGTGCAGATTGAGGAGAGGAGGATAAAACTTGTGTCGGAAGTCGAGACATCTCTAGAGCGGGTCTCGGAATGGGGCAGACTGAATTTAGTCCAATTCAACCCCGAGAAGACACAAGTTTGCGCGTTAACCGCTAAAAAAATCCCATTCGTCATAGCACCACAGTTTCAAAACATTCCCCTTAACATCTCTACGAGCATTGGGATCCTAGGTGTCGACATTTCGAATAATGTTTAGTTTCGGGACCACTTGGTGGGTAAGGCTAAACTGGCTTCAAAGAAGTTAGGGGTGCTCTACAGAGCTAAGCGGTACTTCATGCCTGAGCATAGGATGTTGCATGATAAAGCACAAGTCCGATCTCACATGGAGTACTGCTCCCACCTTTGGGCTCGGGCCCTGGCTTGCCAAGTAGACCCTTTTAACCGTATCCAACGGCGAGCTATTCGTCTTGTCGACGATCCCGAGCTCACAGACGGTTTAGATCCACTCGAACTGCGGAGAGATGTGGGCTCTCTCTGTATCTTTGTCTGTATAACGGGGAATGTTGTGAGGAACTGTTTAACTTAATACTTGCGGCTAACTTCCGCCACCGCACTTCACGGGATAAAGCCAGGTTCCACCAACACCACCTGGATACCTGGTGTTCGTCCACAGTACGGTTTTCACGTCATTTTCTGCCGCGTACGTGTAAACTGTGGAACGAACTTCATCCCTCAGTATTCCCACAGTGCTATGACATGGGGTCCTTCAAGAAGCGGGTCTATCGCTTCCTTCGAGGCCGGCAACGCGTTGGTGGCGCCCCTGGTGTTGCCAATGTCCGACAATGGGCGACGGTGATCACTTACCAACAGGTGACCCGTCTACTCGTTTGCCTGCTTAGGCTATAAAAAAGCATTGCGATGTCACATGTGCCATTTTTCTACTTATTTACTAAGTTAATAAAATGTCATATTTGCCACTTACGCCAACACAGTTTTAGAAGCGGTTGCACCTCGCGGAGAGTCTCTGACACATCTGACAAATAAGCCGTTGTTATACGCGGGAGCAGGGGGAACGTACCAAGTAGTACAATGACACTGAACGCCCTCTCTCGACAAATATGAAAACTAACACCGTGCCGTTTTGCCGCTTTATAGATTATCCACTTTTAAACATTTATGCCGTAAAAACTCAATTTCGCTATTTTTGTAGATGTGCCATTATACTGCTAGGTGTGCGATATAGACAAACGATTAGTGCTTCCTAGTTACTATTACGAGCCTCACAAATCTAACCTATAAAACTCCTTGAGCTTCCTGAAGTACAGAACTCCCTGAGTACTGCCCAGCCCAGGTAGCTTAGGGTACAGCTATCGCCACAGACCATCGGATGATACGAATGTCGCCACAGTAAAACCACTTCCAGAAGGTAAGGAATCTCATTATGTTACGTTTTACAAAAAATAACCGACTTCAACATCGACAAGCAGAGATAACTCAAAATGTATATATGGGACCACACAAGTACCAGCTTTGGAATAAAACAAGAACCATCAAAATCTGTTAACCCAGTCGAAAGTTCTGAGATAAGAAACATAAAAAATACAGTTGATTGAATTGAGAACCTCCGCCTTTTTTAAGTCAGTTAAAAATAAAATATCATTTCAATACCTATTGTTCGCCCGCTTTTTGATTAAAAGTAATCCGTTTTATAATCCGTGTCCAGAAAACATAATTAAAGAACATTAGGTACTACTAATAGGTAAATCCGCCCTCGCTTCGCTTCGGGAAACCAGTCCCTTCAAAAATCTCTATAAATTTTAACAAATTATGTTATTCTGATGTCTAATTAAGGTATATTACTGCAAAGTTTCATGAAAATCCGTTCAGTAGTTTTTGTGTGAAAGAGTAACAAACCCACACACACACACTCACATACATCCTTACAAACTTTCGCATTTATAATATTAGTAGGATAGGATTATGTTTTGTTCTTTCAAAAACATTCAAAGTACGAAACGAAATGTTCGCCCATAAATAATAAACAAACTATATACTATATCCATACCTATAGTTTGTTTGTTCATTTGAACGCGCTAATCTCAGGATTCCTGAGTCAGGAACTACCGATTTGAAAAATTCTTTTTGTTTTGAATAGTCCACTCATTGAGGAAGGCTATAGGCTATATGACATCACGTTACGACCAAAAGGAGCGGAGCAACAAGTCTCCGAAAGCGAATTAAGCAAGGGCGTCTAATTATACTAATATAATTATGTTGCAGAATGACGTCTGCCGGGTCCATTAGTTGAATATAAAACAGATCACTGTCTACATGGAAGATTCATGATAAAAAATATTATTGGGGGCCTTTAAAACTGCTTAACCGATTGGGATGCGATTTTCACTGATGTATTGAGGTACGTTACATTTAAAAAACCGGTCAAATGCGAGTCGGACTCGCGTACGAAGGGTTCCGTACCATTATGTATAAAAACGCCAAAAAATCTGGTCTGTTGTATAAAAGCCTCACTTAAATATTTAATTGTTTTATTGTAGCCACATATTACGCCCAACGCCATCTCTTGGACCGAATGGTAACTAAACTTGCGTCGAATGTATGGGCACCCACTTAAATATTTATTTTATTCTGTTTTTTAGTATTTGTTGTTGTAGCGGCAACAGAAATACATCATCAGTGAAAATTTCAACTGTGTAACTATTACGGTTCATGAGATACAGCCTGGTGACAGACGGACGGACGGACGGACATCGAAGTCTCAGTAATAGGGTCCCGTTTTATGGTCGATTCACACATATCAGTGAAGTCACCGTTCCGTCTCAGTTCCGGCAAATCTTTCATACATTCTCGGCATTGTCAGCACTGACACTGCACTGACAATGCCGAGAATGTATGAAAGATTTGCCGGAACTGAGACGGAACGGTGACTTCACTGATATGTATGAATCAGCCCTAACCCTTTGGGTACGGAACCTTAAAAAGTAGTGTATGGTTATTTCAATCAGTTCATAAATAAAAAAGTTATTTTGGCTTAGAGAATCACGTTCAACAATTTTCGAGCGAGGATAACTATGTACGAAGGGACATGTATCCTAAAGCAAACTAGGGCGAGGTTGTTTGTTACACGTAAACTACTATAAAAGTATAAAATAATAATAAATAATATAAAACTATAAAAGTTTTCACGCTTATCGAGAATGGAAAATCATCCTCTAGCTCAAGACTACCTGAATTTCAAACCCGGGACTTCTCGCTTTTGCAGATACGATCTCTATCAACTGTAGTTACATAATAAATCAACTTACTTCACGAACGGTTGTACGGCCCTGAGCGCTGGCAGCAGCATGGACGCTGACGCCTCAGGGTCGTCCATCCCCGGGCCGCAGGGGCACTGTGACCAGTCGTCGGTCAGCGAGCTGGCCCGCGCGTCCGGACATGGACAACATTCCCTCGGGTCCACGTGTCGCGCTTCACTTGCGATCGGCTGTAACGTCACCTGGAATAAAAAGGTCCATATAGTTGTGCTTCGCTAACATTAGTCTTGGATGTCCATAGGTATCTAAATACCTACAACATAATACCTCCGACAAAGCGTACCTAGGTAATGGATGTCATACAATACAAAAGTAGGAACGTTAGTGTTTTCTATAAAGCCACAGTCCATACAAGGCAGTGGAACCCGATTCCTGTTCAGTTCCGCTAGGAGGGAGGACCGCCGCAATAAACAGTTATCTGTGTGAGTTTCAAAATTTAATAATCATCACAACCTTCGTCGAGAGTCGAGGGAGCCAAGAGCACGATAATTGTGAATAGGGCAAGGTGAATAAATAACGTCCACAGGAGGTCAGGAGTGGAAAGAAACCTCTTTTGATCTGGTTGCAGTAAAGACATAGTTGGCCTGGTCACATATCTAATTATGCTAAGTTATCACTGACACGGACAAGACTGGATGTCGTATCAGTACAAAGATTCTGCTCTCTATCAATGCTATAAAATAAAAATAAAAAATCAACTTACAATATTAAAGTTCACTAGCAGTGGTAGTACCACCGACCACTTCCTCCCGACCATCGTCACTCGCGGCTCCCCGGGCACATGGACTAGAAGTACCGGACGGTATTATCATATTTTTATATATTTCGATCTCCGAAGATAATTATCTATTATCTAACGGCTGATTATCACAATGATAAAGGCTTGTGAGGCTGAGGCTTGTGAGCAATCAGTGGAACGTGACTTTTACCGCTGAGGTCCGCGCGCGCGCTCGGCACTTATCTGGTGTCTTTCGCAATTAGGATCGGTACCTACTTGACCCAAATTGATTTTTAACTTTAGTGGTTAAATACGATCAGGCGAGCCATCTGATGGTCAGGGGTCACCATCGCCATGGAAACGATGATGGCGACGGTGCGTCAACGGTGCTTTATGATGCTGGTGCATAATGAAGAGAGGAGGTAGAAAGTAAAGGAAACCAGGTTCCAAGTTCTAATTTCTTACGACATCGACACCCCGCTTTAGCCGTTATAAGTTTATTCGGGTCAATGTTCGGCGTTGCCACAACAGGGTATGTATTGTTACGTGTCAGGAGTATGGGGTTCGAGAAAATGCCAAAATGTACCACAAAGACTTTATTGTACTCGTAGATACACAATTACACACTGTACGCAGTACACACCACAACACTATGCACGTAGGTACTCGTAAACACACTCGTCGAACACTGTATCGCTCGTAGAAATCACTTCACTTCGCACTGGTATCGCTCGTAGGTATCGCTGGTATCTTCCTGGTTTCGCTTCCGAAACTAGAATGTCTGTGGTTGGCCGATCGCCCCTTTTTATACCACTCACGCACCATTCATGCCCATCGAGAACATTCTCGCTAATTCAGCGGACCCGCTCCGAACAAGCTTCGAGAACGTTCCTTGCAACCGACTTTCGCCCATATGACTATTGCCGTAATGGTCGAAGCGTCGTGCGCGTGCGTACTTTCGAGACGGCCGTCCATTGTTCTATTGTTTCGCCTGGCATGTTTATGGCCCCTATTGTTTATTGTTTAGCGAGGTACGCCAGGGCTGTCACATTGCCCCCCTCTTAGTCATGCTCGTCCCGAGCATTATTCGATCCATGAAATGGTGCCAATCTGTCCACGTGCACGATCTTCGGCTTTCTTCTGTCCCCCTGTCTGATCCGGTAGGTCACGTCATTAATCCTCGTGACAACTGTGTAGGGGCCTTCCCATCGTGCTTGTAGCTTCGGAGACTTCCCTTTCTTCCGCAGTGGATTGTGCAACCATACAGAATCTCCCTCCTTGAAACCATGTTTCCGAGCATCGCGATCGTAGCGGGTTTTCATCTTTTCGCTGGTCTTCAAACATTGCTCTCTTACAAGATCATGTGTCTCGTCCAATTGTTTCCGTAAGTCCGCGATGTATTCAACGGTTGGTTTCGGGGCATCTGGCGGTGTTCCGGTAAGCAAATCCAACGGCAGACGCATTTCTCTTCCGAAGTTAACTTTAGCCGGTGTAAATCCCGTAGACTCGTGTATGGCAGACCGATATGACATCAGGAACAGAGGAATGTACCGATCCCAGTCTCGCTGATGTTCCTCGACGACCTTGGCCAAGTGATTTTCCAACGTTTGGTTGAATCTCTCCACCATGCCGTCAGATTGAGGATGCGCCGGTGTGGTACGTGTCTTATTTATTCCCAAAAGTTCACACATCTCCTGGAATAACGTCGACTCGAAGTTCCTGCCTTGGTCGCTGTGTAACTCCAATGGTACACCAAAGCGGCATACTACCTCCTGGACAAGTTTCTTGGCCACGGTCTTCGCCTCTTGGTTCGGAGTTGCAAACGCTTCCGGCCATTTACTGAAGTAGTCTTGAACCACTATGATGAATCTATTCCCGTCTTCCGTTTGAGGGAATGGCCCAGCAACGTCTATGGCGATTCTCTCCCAAGGGGCTCCGACGTTGTACAGCTGTAGTTTCCCTTTGGATCTAGTGCGGGGCCCTTTCACTGAAGCGCACACTGTACACTTTCTGCACCAATCTTCAACGTCCTCTCGACATCGCACCCAATAAAAGCGTTCTCGTATCTTTACGAGGGTCTTCTTGATGCCGAGGTGCCCACCGGAAGTGCCATCATGTACCAGCTTCAGCAAATCAGCCACTTTACTCCTGGGGATAACCATTTGCAGGGTTCTCTCCTTTCCGTTGAGTGATTCCCAGCTCCGGTAAAGCACGCCATTCTCTAATACAAGGCTGTCCCACTGAGCCCAGTATGCCTTAGTCGTCGCGCTTGATGCTGACACTTCACTCCACAGGGGCCTCTGTCCTTTGGCTTTCCATTCCATGATCAGGCTGAGGTCTTTGTCTTCCTTCTGAGCTTGGCTTACTTGCTCCGTTCCCCAAGACTCGTCTAGGTCCTGCATCCTTATCACCCTGACCTCTTCTTTACCCTCATGCTTGAAGCAACGTCGACCTTCTTCGGAGCATGGGCGTTGTGACAGGGCGTCGGCATTCTTCGGGGTCTTCGTAGAAGGCTTGGTGGTCTTCGTAGCGGCGAGAGCGGCGACGGCGGCTATTAGCTCCTGGGTGTCGACTTGGGTAGCCGTCGAGATCTTCGTAGGAAGCTTCGCGGTTTTCTTAGCGGCGGCTTCTAGCTCCTGGGTGTCGACTTGAGTAGCTGTCGAGGTCTTCGTAGGAGGCTTGGCAGTCTTCTTAGCGGCGGCGGCGGCTTCTAGCTCCTGCACTTGCGTAGCCCTCCACGCTGATTTCGGTTGTTTCCGTGCCCGGCAGCTAAGCCTAATATGACCTCGTTCACCGCATCCGTAGCAGATAGGCCCAGTACGAGGTTGAATCGTCGCTACGACTTCGCGCACCTTATAACCTTTACAGTCGCTTCGTACCGCTTCCACTTCAAGGGCATGCGCTAAAGCTGCTTCCAAGGTTGCGTGATGACCCAAGCGCACCGTTGCTCTCACTTCGGGGTCCCGTATACCGCTGACAAACGCCTCTAATACTTTGTCTTCAACCGGTGTGGAACTCGACGCATAGGCTCGACGTACGAGGCGCTCGATCTCCGTAGCCCATTGCTGCAGTCCTTCGCCCGACTTCTGTACTCGGTCTTTAAGTTGCGCGCGGTACACGTGCTCCAGGTGCTTCTCCCCGTATCGAGCTTCCAGGGCCTTAAATAGCGACTCCAAGGTGCGTCGCTCGGCGGGCAGGTTCTCAAGCACCAGCAGTGCCTCCCCTCGAAGAGCTAGAGTGAGTGCTGCCAACGAGTGTTCGTCCTCCCAGCCATTCCCGCTTGCAACAACCTCGAACTGATGCCTGAACGCAGTCCACGAGGTCGTGCCGTCGAAACTTGGGACCTTAAACTTCGGGGCCCCAGAGCATGTACTGGTTGCTGCCGTGCCCAAAACCTTTATTTTCTGCAGCTTATGGTCCAAATCCACGAGCCTAGTTTCGTGGGAGTTTACTGACGCACTGAGGCTGTTGATTGATGCGTCGTGGCTTTTGAGGGCTTGGTCGTGCTCGGATGTACGCACTTTCACAATTTCTAGGTCCTCCTTCACGGCGTTCAAATCTTCCTGGAAACTATCCAGCTTCGCATCGATTGTCCCCAGGCCCGCCTCCATGGTTTTGCGCTGGCTCTCCAATTTACTTTCCAAGCTCTGGCTCTGGCTCTTCATGTCCTCGCGCAGGCTCTCCATTGCTTCGCGCTGGCTCCGCTGTATGTTTTCCATGGCTTCGCGCTGGCTCTTCTGTAAGGCGGCTAATAAGGAGGCCATATCCAGTGCACTCGGTGTCGGTGCTGACGCAGTTGATGTAGTCGAAGGTTCAGCGGTGGTCTCCATTTCAGTGCGGTCACGCCCGGGCGACTCCATCCGTGCGGCATCCAATGCCGTTTGCCGTCGCGTGCGAATCCCGTCTTCACTTTGCGGTACTACAGGCATCCCACTTCTGACACCAATTGTTACGTGTCAGGAGTATGGGGTTCGAGAAAATGCCAAAATGTACCACAAAGACTTTATTGTACTCGTAGATACACAATTACACACTGTACGCAGTACACACCACAACACTATGCACGTAGGTACTCGTAAACACACTCGTCGAACACTGTATCGCTCGTAGAAATCACTTCACTTCGCACTGGTATCGCTCGTAGGTATCGCTGGTATCTTCCTGGTTTCGCTTCCGAAACTAGAATGTCTGTGGTTGGCCGATCGCCCCTTTTTATACCACTCACGCACCATTCATGCCCATCGAGAACATTCTCGCTAATTCAGCGGACCCGCTCCGAACAAGCTTCGAGAACGTTCCTTGCAACCGACTTTCGCCCATATGACTATTGCCGTAATGGTCGAAGCGTCGTGCGCGTGCGTACTTTCGAGACGGCCGTCCATTGTTCTATTGTTTCGCCTGGCATGTTTATGGCCCCTATTGTTTATTGTTTAGCGAGGTACGCCAGGGCTGTCACATTATCTTGAATGATACTGTAAACTAATCTTATAAGAAAAGCGTATGTACATACCTAAGTTGTGAAGAACTTTTACAATATTAAAAAAATCACTATTAAAAGATTATAAGAAAAATTGGCAGCCGGTCTAGCAGCGACAACCGGGCCAATCATTAGTTACAACAATCAGCGCGGATCTCTACTTAAAATTCCTCTTATTAGATTTATAGTCCACTGTTTTTAATTCTTAGGAACTATAATTTTTCATTCCTGCAATCTAGACCGTTCCGAGTAGGAAGTTGAATCATAGAACAATATATTATGTACTCCTAGAGTTGAATTCACTAGATTATTTTATTGCTATCAATCCTTATCCTTACTATCCTTACTTCCTTACTATCCTTCCTTACTAATATTATAAATGTGAAAGTGTGTTTGTTTGTTTGTTTGTTTGTTTGTTTGTGACGCTTTCACGTCGCAACAAAGCTATTATATGGTAAGGTTTATGTGTGTGGGGATAGTTAGGAGGGTGGAGAGTGACGTAGGCTACTTTTTACCGCGAAAAAACATCCCATTCCCATGGGAAGATCGATGTTTTGTTAGTTGCTAGATATTTATTTTCGGAGTTGTTAATAGATGGCGTTAATTTGCAAGTTCTGAATTACGCTATGAAATACTACATGTAATTTACTTAAGTCATAGGCAAATGTAATAGGCTACTTTAGCTCTGCCTCGAGAACTCCCCGCTCCGGCTGTATTCAGTGTACCGCCCGCCCGCTGGCACTATCCTGTTGGCTGATGTCCGCAAGTTGCTGGACTCGCCGACATCGGTGGTGGGCGCGGGCGACTGGAACTGCATCCGGGGTGGAATAGCCTAGCTGCCAACAGAAGTGGAAGGCTACTTTTTGATGCCGCTGAACAGCACGGCTACACTGTCGAGGGTGTTGCACACCGTTACCGCGGCTCTGAATAAGAGAGAACGCGTGTGTGCAGTATTCCTCGACATGGAAAAGGCGTTCGACCGTGTTTGGCACGACGGCTTATTCTCTACAAGATCTCGCAGTCGTCGGCGCCCCGGAGTGCCGTTAAGGTGATCTCCAGTTTCCTCGAAAATAGAAGCTTCAGAGTAGTGGTTGAAGACGCCGAATCCACCGAGCGTCCGATCGCAGCCGGCGTCCCGCAAGGGAGTTGCCTGTCCCCGGTCTGCTACGCCTGCTACACCGACGACATCCCGGCGGCAGGGGGGGCGTCGCTTGCCCTGTATGCCGATGATGTGGCGTACATCACCACGTCGCTGAATAGAACCCACGCCATCGTCAAGATGCAGCGTGCGCTTGATGCCCTCCCCGAATGGCTTGCCGCGTGGAGACTGTCGGTGAATGTCGGGAAGACGCAGGCCGTGAACATAAGAGGATACCTCAACAGGCGGGACCCTACTCTGGAGCTTAACGGACAAGATATCCAATGGGCCCCACAGGCCAAATACCTGGGGGCAAAATCGACGGAAGACTTTCGATGAAGCCACAGGTTACGAAAGCCGTCGCGAATTCCAGAAGCGCGATGGCAGAAACCAGTGCTCTCCTCGAGCCTCCCTCTCGGACTGAAGCTCGGGGTCTACAAGACCTACATCAGATCCCGCCTCACGTACGCGGCACCGGCGTGGTACGCGCTCGCCAGCGAACCGCAGCGCAAGAGGATGCGCGCGGTTCAGGCGATTGCGCTCCGCCGGCTGACTGGTGCGCCGAGGTACGTCAGGAACGCCGTCATCCAGAGGGACCTTCGAGTCGAGAGCCTGGACGACTTCATCGAGAGATTGGCACGCAACATGTTCGGGCGTGTCGACGCGTCTCGGTTCCCGCATCTGCAGGACCTGGCGCCGCTCCACACCCGTCCACCGGACCGCTTGCTGACCGCTTGCCGACTTGCTGATTGCGCGGGACGGGCCTAGCACTGACTGATACTGGGGCTTCGTAAGTCGTCGCCCGGCGCTGATCGGCTCCTGCTGGGCTTCCCACCAGTGGGATTCACCCGGTAGGGCCTCGATCGCCTGGGCGGCGTGGAGATGAACCCCATCCCGTTTAAGACTCTGTGGCCTGTAAAAAGGCCGCCACTCACCAGACTTGACCTATTGGTTAACCACAGATGGACAACCAAGGGCCTTAGAGCCCAACCAAAGGACCGGCCCGTTTTAACGGGCCGCGAGAGACACCACCAAAGGGGAACTAACTGTCCCGAGGGCTCCACACACCTCAGACAGGGTGGAGTGAAGAGAGCGAGTAGTAGGCTACTTTTTAGCCTAAATTCCTACGGGAGCGAGACCTACGCGGCTGTTACCTACGGGTCCCGAAGCGAAGCGCGGGCGGTTCTCTAGTATTTAAATATGCAAGTACAGTAAGGTCATTTTGACTGGGCTGATGTGAACTTCGTTTTCCGAGATGTTTGCGCAGGTACAGTAACTGACCAATCAAAACGCGGCGGCCATGACAGTGTTTTGTGATGCGCAACTTCGTATTGGCCGCCCGCACTCCCCGCCTCCTACCACCATTTTGGCCTTAAAATCGACATCTGCGCAGCCACTCATAACCAACTTCATATCAGCCGAGTTAACATGACCGTACTGTACATACCACGGTACATACCTATTCAAATTCTTTCCGTAGGTACTGAGTGCCAAGGACTCCAAGGAGCTAAGTGACTGACAGTCAATGTACGTAGACAAAACTACTGAACACAAGAAGCTGAAACTTGGCATGTTCCTTAAGCCGCCAACAGACTCACGCCGAGAACCCCTAAGAACACCCGAGAAGCGTGAATGTGATTGCTTTCTCGCCGTTTCGTTCTCGCGCTCGCCTGTTCTCCGATCGGTGTCGGTATTTTTGCCCGCTTCAAAGGGTTTCTTGGGCGAGAAAAGAGAACGGTATCACATTCTTGTTCGGTCTCAGTGCGACCGTTGTGTTTTTGTATTAGAATAGTTAAAATAATCTACTGTCTGTGGTCGCCAAGCTATTACTTTAGTACCTATATTAATTTCTATCTAATTTTAGTATTCACAAGATTATAGTATGCTAATGCACACTAAACCAAAGTCGCTGCACTGTCGTCCATTCCGGATAACGATCGAGAATGTGAATGAGAAGGTAGCATGAGTGTAGATGCCTTCTCGGTTCTCGCGCACTTTCTCGGCAAGATTTTTCGACGAGAGTTCTCGCGTGAGTCTGTAGCCGCTATTAGGAATTGTGGGGAGCCGAAAGTGAGCACAAGGAATGGATACATATAAATCAAACCCCGGGCACGATTTAAACTATTTTCATGTGGGCGAAGATAAATATAATAATAAGCGCTTTCAGAAACTTTTCACTTTGCATCCTTACGTGTTTATAAAATAACGATAACTGTTATCGTTATTTTGTGGTTACACGGTCGAAACCGAAATCGTTAAGGTATGAGAATACCGGTACTAACCCACAAAAACACATTTAGATACTTATGCCATCGTGTATTTTGATTATTTGTATTAATTATTCATTTTTGATTGAATTGATAAATTATTATCAAATAAATTTAATATACTCTTTGATAATTTAATTCTATCATAAGAAAAGCCCAGTTGTATTAAGAATAACACAGTGGCCAATTGGACTACCATTTTATTAAATCTCACTGATGATAATAATTTTTCTATTTAATTTTGTAGATTTTCCGTTGCTTATTTTTTAAACCATAAATGCATTTTTTACATTCAAATGTCAAAATTCTGTTTATTACAATGGCAATGCAGAAAGCGATCGTTCGAAAATTTTAAAAAGTTTTCGTTTGAAAGCTGCAAAACGTTGTGATATTTTGTTTGGTGATTTATTGACTTTATTGTTGATGAAATTAATAATGAACAGTGATTTTCTATTATTTTGAGCTGACTTATGTGTTATTTTTGTTATAAACCCACTTATTACGTGAATGTGTTGTGAAACTGAGTTATCAGCACGCGGTTGTAACTAACAAAATATTAGAAGTTTTGAGGCAACGGTTTTTTGAAAATCTAACAAAATTCCGCATTACAAAATGGATGATTTTTTGAAAATTGAAAAGATAGGTGAAGGTACTTATGGTGTAGTGTATAAAGGTAAAAACAAAATAACGGGGCAGTTTGTCGCTATGAAAAAAATTAGGTTGGAATCTGAGGATGAAGGCATCCCATCCACGGCTATACGGTTTGTATACATTTTTGAGTAGTTTCCCTTGAATTTCCAAGGAAACAAGGTTTATGTTTCGTACTTAGTAATTATAACCTAACTGTCTGACAACTCCATTTGATCATCTTTTTTTTCTTTGTATTTTCAGAGAGATATCGTTACTCAAAGAGCTAAATCACCCTAATATAGTCAAACTAGAGGATGTGCTCATGGAAGAGTCCCGGCTGTACCTCATATTTGAGTTTTTATCCATGGATTTAAAGAAATACATGGATTCTCTCGGATCAGGCAAGGTAAAATCTTATTCCTATATTATGTCACAAGTTATTCAACATTTCCTCTTATTCTCTCTTTCATTCGCTTTATTATGTTGTGGTCAACTTCCTACTAAGCAGTACCATGAGCGGGGGCAGTTGTTCTTTGTTCTGAGATATCAATATTTCATATTTACATTCAGGCATTCTTGAGGTTCTCGTGGTATGGGGTAAATGCTTATACTTGGCAATTTTTGTTTATTAACCTGTATGTATTAGTTTGTTATATTTTTATGTGTGTATTTTACTATGGGCCTTAGTTGCCTGATAATAAAGTTATTTGAATTTGAATTTGAATAAAATTTGTGTGGACAGCTTAGTGATAGTAATCAAAGATGATCCATAGTCTATGATGCTGCCTAAAGCCCTAACAATTTTTTTTCAATTTTAATTTTATATCATACTTTTTCTTACTTATTACTTTTACACGACTGTTAATTGAGAAAAAATTTACCCTAGAAATGTAATTAACATAACAACACAATCAATCCATGCTTGATCTAAACCAAAACCTATTTCATTGTGCTTATAAAACTGAAGGGTGTGAAACGTGTTTGTGTGGCAGCTGATGGAGCCGGCGGTGGTGAAGAGCTACCTGTACCAGATCAACAACGCCATCCTGTACTGCCACCAGCGCCGCATCCTGCACCGTGACCTCAAGCCACAGAACCTGCTCATTGACAAGACTGGCATCATCAAGGTACCTATTATAATGTTGATGTTCTGACATTTGCAGTTGTTTACTGAAATCTTAATTTTTTTGTTCTCAAAAAGGTAATGTGTAGGCTATGCTGGGAACTTTGATTGAGAAAGGAAGTTTTAGATATTTTTCTTTCATTTTCAGGTGGCAGATTTTGGCCTGGGTCGAGCTTTTGGTGTTCCAATCCGGGTGTACACACATGAGGTTGTCACCCTGTGGTACAGAGCTCCCGAAGTACTCCTTGGCACTCAGCGGTATGTTAGATTTCTACATCATTTACTTCTTTATTTATTTTGAAAGTTTGCACAAAAAATCTAACTAATATCATAAACACAATATGCCTATCATTTTAGAAAATTTGGTGAACATATTGTAATGTATCTTTTTCATACAATATTTCAGATATTCATGTCCTGTTGACATGTGGTCTGTGGGCTGCATCTTCTCAGAAATGTCGTCTAAGAAACCGCTATTCCAAGGAGATTCTGAAATTGACCAGCTTTTCCGGATCTTCAGGTAAGTTTCCTTTTGTAGATAAAATTGACTCACATTGAGTACAGGGTTATTAAGAGCATGGGACTTATTACAGTACTGATGATTGCATATATGAAAAACATATATCTTTATTTTGCTGCAGTAATGATTGCATCTTTTATGATAGGTTAAGTTTAAGTTAAAATACTAAGTAAACTCTATGTGTGTTCTTGTTTTGTGTGTTGTCATCGGAACCTACAACACTGGGAATCCTAATTTGAGCATATGAGTATCATTATTTATAAAATATTTAGTTGATATGCATTTTGTAGCTTATATAATGGGCTATGTGTATGTGAGTATGTGTGTTTACATGGTTCCAGGATGCTGCGCACGCCGACGGAGCAGATCTGGCCGGGCGTGTCGGAGCTGCCCGACTACAAGCCCACCTTCCCCAACTGGAACACCTTCAACCTGCACAACCACGTGAGTACCCGCCCGTGTCATGAGCTTTACTTTAGTTACTTTAGTAAAGATAAAGAGCATCCAGTCCCATTTAGTGACACACAACCAATTTTATTTCAGACAAAGCATAATGCATTTATATCAACTGTTTACAGCCAATGTTATTGTATCCAGAGTGTAGTGTGAAAGGAGAACTTGGATATTAAAGACTGATGTAGAATTCAAGAAATTTAATCATATAATTTCAATGTTAATAATACTTTTCACTTATCATCATTAAAGAGTTTTTACATAGTCATTATAATGAAATTTTGCAGATTTCCTATGTAGAAGTTGTCCACATTGATATTAATTACTATTATTATTGTAATGTTAAAGTCAGTATACCAGCAATGTGAATTCGCTTTGCTTTCAATTCCTTCACAAATAGTGTGTGATTCAACCAGGATGTCTTCGGTAGCTTATGAACAAGCCCTCTGTACCGACTCGCAGGCCGTTGTATCTCGTCAAGGGTGTTAGCGTATACCTTGTGGGGTTGTATCTCGTCAAGGGTGTTAACGTTTACCGTGCGGGGTTTCTCGTCAAGGCTGTTAACGTATACCGTGTGGGGTTGTATCTCGTCAAGGGTGTTAACGTATACCGTGCGGGGTTGTATCTCGTCAAGGGTGTTAACGTATACCGTGTGAGGTTGTATCTCGTCAAGGGTGTTATCTCGTCAAGGGTGTTAACGTATACCGTGCGGGGTTGTATCTCGTCAAGGGTGTTAACGTATACCGTGTGAGGTTGTATCTCGTCAAGGGTGTTAACGTATACCTTGCGGGGTTGTATCTCGTCAAGGGTGTTAACGTATACCGTGCGGGGTTGTATCTCGTCAAGGTTGTTAACGTATACCGTGTGAGGTTGTATCTCGTCAAGTCAAAGTCAAAGTCAAACTGTTTATTTCATCTAGGAATTTACAAATTCACTTATGAACGTCAATTTTTTGATTCTACCACCGTTTTGGAAAAGTGCTTGAGGAGAAAAAAACTGCGAAAAAAAACTCCTCCGCATCTTTTAAAATAAAAATTACAATATTACTTAATTGATACAGGTAAGCACTAACCTAGCGGAGCTGGTTGCAGAGCTGGTAATTTCCATGCCTTTTTGTCATCTAAATATTCCTTTATACTATAGTAGCTCTTGTCTATGAGTTGTGCTTTTACATACTTCTTAAACAACTCTGAAGGCAGGTCACGGATTGCCTTAGGGACTTTATTATAGAACTGTACACCAAGCCCCATAAAAGAACGCTGCACTTTACCTAGCCGATATGAAAGCGTCGCCAAATCATGCATCTTTCTTGTTAAGCGATTATGATAGTCGCTGTTTTTTTTATATGCATTTATGTTGTTTCTTACAAAAACTATATTACTATATATGTACTGTGAGGCTACTGTAAGTATACCTAATTCTTTGAATTTATCACGGCACGATTCCCGATACCGTAGTTTATGAATAGCTCTAATGGCCCTCTTCTGCAATACAAAGATTTGTTGTATATCGCTTGCTTTACCCCACAGTAATATGCCATAAGACATAACACTATGAAAGTATGCGAAGTAAACAAGCCTAGCAGTTTCTACGTCAGTAAGCTGTCTTATTTTTCTAACCGCATAAGTAGCCCTACTAAGTTTCGTCGCAAGAGTTGCTAAATGCGCGCCCCATTGTAGTTTACTATCCAGGGTAATTCCTAAAAATACTGTTGATTGTTCCATTTTTAATGCTTCATTATTTAATTTAAGTGTCTTATCGACATTCTTTACATTTGGTAGGGTAAACTCTATACATTTAGTTTTGCTTGCATTTAGGAGTAAATTATTAATTGTAAACCACTTTGATATATGCGACAAAGCATTGTTCACATCGTCAAAATTACGTTTATTTCTGTCCGTCTTAAATAATAATGATGTGTCATCAGCAAACAACACAATGTCCGCATGTTTTTTTACATAATATGGTAAATCATTTATATATACTAAGAAAAGAAAAGGACCTAAAATTGAGCCCTGTGGAACACCCATCACAGCCTTAGACCCTGATGATTTAATATCATTTATACTAACTTTTTGGACTCTATCACTTAAGTAAGACCTTATCAGGCTAAGCGACTTATTTTTTACCCCATAGTAATTAAGTTTTAATAGTAATATTTCATGCTCAACACAGTCAAAAGCTTTAGATAAATCACAAAATACACCAATGGCATTCTGTGATCCCTCCCATGCATCGAAGATATGTTTTAAAAGTCTAGCCCCAGCATCAGTAGTACTACGACCTTTTGTGAAACCGTATTGTTCGGGGTGTAGTAGGTTGTTGCTGTTAAAATGGGCAAGCACTTGATTTAAAATAATCTTTTCAAAGATCTTACTGAGTGCTGGCAATATAGAAACTGGCCTATAATTATTAACATCGGTTTTGTCACCAGTCTTAAAAAGTGGAATAATTTTACTGCATTTCATTAGATCTGGAAAAGTGCCTAAATCGACACATTTATTAAAAACTACGGCCAAAGTTGGAGCTATGATATCTATTATATGTTGTATTATTTTTGTTGAAATGCCCCATAAATCACCTGTATTCTTTATTTTAAGCGACTGAAAGGTCTTAATTATTTCTCTTGCGGTAGTATACTTAAATTCAAAAACAACATTACATTCACTGACATTACTTTTTAAAATAGAAAGTGCTTCCATCGGCGAAGAAGCTAATGAATTGGTTAATTTTATAGGTATATTACTAAAATGATTTTCAAAAACGCTTGCTACTTCTGTGTCGGAAGTGATTTTATTTCCATCATCTAATATTTCATAACTGAAATCGCGGGACTCTAGGGTGTTAACGTTGTGGGTGTGGGCGGTTGCAGGTGCAGAACCTGGACGAGGACGGCATGGACCTGCTGCAGAAGCTGCTGGTGTACGACCCGGCGCGCCGCATCTCGGCCAAGGCCGTGCGCCGCCACCGCTACTTCCGCGACGTGAAGCTGCCCGCCGGCCTGGCGCGCAGCCCCGCCTACCTGCGCTACGCCGACCACGACCTGCACGAGAGCAGCGTGCAGAGCGTCTAGCCACGGTATGGTAAGGTCGGTGATTGCCAGTACCCACTAAGCACAGACCTGAATTGGCAACATAAGTGAGTGAGGGCTAGCGTTCATTTTGTGCAGGAAAACGATTGTTCCGGCTGTTAGTAATTGTAAATACAAATCATTTGGCCACAGCTCCTATTGTTTGTCCGGGATCCAGTATGAAAGAAGTAAATGGTTACACCATGGGCAGTGGACAGTAGTGCCATGGTTATGCTCATTATTCAGTAGATAAATCTTTTTATTATAAGCCATGCTATTTCCACAGTGAATGGATGAAACCTTTTGTTCTTCGATATTTGTATCCTTAGTTTTTACTAGACTTCGATAAAGCCAAAAAATTTTGATTCCAACCTGCATGCACATTGATGATTAATTATCTATAATTATGTGGTTTTTAATAAAAACTTTTACACCACTTTTACGTGAGAAAGACGTAAGGGCAGATCAAAATTTTCGAATTAAGTTGCCATTTTGGTATCAAACGAAAGAACTTAATTATGTTTCAAGTTAAGTAATTTATACTAAGTACTTTGCATAGTGCGATTTTAAAGCTGTATTGTATGTAGACAGGAAGTAAATTTGTTACTGTTAGGTGAGAATGATCGTGTGGCCGTGTGGTGCGGAGTTGATGGATAGCAGTGTCGAATGGAAGGCGAGTTGGCTCAAAGCCGCAGTTGGCCGAGGGCTGCCACATCGTCGAAATAAGCGGCCTAACGTTGGCGGTCTTAATATTATAAGTTTTCATGTAAGTTTTGAAAGATTTTAGAAAATAATTATTAATATAATGTAAAGATATGTATGTGGTTTTAAGCGAACACTGAAATTCGTTCATTTGTTGTTCTGTGTCGGTGATGTATCGGTATCTTAGGCGGCCATTACATTATCCAATTTGCAGAGCACTCACTGACTGAGCTAGTATTTGATTTGGATTGTGTCTAGCAAGGAATAGGATCCTATCCCCTATCCCAAGCTCTTTTTACGCCCTCTGTATTATGTACAATGCTTCTTACACTTAAGAAATTGTTAACGTTCACTGGGACTATTACACGGTCCGAACAGAAATTGGATAACGTAAGAGCCGCTTTAATTCGGTAAGATGCTTCTAGATTAGTGTGTCTTTATTTATTGTACATAATTCCTACGGTACTCGTGCCAAATACTGTGTCCCCGGTTTGGCAACGGCTTGATAAATATGAAATTGCATTTAACTGAATGTGTCGTATTTAAATCGATTTTATTACATTTATAATAATATAAGATTAATATTACTCTGTCGTTTCATTCGTCTGCATCCCCTCGGTTACACGGTTGTATAAATAAATAAAACAAACACTTCATTTTTACTAATAGTTTCTACAAATTTTATTAAAAACAACAATTATATTAAATTCTTATTTATACTAACAATACTATCCAAACCTGATGAATCTGTAGCAGCCACCGACCCCGGCACCGTGCGGGTGGACGACAGACAACTACACTACCGACCTATCAGTATACAACTATACACTATACACTACCTGTATAATTATCTATCACAAATATCTAAAGATACATGAGCGCGTAGCGTTTGTCGGCATCTTTACTCTCGTATCCTTTCAAATTGCTTCGTCGACTCCTAAGGGTGACATCACCCATCATGTCAATTTATGACGTCATATCAAAATAGAATCACAGCAGTTGTAGTACACGCCTATAAACACGTTGTTAGCGTACGGCGCGGCCACCAGCAGTGGTCAGTCAGTGGTGGATGGTGTAGAGCGGGTGCTGCCCCTGCGGCTGCAGGATGATGCGGTGCCCCACGCCGCCGCCCAGCTCCTGCTGGCCCAGCCCCGACACCGCCACCGCGCCCGGCTGCAGCTGCACACACACACATTTCAATTAGTTTAACTATTTACAAAGGGGTCCCCTCACAAAACCCTAAAGGTTTCTGTCTGTATCTTAAATATATCAATTAGTACTTGAATGAAATTAAAAGAAGTATATCCACCGGACGACTACGGCCGTGGCATCGACTGGTCGTCGTGGAAGGCTCAACCCGACGGTAATCGTGGACAGTGGAAGCATTCTTCCTGCCCGACTAGCTGCACACAATCATCTTTCTATATCTAACGATTTGGATGGACACTTGGAGACACCTTGGCAAAGCATCTAGTCGATCTCAAACATTGCATATGAATGTTCTTGTAAGTATGTATTTGATCAAAAAGGCCAATCGTTAAGTACTAGGAGATTAGCAAACGGAGGCTATGGTACCTGCAGGATGTTGGGCAGCATGGTCTGGCAGGAGGACGTGGCCACGTGCAGCTGCTCCTGCTGCACGGCCTGCACCGCCTGCACCGCCTGCACGCCCACCGCCTGCACACACCACACCGACACACCGACACATAGACAATCAGTTACATGCCACATCATACACTACTACAGATGTAAAGTGTAAAGATTTCTAGAGCAACGCACATATACACACCTTTTACGTTTTTACCTTTACGTTTACTTCGTGAACTGTCTATTTGTGCATTGCTCGAGCGTACTATATTTGGAGCTTTACATCTGTCGTAGAGTAGGTATGATTTGTGGTTACAAGTTGTTGGAGCTCAAATGGTTTCGCCTATCCTCGAGTCTACACTGACTATGCTCACTCGCGATGCTAAAGAGCGGCGGATGTTAATGTTACTGCATGATCATCTCTTCAGCTGGATATCGCTTGTAGCACCCAAATTAATCCCAATTCCCCCGCACGATGGGCCACAATTTTTACCGTCTGGCTACCTCCATCTCACAGTAAACCATTGAATGGTGTTTTGTATTTTAAACTTTCTTCACCGGCAACACGTCGATGTCTTTCGATGGTTCGATGGACGGCGGTGACCACTCCCTACGAGGTGGCCCGGCACTTTAGAGGATTCTCAAATACTGTCTGTTACACTCCATTCCCCCTAGCGTGTATTTAAATGAGTAGCGTACGCAGTTAAGGGTTAGGGGTAGCTGCCTGGGCCTCGAAAACAAGACTTATAACAGCACCTCCGGTTGTTGTATTTCTTTAAAAAAACATATCTCGAAATTTATCAATTTCACTGGAATAGAAAATATACAGGACCCTTTCCTTCCGGATCATGACTTAGGTACGGTATACGTGTGTGTCGGTGTGGGGTACTCACGTGTATCTGGATGGGCTGGTGCTGCGGGTGGATCTGGATGGTCTGCAGCTGCAGCTGCTGCGGCTGCTGCAACACCGCGCCCAGCAAACGTTACCACATGTATTGATTATTTGGTCAACATCGCGACCCGCAACAGTTCCACTGTTGGGAACGGGCTTTCACGATGTGATGATTTGCGATAAAAGATAATTATAAGTAAGTTTGACTATTCATTTTCCACTGGCCCCACACTAGGATTCCCTGTATCGGGGGCGCCATGGACAACACAAGACAATGACACACACCCAAAGACGAGAACGGAAATTTTAACTCTGAACTTCTGAGAATCACTCAGGACCTTTGAAACAATAGACTAACAATGGTGCGCCAGACTGGTCGGTAGTGAGCGATGCGTGAACAAGGCGTTGCACTGACCGAGTTGACGTGCTGGTGCGTCTGCTGCAGCTGCAGCGACTGCACGGACGAGATGACGGGGTAGGCCTGGCCCTGCACCAGCCCCGGCTGCAGCGGCTGCAGCGGCACGTGCACCGGCACGCCGCCCACCTGCAGCACCTGCTGCTGCAGCTGCTGCAGCTGCACCGCCGCCACCTGCTGCTGCTGCTGCTGATGTTGTTGCTGCTGTTGTTGTTGCTGCTGTTGTTGTTGTTGCTGCTGCTGCAGTTGGTCCTGCTGCTGCTGTTGCTGGGGGTAAACGGTTGCTATTCAATATAAGTGCAAGTGAAAGTTTGCTAGACTCGATTACAGACATGTTCCGTGTTGGTCACGGTTTTCATGCATGCATGACCGTTTGCCATTGTATTTTCATAAAAAAAGTTCTCTAAAATTTGCTCACAAATCTTCCAATCCAAACTTGGATCAGCAAGGTGGCTTATCGCCTGGAACCCTCATGCTGTGAGACCCGAGCCCCGTTTGGGACTGTTAGATGAGTTGCGAAAATAAAAAGAAGGGAGCCAGCGTACCCGGAAGGCGTAGAGGCGCTCGGAGCCGTCGGGGCTGAACACGCACATCTGCACGTGGCTCAGCAGGTGTTTCTTGAGGCTGTGCAGGTACGAGTAGCTCTTCACGCAGATGCCGCACTTGAACTTCTTCACGCCCGCGCCGCCCGCCGCGCCCGCGCCGCCCTCCGCGCTCTGACCCTGCACAAGACAAGACTTTAGTTAGGAGCTGGAGCCCTTGAAGTCTTAGATTCCTCGAATGGCAGTGAAAAGGGGCTCACTGACTTTGGTGTTACCGTTATCCATGATGACGTCGCGTCTTCTGAACTTTAAAGTAATTTTCATATTTTGTTTTGAGAAGTAGGTATAGATAGTAATGATCACTCAAAGGCTGACCTGGTCAGGTTGGTGCTCTACAAGTGCGGTAACGTCCTCGCCCTTTTCCTTGTCTTCGATGGCGAGCTGCGGCGCTCCCTGCCCGCCCGGCGCCCCCGGCCCGCTCGGCGCCGGCTCGGGCTCCGACTGCGGCTTGCCGCCCGCGTGGCTCTTCACGTGCTTCTTGTACGCGCTCAGCTCCGTGAACCCTGAACAATATTTAGAGCGTGTCTATTATGTCATTCTTACAACGGAACCAGATAATACAGTTAGGTATAAGTTAGGATACGTCCCAGCGGGTGTGGGGTGTAGAGGGAGCAGTTCCCACGTACCCTTCCCGCAGACGGCGCAGAGGTGCGGCGCGGCGGGGGCGGCGGGGGCGGTGGTGGCGGCGGTGTCGCTTGCGGCGGGTCCATCGTGCGCGTGGTGGCGGCGGTGCGCGGCCAGCGCGGCCGGCGACGCGAGCCGCGCGCCGCACGCGTCGCAGCCGAACAGCCGCTCGCCCGCGTGCGCGCTCGAGTGCGCGCGCAGCTCCGCGCGCGACGAGCACGCCTTGAAGCACACCGGGCACGCGAACCTGCCGACCCGCCGCTGTTATTACTATGTAAGTATACAAGGGGAGCCTACATTATGTGATGTGCTATTAGTGACCTTGATCCATTAGGCATTTTCGCGTTGAGCCTGTATACTTTAACAACAACTAACCAACATTGGGAACAACATGTTCATTGTTGCGCCACGTTTACAAAAATATGACATGGCTATGGTCAATTTTATATCTTTACTAAAAATAACAGTAACGAGTGGGATTAGCAGAATGTCACGTGTGAAGTGTGGGGAGGCAAGGTGAGTTGCGGGGAGAAGATTAAATATGATGTCTATTCCAAATGTTTCTAGCCAGATGTAATTAAGTTACCTCTTGTGCGCGGTGTGCGTGAGCACGTGGTTGTTCCGGGCGGAGGAGGTGGTGAAGCGCGCCGAGCACAGCTTGCAGGCGTAGGGCTTCTCGCCCGTGTGCGTGCGGCGGTGGTAGATGAGCGCCGACTGCTGCGCGAAGCGGCGCTCGCACACGCCGCACGAGTACGGCCGCTCGCCCGTGTGCACGCGCATGTGCGCGTTCAGCTTCGACACCTCGTAGAACCCCTTGCCGCACACCTTGCACACGTGGTTGCGGATGCCGCGGTGCTTCTTCATGTGCTGGCACAGCGTCGAGTGGCGGCGGAACGTCTTGTTGCACTCGGCGCACTTGAGCGGCTTCTCGCCGGTGTGCAGGCGGAAGTGCACCTTGAGGTCGGTGGGGTTGTAGAAGCTCTTGGAGCAGATGGAGCAGACGTAGGGCCGCTCGCCGCGGTGGCGCGCCGTGTGCGAGCGCAGCGCGTAGCCGCTGAAGAAGCGCTTCTCGCAGAACACGCACTGGTGCGTCTTCTGCTCGAAGTGCGTCTGGCGGTGGCGGTACAGCAGCGTCTTGCTGGGGAACGTGCGCTGGCACACCGAGCACGTGGGCTGCTTGGGCGCGCGCTGCTCGTGCGTGCGCATGTGCATCTTCAGCATGCCCGGGCCCTGCGACACGATATTGCCTCTTAGTATACTGGGCTTCGCTTGCAGAGGAGGGAAGTGGAGGGGACCTCGAGCAAAAGAACCCAAATTGGATCCCGGGAAAAATAATGACCGTGAAACTTTCACGTGCTACAAACTGCAGTCTGCACCATCGCAAGGTCCTTTGCATTATTAAACGACCTCGATCGATACTTAAAGGGAATAACAACGTGTAGAAAGGTAGTCGCACCTTGAAGGTCCGCTCGCAGATGGGGCACATTGGCGGCTTCTTGCAGTTGGCGCGGATCCAGTTGGAGTGCGAGCGCATGTGCAGCTTGAGCCAGCGGCCGTGCTTGAACTCCTTGTGGCAGAGCGTGCACACGTGGCGGCCCGGCGCCGCCGCCGCCGTCGCCTGCAGCACCACCATCTGCAGGTAGCTCTCCTCGTCCGAGTTCAGCCCGTCCTCGCGCGGCTCCCGAGCCACCGCCGGCGCCGGCTTCGGCTCTATCTCCACCTGGAAATGCATGCGCAACGATTATAGATAACAATTTAATCGTGAGCATTTGGGATGATTGTAGTGTAAGGTGCGATGTAGGTTCGAATGAAGTAGACGTCTTGCCTTAATGATGTCTTTATTAATACTGTCTTAATACTAATTATCTTGACTTATATATTAAGGTGTCTTAGCTACATACTACATGATTATGGATTACGATTTCATCTAGACGGTAGCGGCATGGAAATGCCCCCGATAAGAACGCTCGAAAGTCGCTCGGAGCGACATTTCCTCGTCTCATCAATCTGTAACATGATTATATTTCTCCCAACTTAGGTTTATAGCTACTCGAAGGTGACGTAGGCCAGTGAACGTAAACTCTTAAAAGTAATCTAATGAGGGTCGCCGTTTTTGTACTCACCAGTAGGCGTCATCGGCGAGTGAGGTCCTGCTGTCAAAGCCCGCCCATACATAAACAGTGACAAGTGATATTCAGACATGTGAGAAGCGACAGTGCCACAAACTTATCACCTGGTGGTCAAAATTGGAACTAATGCAAATGTTATACCTTATACTGTTGTCAGACAAAGACAAAGACAGTAGCGCCCTTCTTACCGGGTCAGATAAGTTTGTGGCACTGACAGCCAGACCTCACTCTACATTAGCGCCTCTAGCGGCGAATTCACACGCCTTTACCCTCATTGGGTTGGTATCACAGTGTTTGTAGGTGCTTGAACATTAGTGCAACATTTCGACGAGGTTATTATTTGAGGCGATACTCACTTCGATCTTGGTGTCGTTTGAGGGCGCGGGCGCGGGCGCGGCGGGCGCCTGCTCGGGCTCCGCCGTGAAGAAGTTCTCCAGCAGCTGGCTGGCGCTGCTGCTGCCGCACAGCGTCGGCACCTCGATGAACTGGATGAACTGCGAGCTGTCGCAGCCCAGCAGGGCCTTACTGTCCTGGAATTGAACAAATCTAATAAAGATCACTATAAAATAAGTTTATTTTTTTTATTTTTTTTTAAGTTTCGACTTCTTACCAATTTAAGGTATACCTACATTATAAAAAGCGTTTTAACGAGTTGAAACAAGTGCGTTGTAGTTAAGTCTTTGTCACGAATAGAATTCACAAAATCACCGGCTTATAAAGTAGACGGTCGCTCTATTCTTGCCAGCGCTGGCTTGGTTTTAAAAACCGTTTGTACGAGCCCAATACAAAGCCAACACGGGCTGCCAGAGACACCAGAACCCAACGTAAACAAAGTAGCCAGAATTGGTTTCGTGAGGTTTTAGTGAACGCCGAAGAAGACAAACGATGAGTTACCGCTTCAGCCTTGAGCGCCTCCTCGGCCATCCGCTTGGCGTAGTCTCTGAGCGTGGCGTCGTTCCGCTCCACCTGCTCCTTGAAGGCGTGGCTGCGCGACACCTGGTGCACGCACTGCAGGCACAGCTGCGTCGGCAACCCGTCGCCCACTGACACCTGCCACACACACACACATACCCACCACAGTCGTTATCACTGGCCAAACAAAGTCTTTAGGGAAATTTTGTTATGCTACGGGTAATCTACTAGTACTAAGGGTGGTTGCATAGTCAAGCTTACCGCCAGCGCGGATGACTCGCGGTGATGAACCGCGCTACAAATGTACGTTTCATCTGCGCGGGTCTCTTTCACTACATAGTATAAAACAAAATCGCTTTCTCTGTCCCTTTGTGTCCTTAAATCTTTAAAACTACGCAACGGATTTTGATGCGGATAGAGTGATTCAAGAGGAAGGTTTATATGTTTATTAACATCCATTAAATAGTTATTGCACCCGTGCGAAGCCGGGGCGGGACGCTAGTTAACTATAAAACGGTAGGTACAAGAGACTTGTAAGCTTGTGTCTCCCGCGCTGGCGGTAAGCTAAGCTTGACTATGCAACCACCCGAAACATTTTGCAAGCGGATCGTGGTTACGGCTGAACTACGGTGGCGTAGAGAAACTTCTTGCGGAGCCTCTTACTTCTTGTGCTTCTTATGCCACCACAGTTCAAGCGTGATCACGATCTATGCAACTGGGTCTAAATATCGGCGTACAAAATCGTATATTTTGTATCGTATATGTTGTATATCGTGAATACCCGTATAGAAAGTGTACAACCCGCGTTGAGTTAATTTGAAAATCAAAATGTTGTGATCCTTCAGTCATATTATAAACGTCGGAGGAAAATTATAGAATCGTAGATACATTTGTAGAAGTTACTCAAGTCCCGACCGATATTAGCATTGGTTTGGTCTCAATAAAACAGTTTGAAATTTGGAATGACTGAATGTCAATGTGGAATTACTGTTGTCAACGTAGATCTAGAAACCATCTCGACGTTGCCGTATCGACAGACCCCCACGGTATTAATATTGCGAATTTACAGTTGAGTTGTGTTGATGGTTACATAACATCCCTGACCCTGTATCCTCTTTCTGCGATATCCCACAAAACTTTTGTGATAAAAGGACATACTTTATTACATATACTTACACCTTCGTTACACAGTCCGCCATTAATTTCTACCGACCATCAATTTAGGCCAGCGGGCTCAAGCAACTTGTTACTCGATTTTAAACTACCTATTCCGAGTCCGAAATAAATGACAATCATGCTCCGGTATGACATGCATGTTTTACCAAGTGCGGATTGGCAGTTCTCACACACCTTTGGGCGTTTTTCCATTAGCCGGCCCGGCACCGGCCCCGGCGCCGCCACGGCACCGGCGCCGGGTCTTCGTTTTTCCACTGCGCCGGTGTCGATGCCGGCTTATGGCCGGTGAGTGGTAACTGGTACAGTACTGACACGGACTTCAGCACGACAACACGCAAAGTACAACGCGTAGATAAATATAACAATGTTATCTTCAAGCCGTCGACTATATTTGTTATATCTAATATATATAAATCTCGTGTCACAATGTTGGTCCGCGATGGACTCCTAAACCACTTAACCGATTATAATAAAATTCGCACACCATGTGCAGTTCGATCCAACTTGAGAGATAGGATACTTTAAATCTCAAATTATAGTCGCAATTTTAATTTATTTCTAATTATTTGTCTCTCAGATGAACAGACACCTAGCGCCACACAAGAGAACTAAATTAAGAGTGTTATTATTGACAGTCACAATTATATGTAACAGATGTCGATACCTTTCGACTAGGTTGATTAAGTAATCAATAGATGGCGCTGCTATGGTAAATCTAACTTGCACCCGTGCAAAGCCGGGGCGGGTAGCTAGTCTTTTATATATTTAAATAATTTTCATGTAAATAAGGAATGAGCTAGTAAGAAGATTTACTATGTTGTTATTGAATTATAATATTTCATTCTTCGCAATCAATATCAAATGAGCTCATACTAACATCGCTACAAGCACTCTGTGACTCTTCGTCACTAGTATCTCCGACTTCTATGATAAAATCTAGCTACCTGTAATATTTCCTGTATTATTACTAAGAGGCGACATTATCTTCCAAATATTTATTAATAGAATGACAACGTCAGTTCTTACATACTTCCTCATCGAATGGCCGTTCTTCTAAGTGGCCATACCACATACATCACACCCTCATACTAAATTCCTAATAATACCTACAACAATTAAAAATTTACAACAGGGGTAACAGAGTGGGGATTCGTATGAGTTGGGTCATACTGCAGCGTTGAGAATTGCTCGCTATCTATCTCTCCTCCCCCAAATCCCTGGCAGGTGACCGCTCCGGCTCGCCTGCCCTCGATGTTCCCGCACTCGGCTCCGATTTTTAGGCATGTCAGCCAGTGCTGCGCATACAACACACGCTCGGCACTGCCCTTCTACTCTCTTTTGACAACAAGCCGGCGACGGCGCCGGCGGGACTCAATGCCGGGCCGGCGCCGGCGCCGGTAAGTGGAAAAGCGAGCCATACATTTTCATACAGTTTTGCTTCTCCGGCACCGGCTCGGCGCCGGCACCGGCGCTAATGGAAAAACGCCCTTTGAGTTTAGAAAATTCTCCGTCCTACCAGTTACCTCTCGATGTTTTTTTCTCCTTCCCCTTTATAGTAACATTTAATTTAGGTAAATACCTAAAACGCATAACCTAACTTTGAAGTCAGAAGTACTCCCCACGAATGACCGAGATTCGAACCCTGACCCCCGCCCGTTTCATAACCACTAGGCTATCACCGCACAGCTTGCAACAACATTTGCGCGCGATGTAATGTAATGAAATTGTAAAAAAAATGTGTTTCTTTTTCAACACACATTGATTGAAATGTTTTTAAACTTAGGGTTCAAAATAGCCGTATTTTTAATACTATAAAAATATTTTTTAATAGAAAAGTAGGTACTGAGACTTCTCAGATACAAAGAGAAGGTGCGTATTTAAACTTGCAGTTATTGTTACTTACAACTTACAATTACAACTTACAACCATCTTATAACCGAATATTAAAAAGGAGCAGGGCTGCACTAAAAAAGAGCGAGACACCTAGCTTATACCTCAGATTATAGAACCAAAAGGCAGATGTAACATTCGCAAAGAAAAGCAACGAATAAAGTGAAGTCACTTTTTCGCTATGTGTGCATGACAACCTTAATGTCAACTAGCGGTGCACCGTATGGATACGTAATTCTTTGTGTGTGTGAGGTTGCCAAATGAAAAGTCATAATCTCCCGCAATTTTGTAAACATTGATCGCCATATTACTAACTTAAAACATTATGCACAATTCAATTGGCAAATTATGGCAAATTATTTATTACTGAACGACCTTGTTTCCAATCCCGTAAGCCCATAATCGATAAAATATGAGGGATGGTATTCTTTAAATTGACGTGATTTTTTTTATTTCTGAACCACTTCAAATAAAACAAACACTAAATGTTAACCCACGCTCATTAGAATACGCCATGCGCCAGTGAAAACTGCATCTAAATTTGTTAAGCCGTTCCTGTGATTAGACGGAACAAATGCACAAAACTTTAAAGAGACAGACAAAAAATTAAAGTTTTATGAAATGTAATAATAATAATTGATTTTAATTATTTTAGTATTGAATGATTCGTGAGTGTTTGAATACATTTTACGTATATCACACGGCTTACCTCACGTTGCTATTTTGTCTAATTATATCACTAGGTATCAAAAAGTACATTATAATATGTGTAAATGTCATTTTAATATATTGAATTTAATAAGTTAATTTTTTAAATATGTTTAATTGTTTTAATTAACCTATGGATATTTTCTTTGGGTAGATATTTTTAATAAAAAACATCAAAATATCAATAATAACATATTTATTATAACGAAAATTCGGTTTTGATGCTTTTTAATCAACCAACGTCCTTTTTTAGTGAGATACACGTCACCCTCACTAAATGTAATGAGCAAATCACGCAAAATTTGAATGGCAGCCAATTAATATCTTGCCTGCGCTTCCGAATAATATGAACCCATTTTTTCTCTTGTTACAGCATCTGTCGGTAATCTGCAAACATTATAAATGAAATCATTTTAGTGGCTAAACAGAAACTAAAATATTATATACTAGCTTTTGCCCGCGGCTTCGCCCGCGTGGAATTCGTTTATATCGCGAACCGGGTAAGTGGGGAAGAAGATACGTCATCAACTATCTTCCTGGGAAAATTCATCGAAATCGGTCAAGCGGTTTAGATTTTTCATACAAACTTTCATCCCCTATTTCAAGCATTTAGGGGTTGATTTATGAAATAAAAGTAGCCTATATGTGACTCTGGGTCTTCAACTATTTTCATTCCGAATTTCATCCAAATCGCACCGGTGGTTTAGCCGTGAAAACGTCACAGACAGACAGACAGACAGACTTTCGCATTTATAATATTAGTATGGATTCATCATACATTTATCGTGGGCAAACGTGACATTTTCAAATAACTCGGTTTGCCTATGTTAAAATGCTAATTTTATTGGCTGTATTTCCTGATTTTTAGGTTTAAATAAATAAAACTATTTAGGTACTTTTAAACTATATTTTTTTCGTTATAAATCGACCAGTGCTCAAATAGCCCATGCATATTTCCCCAAATTTAGGGTAACCGATTTTCATATAAAGCTGTTATAGAAACGAATGATTGTCGAGGTTTTGTGTTCCGAGCGGACCGCAAAAATATTATTACAAATAAATAATAAAATAATGAAGAGTTACCTGTGAAAAGACATTCCATATCCTTTTCTTTGGTTTTGCGAACAACTTTTACAGAGTTTAAAAATGCAAGACGGCATTTTAGCTGATAAAATTATATTAAAAAATTTGACATTTGCGACGTTTATGCTATTTGACGCATTCCTTAGTACTGACACGAGATTGTATTGTATTAGCTTTTTATTTTGTATTTGCTTTGGTAGCTTCACTTTATACTAGAACGACTACATCTGCCTTTTGGTTCTATAATCTGAGGCTTATACGTAGTAACACGACGACACCAATCCAATTTTATTGCTAACAAAGTGAGGTAAAGTGCCCAATAACGTTAATATTTTGGGAGAGACAAAGACGGCTGTCACAACTCGTCCAGCCAAAGGGGCCAGAGCCCGGACGAATCCAGGCGCAATTATGATGTGACATATTATTTCGAGATATTTTTTTCACCTATTCAATGGTTGTTTTTCAATATTCCATGATATTTCAAACCGATTTAGGACCAAATTGCAAACATGGAAATTAAAAGTTATGCTGGTCAGTCAACTCATTTACTTGGGGCATCGGAATTTAACATTATTTCCTAAAATAGAAAAGGATAGCGACATATTTCTCAATCAAAGTTCTAGCAGATCTACGCATGATACTCGCGATGCGATGACTGCTTCCCGATGATTCCTAAACAAAGATGTCGCGATGGCGCAATACGGACGGTTCCGTGAGTGCGATAGAGACCACAATACTAAAAAATAACAATCTTTCATCTCACCTGCACTTTTGATATTCCCATCAGCATCGTCGCCGTCAATTGTTCAAACAAAGGTCTCATGTCCTTTTTTATTTGCAAACAAGCCCGACAAATTTTGTCGAAATTTAATTTCTGCGTTTTGGCCGCCATTTTGAGGTGCAGCTATTGAGCTGCTTTTGTCCTTGTTGTACAATCCTGTTCATACAATATGGTTTGATCAATATTATTTCGATAAACGATTTCAAAACAATTTGAATTCAATATTATGCACTTACACTTTTTTTGTAAATAAAACACTTGGGTTTTTTAAAATGTGGCATCTATCCTTCACTATCTTGAAATATATTTACTAAAGTAAGACAGACATATAGAAATGTCGATGAACAAGACGAATGTGTTATTGCGCTCAGAAGCGCCGTGCCGAGTGGTGGGGACTTGGAAACGAGCCGACCCGAGCTAGACAATGGAGACGACTGATCAATATAACCATAGGTGTAAACGAGATAGCTACATTTCGTTAGATTGGTATTGGTGAAATAATTGCACAGTGACAACTACTCACTGTTTTTTATTATGATTACGAGAAATGTTTTCTAGGAAGTGACTCAAATTTAATTCAATAAGATACAATTATATATCATTAAATACTTCTAGGATAAATTTATTTAAATTCATATGCAAATATTTCATACAATATCACGATTTTGATGTATACCATCTCTTTCTTTTCGCAGTGAATTCTAATATGTTAGAAAGAGATGACAATGTGTTAATCTACAGGCATATGAAATAGTAGCGCTTCTCAAGTCAAGTTAGGTTTGGGAACTTCGTGGTAATCGTGGTGCGGTAAAGTAAAATGTTAGTTAGAAATGAAATGAAATGAAATGAAATGAAATGAAATGAAATGAAATGAAATGAAATGAAATGAAATGAAATGAAATGAAATGAAATGAAATGAAATGAAATGATTTATTTCGAACTTGGTTTTTACAAACACTTTTCGAATGTCATCTACGCCATCGCTTCCACAAATCCCTACGATGAGTGGCCTTGGTAGAAGAAGCGGCAAGAAACTCCCAAGGAGTTTCTTTTTTCTTCCCCACTCACAGTTACAGAGAGCACTTATCACTACTTAAGGCTATATTTCAAACTCATGTCCAGGCTGTTTCATCTTGAAAATATTCATCCAGTTTATAATAACCCTTCGTCATAAGAATGTCCTTAACATGAGTTTTTAGCTTATAGTATGGCATTTCCGTTAATTCTAACGGAATTTTATTATAAATTTTTACGCATCTACCCATGAACGAGCCACTAGTTTTACAAAGCCTAAAATTTGGTACAATCAGCTTAGCCTTATTCCTAGTATTAATATTATGGACATCACTTTTCTTTAAAAAACTATCATGGTACTTTTTAACATACATAATATTATCCAAGATATATTGTGATGTAACAGTAAGTATATTAACTTCTTTAAACAGATCTCTCAGCGAGTCCCTAGGTCTGAGGTTGTAAATTGCACGCACTGCCCTTTTCTGTAATATAAAAATAGATTCAATGTCTGCAGCTGTGCCCCACAACAACAAACCGTAGGACATCACACTATGAAAGTAACTAAAATAAACTAGTCTTGCTGTTTCCACGTTAGTTAAGAGCTTTACTTTCTTAATAGCGTAAGCAGCAGAACTGAGTCTCCCAGACAAGGCTTCAATATGGGGACTCCATTGCAACCGAGAATCTATCGTAAGGCCAAGAAACTTTGTAGAATTTACTAAGTCAAGTACTTCCCCATTTAGAAGTATGTTAGTTGGCACCTGTTTTACATTCGGTAACGTGAATTTGACACACTTGGTTTTTTTCGCGTTTAACATCAAGTTATTACAAGTAAACCAATGTAGTACCTGCGAAACAGTATTATTCACATCGTCAAAGCAATGTTTTCTTCTATCTACTTTAAAAACTAAGGATGTATCATCAGCAAACAATACAGTTTCACACAAATCCCGAGTAAAATGAGGAAGATCGTTTATGTATATTAAAAATAGCAATGGTCCCAGTATTGATCCCTGAGGCACACCCATAGAAATGTGTGCTCCTGAGGACTCTATACCATTAATCACTACTTTTTGTACACGCTCAGACAGGTAAGACTTTATAAGGCTAAGTGATAGTGCTGAGATACCATAATGCCTAAGTTTATTTATTAATATGTTGTGATCAACGCAATCAAAGGCCTTTGAGAGGTCACAGAATATGCCAATAGCATCCTGTTTGCACTCCCAGGCAGTAAAAATATGCTTGAGAAGAGCAATGCCCGCATCAGTAGTATTTTTTCCTCTCGAAAAACCGAACTGATTTGCATGAAATAATTTATTTTTAGAGAAATGTGACAGCAGCTGGTTGTAGATAATTTTTTCAAAGATTTTACTAAGAGCTGGTAAAATAGATATTGGTCTATAATTAGTGGGGTCGCTTTTTTCACCAGCTTTAAATAAAGGTATTATTTTACCATGCTTCATTAAATTAGGAAAGCTGCCATCATCTATACATTTATTAAAAATAATACATAAATGTGGTGCAATGGAGGCTATAATTGATTTAATGACAACTGTAGAAAGACCCCAAAGATCAGTTGACTTTTTAATATTAATAGAATTGAAGGTTTTTACTATTGTATCAAAAGTGATGTGGTTAAATGTAAATGAATTATTGCATTTATCAACACATGACTCCATAATATTCAAAGCTAGCTGAGGGCTGGCCTGCAAGTTTTTTGTAATTTCATGTGGTATTTCCGAGAAGAAATCCTGAAATGTGCTTGCAACTGCATCATCAGAAGACACATTTTTGTTGTTGACTATTAAGGCAAAACTACGATCATTAGATTTAACTTTACCTGCTTCTTTATTAATAATGTTCCAAGTGGTTTTAATTTTATTTCCAGAATTCTTGATTTTATTTGATATGAAGATCGACTTAGCTGTTGCACAGACTTGTTTAAAAATTTTTGAATACCTTCTTACATAATTTATAAATTCTAAGTCTGTGGAAGTAGACTTTTTTGCATAGAGTTCAAAAAGTCTTATTCTGCTTTTATATATTCCTGTTGTTGCCCAATCACTAAATTTAGTTTTTTTAATGCTACATTCAATTCTTTTTTCCTTAAAATTATTGTTAAATTCGTACTTTATTAAATCAAATACATTGCAGTATGCTTGATTTGGTGTATCATTATAATTAATATTTATTGAAGAAATTTTTCTATCTATATTGCTTTTAAAATTGTTTAAATTTTTTTGAGTAATTGGTCTGCAAACTATGTATTTTTTGGAAAGGTCATGATGGTACTCAATGGTGGCAAGTTGTCCGCTATGGTCTGAACTAATACAGCTTAATAGTAACTTATTAACAACAGTACAATTACAAAAAATGTTGTCTAAGCAAGTAGCTGATGATGGAGTTACTCGAGTAGGTTCAGAGAATGTATAATCTAAGTTAAATGATTTAAATAAACTAATAAACCTTACTGAGAGTGAAGTTGGAACAAGAATATCAATGTTGAAGTCTCCACATACAACTACTTTTTTATTTTTCATACATAACACTTTTAAAACATCCTCCATAGCGGATTCAAATAATGGGTAGTTGCCTGAAGGTGGTCTATACACACATACAATGACCACCCTTTCAAGCTCTATACAGGAGAGCTCTATAGTATGTTCAATAGAGAGGGATACTATGTCTTTACGCTCCTTATAATTTAAACTATTATGAATGATGATTAAAGATCCTCCCCTCAGTATGTTTTGTCTACAAAAAGAACTGCCTATACTATAATTATCTAGGGATACAATTAATTCATAATTTTTCAGCCAGTGCTCTGTAACGCAAATAATGTCAATATTCATTTCATTTAAAAACAAATTTAATTCCAAGTCTTTGCCGGAAAAGCCCTGTATGTTTTGGTGTACAATATTTAAGTTATGATGCTTTCCCTTTGTCGACTGATTGCTAGAGGTATTCTCTGTTGTCTCGCAAATTAATTTAAATGATTTGGAGATATGAAGCGCCTACCTACCCAAAGCTGGCATAAGGGTGCGGTTCCACTGAGGAGGAGCGGAGCGGAGCAGTGCGCGATTCACCAATCACATGGCTTGAAATCCCAGCTCATTGCGCCTCGTGCGGATTTCAAGCCATGTGATTGGTGAATCGCGCACTGCTCCGCTCCGCTCCGCCTCAGTGGAACCGCACCCTTATACATAAATAATTAAATTCGCGAAAATGAAAATCTAAGTACATAATATTATGAATTCAATCATAAAAAAATATTAAAGCCACAATTCTCAGGTCAATAAGTATAAGTACCTATATCTAATTAGAGACCTAGGTACTTACAGTATTTTAATGTTATTTATGGAAACCGCGGACGAATTAGCGTACGAGCCACTGGACGGTAAGTACCTACCTAGTCTCCGTCACTCATGGACGTAAATAACACCAAATACTTACATCACCGATGCGTTGCAGCCAACAGGGTAGAATGAAAGCCTACCGGCTGAAGACCTACTGGTGGTCAAGCTCACAGCCAGAAGACGTCGTCGGGTGCTTCGGATGGTTTGATAGATAGGATAAGTAGAGCTAGGTGTCTACGTTACATGGAATAATATTTTTCTATTACTCAAACAACAGAATCAGCAGAGTGGTGAAATGAGATGTGATGAATTGAGGTAGGTACCTACGTAAGGTTTCGAGAACTGGTGAGGCGAGGTGTGAAGTAACGAGGAGCGGAGTGTAGGTATACTATACCTAATAATTACAGTTGGCAACTTAACATCCCCATAGTATTTATTAGGTAGTTGACGGACTTATTCTATTTGTACCTAAGTAGGTACCTACTACCTACCTACCTACCTACTACCTAAGTAGGTACCTACTTAGTTAGCGCTTTAAAATGTCACGGTTCGTTTTGCTGACCAACGGTGAATGCTAATAAGGCTATGGCAATAGGTACACTGTTTCATCCCGAAATACATACAGACAGCATGGTGATAGGATATTTTACCGGTGGACCAGGTAGCTACAGCCAATACAGCCATCTACCGCTATCACTAAAACCGATTTGACGAAAATAGCTCGTTTTCATCAACACTAACTACCTAATTATAAAATAAAAAATATTTGGTTGCCACCGCATTATAAATGTTCTGCAATGTTCCGTTTTTAACATAATTAGGTACAAGTAAAATATGTAAGAGCTGACCTTTATACCTTAACGAATTTGAGGCACAATAATTTTACTACCTGATACCTACCTGCCGAAGTCACCGCTACCTAAGTTCTATAGTTACAGTCCGTTTAAATCTGTATTCTGGCTGTAGATACATAGAAAAATATTTAGCTTTTATAATATACCGGAGGTCTGGGAGCCACGGGCTCTTGGGCATAATTTATAGTCCAAAAGCCCGCGACTGCCAGACCTTCGTTATTTTGAAAAGCCTGAAAGTTTTCTGGGCACGGCTCTGAATTATGAAACTTGGATGTGTTATTTTCGCTGAGAGGTCTGAGGTACCTGCTAATAAAGGTGTAAAAAATAGTATCTTGAATATCTGCCTCGAACACATTAAATATCTTGCTATAAATAATATTAGAATTATTGACGTTATCCACTGCTAGTCATTTAGCTAGTAATATAGATACCTACCAATGATGCAATAAATAGGTAGATTGAGCGTCGCCCTACAATGAAGACAAAAAAAACACGGCAACAATATCAAGCATGTGTGCGTGCAGGCGATGTTTTTCACGTTCGTCTAGTGTCTATGTTGCGTGATCAATGATACCAGTTACTAAAATTTTCCCATAAATCACACATTAAACTTAATTTATGGAGTGGTTATTTTCATGAATAAATAAAAAACCCTACTTAATTTAATTACAGTTGTTTATGTTAATGTTGTAATAAACCAGCTAAGTTAATTAAATTAATATTTTTTACGCAGTTTGTAGTTGGAAAGGAGACGGTCCAAAATTGTATGGAGTCTGGGCCTGGTTTTGTACCAGTGATAAAATAAAATAAAAAAGAAAAATAAACCATTTTTGACTAATCAAATCCACGAACTCATCTATATTTCAGTGCAAAAATTATTTATTAACTCCACGTGACGCAATTATTCTACATAATGGCGGGCAGCAGACCAGAGGATTCATAATTTTTGACGTATGACGTTAGCTGTCAATATGCCTTCTCTATGCTTGAACAATGGCTCGAACTCAGAGTGAAGGACGCCATCTTGCAAGTGTTGCAAGTAGTACCTACCGAATAACTCGAAATTAATTTTATTTTAGCAAGTCATTTATTGCGATTTGTGAATTTATTATATTTTTAATGAACTTTCTGTATTTTTTGGTTTTTCATGGTTTAGTGTACAAGATCAGGCCCAAAATGGACCATCTCCTTTTCTAAAATTGTAAAGTTACCGTCTCAGATTAAGGTGAAAATTTGAAGGGAGGACGGGTTCTACACTCTCATTCGTCCCCCCAAACTAAATATTGCTCTCATAAAGTACTTACTTTTTTAAAATTATTTTTCTAAATCTCTAAAAATTTTAAGGTTATGTGGTCTCATTGGTTAATGTGTAAGCGCTCGAAGTCTTAAGTGTATGTATATGTGTGTGTGGACGTGTGTGTGTGTGTGTGTGTGTGTGTGTTTTAAACTACATTATAAAAAATAAATAACTTAAGTAGATCTAATTTGATTTTTGGGCCTAATTTTGAATCGTGACATCTCCGGCGCTGCGGAAGATGCAGCCAAACAGGCAAACAGGACTAACAATAGCGAAAAAGTAATTTGGGGGGAAAGTTGGGGGAGTCACCAACCTCTCCTCCAAAAAATTTCAGCTTAATTTGAGGTAGTCACTTTATAATTTTTGGAAACTTGATTTTTTTATAATAAAAAAAGTATGCATTTCCTAGATTTAAAAATGGTGGGGGGAAGAT
The DNA here is from genome assembly GCA_905404135.1 of Hesperia comma. NCBI lineage: Eukaryota > Metazoa > Arthropoda > Insecta > Lepidoptera > Hesperiidae > Hesperia > Hesperia comma. The sequence goes on along the minus strand of FR990015.1, from coordinate 414,827 downwards.
GTGAGCGTCAGCCCCCTCCCCCCCTCAAATTTTTAGCTTAATTTGAGGTGGTAACTTAATTAAAGAAGAGCCAATTATTTACGTTACCTATCTAATTTAATAAAAAAATTACTTGGAAAGTTAATTACATGCATATCATTAAAAAAAACTTCAATAAATAAAGGAGATGGTCCATTTTGGGCCTGATCTTGTACACTAAACCATGAAAAACCAAAAAATACAGAAAGTTCATTAAAAATATAATAAATTCACAAATCGCAATAAATGACTTGCTAAAATAAAATTAATTTCGAGTTATTCGGTAGGTACTACTTGCAACACTTGCAAGATGGCGTCCTTCACTCTGAGTTCGAGCCATTGTTCAAGCATAGAGAAGGCATATTGACAGCTAACGTCATACGTCAAAAATTATGAATCCTCTGGTCTGCTGCCCGCCATTATGTAGAATAATTTCGTCACGTGGAGTTAATAAATATTTTTTGCAATGAAATAAAGATGAGTTCGTGGATTTGATTAGTCAAAAATGGTTTATTTTTCTTTTTTATCTTATTTTATCACTGGTACAAAACCAGGCCCAGACTACATACAATTTTGGATCGTCTCCTTTTCACATTACTCTTGTACCTTTAAAAGTGGTTTATTCGACCCAATGCAAAAATAATCATTAAAATGGGCTCATAAACATACGAATATTAATGTTATATTATTATAAATAAACACAAACGTATTGGTAAACACCACCTTTCTTTAATCGATTTATAAAAGTACATGAACTAAATAATATACACGTAACCATAAACCAATTTATATACCCACAAAAATGATGTTAAGTCGGGAGCATAAAAATAGAAACTAGCAACACTGACAAAAAAATGACGTAATTTGGTTACAATAAAAATCAAAATTGAAATTTAATTAAAAATATGTTTATTGGTTACTTGCCTATGATATGTGATGTTTTTTGAGCTTTTTACCCTTCCTTTATAATTCCGGCACAGTTTAATAGCACATTTCGTCATGTTATCCCTCTTATTTGTTTATTTAAATTGCGCGCGTAATACGTAGTGACACGAAAGCGGCGCGATCGGCACTAATTGGCGGGAAAGTACTTCTGCGCCAATAGTTGGCGCAGCTTTTTTGACAGGTCTTCGCGGATTCGATTATCCATCTAGATACTTATACATCAATGATACCTACGTTGGAATGGTTTCTGCCAGGCGCTCCTGAAGGCGCTAGGTTTAATTTATTTTTGTCCATGTCATGTATCTCTAAAGTCAAAGGTCAAAGGTTAGAAAAAGACAAAAACATTTAAACTTTAAGCTGCGCCTGCGTTTATTAAAATAAGACCCAAAGAATACAAGACTTACAAAAGACATTGAACGATACCATGTGCTGGCTTGCATTTCCTGATGGTTTTTTTTCTATACTGGGAGTAGGTATTTAGAGGAACATTTTTTGCTGGTAATTTCGGGAAAAAAGTATTAATTGAGTTTTTGAGAATGTTGTGGTATTAGGTTTAATATTTTTTATACATCGTTCGGGGACATAATTATGTGGAGAAACCGGTTTTTCGAAAATACGAGTCCTGCAGTCGCGGGCGTCGCGGCACAAGTTGCCGGGTTCTTGAATTGAACACAGACTTATTTTTTTATAAGTCTGTGCACAAAATATGGGTCTGTGTTCTTGCTCTATTATAATGCCACCAACTTATCTGTTCAGTAGAAAAAAATGGAACTAAAAAAAGACAACGTCAATTTTGAAATATCATGTCCGCTGTCAATTTTTTGAAGTGCGAGTGCTCTATGTGTTTTAATTCAATTTTAATTGCAAAAAGTGATTAAAAATGCCTGAGCCTCTTAGAAGTCATAGCACGATTAGTTATTTTAAAAGTTTTAGATTTCATGAGGGAAGAAAATCGCCTGCTAAAGTAGGGCCATTTTAATAGGCCACATTTGACAACTGTTTGTCTTTGTTTTATAGTGAGGGTAACCTGCTGAAAAACATCGATTAATTTAATTAATCGATAAGGAGTTCAAACATCTGTAAATTGAATGCGATTGTTATAAAAAGTATTAATAAGCGCACAGTTCACACAACGACTAAAAAAAATGACAAAAATAATGCGTCAAATAATGGCGCGAAATGAAATCATGACTTTTTTGTAACATTTCACGTTTCTAGATACTGACTTGTGAGCCAGACGTTATTATATAAATGAATGATTACATATTTTTTGGCCTAAAATGTAATAAAGTAAATTTTTTTTTGTATTAAAATACATTTTATTTTGTAATCGTAAAATACTTTTTGACGATTAGTTCGACTTCTCGAATTCAACTTATCTACTCATCATTTTCTTTCGGTACCATCCCTGATATTTAAAAAGAAAAAGAGTTCACTGACGTAACTTTGTAACGACGTCAGTTCCTTACTTTTAAGTGTAAAAAGTTTAACAATATCTAGTATGGAATATATTAGATACTATGGGGTGCCTCCCTTACAAGGTTACTTTGTAAAATTTTGACGAACTGTCAAATGTGGCCTATTAAAATGGCCCTACTTTATATTCCTTCCTATCTCTATGCATATTCCTATCTCTATGATGCACACCACTTGACTGTGGCAGTTTGATAATTGACACATGACATTTGACACTTGTAAATGACAAACAAATATGTCAAGTTCTCGGGTCAGCAGGTCAGGTCAACTCAACTCAGTAGGTATTATCTATGTTATAAAGATAATATTTTTTCCCGTAATTATATCCACTAGCCAGGGACATCTCAATGAATTGAATAATTAAACATAATGGAATATCCGAAATAAATAACAAAATATATTTGGAATAAGTTTTCTCGACACTTTGGGCATATTGCAGTAAGTATACAATGTTATCGCCGATGCACTTGGGTATTACCTTTATATCAAGTCATGTTACCCCGAGCGCCGCCCTTTCAGGTCCCGAAGCTATGCCAGAGCACCTGGAGCTGCAGCACCTAGTGGACCTGTCGGGCAGCGGCGACGAGACCGTGCCGAACCTGCTGGAGAACAAGCGGCCGCTGATCAAACGATGCCCCTACCTCGGCCTGATCCTGGCGACGCTGTCGTCGCTGTTCTTCTCGCTGTGCTCGGTGATCGTGAAGAGCCTGGTGAACGTCGACCCCATGCAGCTGGCCATGTTCCGGTTCATCGGCGTGCTGCTGCCCACGGTGCCGGTGGTGGTGTACACGGAGCAGCCGCTGTTCCCGCCGGGCAAGCGGCTGCTGCTGGCGCTGCGCTCCGTCGTAGGCACGGTCGGCCTCATGCTCAGCTTCTACGCGTTCCGGAACATGCCGCTGGCCGACGCGTCCGTCATCGTGTTCTCGGTGCCCGTGTTCGTGGCGCTGTTCGCCCGCGTGTTCTTGAAGGAGCCGTGCGGGATCTGGAACACGATCTCCATCATTCTGACGCTCGTCGGCGTCATATTGATCACGCATCCCCCCTTCCTGTTCGGCGACAGCCAAGTGGAGTCTAATCCCAACTATAACAGCCTGCGAGGGGCCGTGGCGGCGTTCGTGTCCACGATATTCGGGGCGAACGCGTACGTCCTTTTAAGAATGTTGAAAGGACTACATTTTTCTGTGATTATGACAAATTTTGGCGCTATTGCCATTTTACAAACTTTTTTCTATTGTTTTGTTTTTGGTGTTTTATGTATGCCTAATTGTGGTACTGACCGATTTCTCGTGGTGTGCCTTGCCCTTTTTAGTTACTTGGGACAAATCTTGCTCACCATGTCCCTCCAAATGGAGCAAGCGGGCCCCGTGGCCATAGCTCGTTCTGCTGACATTGTGTTTGCATTTTTATGGCAAGTTATGTTTTTTAATGAAATTCCCAATAAGTATTCTGTATGTGGAGCTATTTTAGTACTGAGTTCTGTGATGTTGGTCGGCCTGAGGAAATGGGCGGTGGCACTGCCCGCAGACTCCCAGCTGCGGAGTAGGCTAGGCGTGTTGGCACAATAACGGAGTGATATTTAAAACTTGTTACTAGTCATTGTTAAGTCATATCACTGTATGATTTGCCTCCTATGGGTATGTGATACCAAAGAATATTATTTGTATTATTTAAGTTATATCATTTGACATGTCATTTTTATTAGATTGCACTAAGTATAAGATGAGACACAATAATTATAATAGCATAACGATTTTCACCCTATAAGACTGTTAATTAAGACCATTTGACACTTGAGTTCAGCAACTTCACATTTGTCTCTCTTGTGGCTACTTCTAGCTATGCAATGTTATGTTTTAGTGATGTGTGACACTTGCAATTGAACATAGCAGCTATACTGTGTCATGATTGAAATTTTTCTACTGAAGTTCTGGAGTAGTCTGTCCCAGTCTGGAGGTAGGGCCTGTGTGTGATATGAATCTCATTTACTCAAATTACACCAGAAAATAACCCACTGTATTATGAGTTTTTGTGCCCTGTTCCGTTTCTTCCCATAAAATAATTATTATCAGTATTTACTAATGTTATGTTGTAAAAGTCAAAGTAACATATTGTATATTATTAAATTCTTGCAATTTTACATTTATATGTTATGTTGTACTATAAATAATTTATTTACTAAACTTATATTTAAGGATGAATGATGATGATTGTTTAGTAAAGGTTTTATTATTGTGGTGGTGGTACAAATAATAAATTCATGATTTGTTGACAGATTCATCTCATGTCAATGTAGCTGAATGTTAGCACAAAAAACCTGAAAAGAAAGAAAGTGTTGTAGGCTCAGACCAATAAACTATAGACGGCGTGCCGTGAACAAAAGCGTGAAGCCGGCAAAAAGTATGCCTCCTTGTAATACACACGGCGGCACTCACACCAAAACTACTTTTGTGTTCTAAATAATAAAAAATGAATGAAGCTTTGTGTTCCAAAAAATAAAGTTTAAATTTAATTTGTTCTAGTTCAAACTGTCAACATAGGGCATTCTATTGGTTCCGATGTGTGTTTTAGGCACACTTTTGCCGGCTTCACGCTTTTGTTCACGGCACGCCGTCTGTAGTTTATTGGTCTGAGGTTGTAGGTATTAACTTACTCGATTATTGGGGCGCGTATCAGCACGCTTCCGGAGTTTTGCTGAATGTTTAAAATTATACTTTAATGGCACTTTTCAAAACTTAAAAGTATTCACAGAAATTACGATTAAATCGAATAAAACGCAGTAGTTCTTATCGACTTGACGCTACAGGTCGCGGAAGTTGACTTTTTGTTACTACCCTCTGGTGTAGAATATTGTTTGGTGCAGCACCAATCGTTTGGAATGTAGGTAGGTAGAAAGTCATTTTTATGTTTCAATTCAAATAGACTAAACACCTCAACGCATAATATTGGAAATCGATTATGTATAGATGTATCATTTAAACGATTGCTATTTTCTTGCCAAAATTATAAAAAGTAGCAGAGTTATGTAGCACTCATCTTTATATTAGGTATTATGCCTGTAATACATTTTACACTTATATTTTGATAAATTAATTCCCTTTTGTCGTGTGCGCTGTTCGTTGTTAGCGGTACTATAGTAAATAGTAAACCATCGGATTTTAGCTTTCGATTATTTATATTGTAGTGTTGAAAGGATGCAACCGGTGATAAAAAAGGCAATAAAGTTATGAAGGTGACTTAATGTAGTGATAAATCATCCTCAAGTAGGTACCCAATAGTTACTTACATTTAAAAATTTCTTATAAGTAGTCTTCTTTTTACATCGATCACGATGACTTTTAACTTAATAAATTAAGCAGTTGAATAAAATTCAGCTATTGACGCTTACGGGTAGGTCCTGGAATCATTTTTATCAACAGCCGCGACAACAGATTTTGTTCTCCCGGCACCTGGCACCTCATGGCAAATAACTTAAGTAAGAATATCATTGTTCATCAAATTCCATTCAATTTTTCACGATACCGGTTGAATACTGTTGCAAGCTCGGTTTTTGCGTTTAAGTATCTACCATAGATCAACTAAGTACTACTACTACTAACACTATGAGTAAACGAAGTTGCCCTTTGTACTATCAATAGGACTACGGGCAAATTGATTTTCCTGTGGTCCGATTGATACAATCACAGGCAAAAAAAATTGCCCGTAGAACTCAGCGATCGGACCACGGGCGCGAAACGGTTTAGGAGGTATTCTGAGCAAACTGTAGTTTGTGACAGTGTTATAATAATACTTATTATCGCTATGTAAGTACGAATATCCTGTTTTTATTATAAGTGAGTTGGACCAGTTTGATATGTAAGTGTCATTTGTAACGCTTTCTTTCAATACAGTAGCAAACCGTGATCGTATTGTACCTATACAGAATTTTAACGTGCAAGAATTTGTTTTTATCTAATATGTAATCACTTTTATAAAGAACTGTAACATAACTATTTCAAGATAGATATGGACTCAGACCAATAAACTATAGACGGCGTGCCGTGAACAAAAGCGTGAAGTCGGCAAAAAGTATGCCTTGCCTTGTAATACACACGGCGGCACTCACACCAAAACGACTTTTGTGTTCTAAATAATAAAAAATGAATGATGCTTTGTGTTCCAAAAAATACAGTTTAAATTTGTTCTAGTTCAAACTGTCAACATAGGGCATTCTATTGGTTCCGATGTGTGTTTTAGGCACACTTTTGCCGGCTTCACGCTTTTGTTCACGGCACGCCGTCTGTAGTTTATTGGTCTGAGGATATAGATATATTATGTCAGTATTGTAACATCTAGTCAGTCGCGAAGTCACACTGATTATATTTGTTCTTTAACATTATTTATTTATTTAAAGTTAAAATAATTATACGTAAGTGTTTAACCAATTTGTTTGGCATAGTTATAAGCATAGCATCTATGTAATTTTTGCAAGCTTGTTTTAACAATACCGATGTACTTATACTTAGTTACTTAGTTGTTGATAAAATTATGTATCACATGACCAACACCATCTGTTAGGGCAAAGGTGGGCAAAATGTAGACACTATTACAGACAGACAGATAACAATTTTATCTAGTGCATCCTATTCATATAGTTTTTATTTTTGCGTTGCAAGATAGATCTCCCTTATTGATACTCTTATGTTGTAATCGTTAATAAGATCTGATTATGTTCAATGTAGTTAGAATTTAAATCCATATTGAAATTAATAATTAGGAAAGTATCGTTTTCAGTGGAATTCCGACCCGATAAAACTACCTCTAGAGCGATATCCGTATGGCTAGGAATCGAATCTAAAAAGATGTACGTTGGTTGTCTAGTCCTAAGTGTGAAAACTCGCCATGTTGTAGGCTCACTGGGTCCCATTGTCATGATATTTGAAATAATTAAGACACTTAAGGAAAACTTGTCTTGTTTACAATAATGTCAATATTTTATATGAAGGTGGAAAGATTCCTTGATTTGTTTATTTGAAAATATTTGAAATTACGATTAAGGACCCTTGCATAAATTAATTGTGATAAATATGACCTTTTTTCCGTAGCCCATGTACCGCTTAAATATACAAATAAAAAGAACGTTAATAAAATAATTTCAATACCTTACACTTCTCGTTATTTATAATTAAATCATTTAACAAATAAATTTTATCAAAGTCGTCCAAGAGTGAGTCGGACTCGCATATACAAAAAAAAATCACAAAACATCACTAAACTTGACAACAGAGCACGGAAATATCGGAAATATTCGCAATGGTAAGTCTGGCATCGGTCGTGGTCCACCTGGGTTAGTTCATCAAGGCCTGGAAAAAATCTAAGTACTACATACTTAAGTATCTGCCATGCCATATATGCATATTTTTTAAATATGCCGCGCTTTGCTGGGTTCGCGCTTTGGATAGCCAGACTCTACCTACCGACTACCGACCGATAGACCTTTTAGGTATGTAAGTTTGTACAAGAAAAATTAAATTAAAAATTAAAAAAACCCCCGACACAAACATTTAAAAAGTAAAAAATAATATCTTTAAAATAATACGTCGCGTTGGGGGACCGCTTCTAACTATTCATTATCTAAGTACGATTTTTTTCATAAGTATCACTTGCTTACCTACTTAGTCTTAATTTTACCCAAGACTTATCATTTATCAATATTTTTTTATGTTAAGGTTAGAAGCCGCTTTAGATTCCGCCAGATGGCGCCCTTCAAGTAACAAATGTTTGTGGCTCGTCTGTGTACAAAATGAGTAAATAAATATTAAAAGTGTGTATAGTGTCGTGAAAACATCATAAACTTACTAAACGTGATGAAGACCAATACCAACAGTGTTATCCTAACGTGACTGTGCGGAAATTTTGAATATCAAGCATTTTTAATTCAAAAAATTACAACTGCAAGATTATCAAATATCGACGTTCAAATATACACAAACCTGGAAAAAAAATGGTTAAAAACACGTTTCTTATTAAAAGTGGCCCTAGTGAACAATTTGACTAATAACTATAGTGATTTTCGAGAAAAAAACAAAAATTAATCAAATTTCTAACCGTTGGACTTAATACTACATAGAAAGTAGCGGCATCTATCAACACAACTAAACACTATAATATCGTCAGAATACAAGATCCTCTACTTAGTTCGGGCAGATTTCGTAAGATAGCGCTACATAAACAATGGATACCAATAATATTACCGTGAGAAAACGACTCCAAAGAAGGAATTCGGATACAGATGTGTCTCATACATATTCATTGGATACAATTCAAGATTCTACAAGCACTGATGGACTGGATTTATCCATAAAGAGCGTTCCATCAATTTCAGCACTATATAAAACAGAAATCGAAGAGCTAAAACATCAAATAGAAGTACTACAAAGCGAAAATTTAAGCGCCCACGAAGAAATCATTAACCTTAATTTCGAGTGCACACAACTTAAAAAAGAACTTAATGATAAAAACAAGCAAATACAATTTCTAAAAAATGTATCCAGCACATCAGTCCCTAGTACACCATTGGCTACTACATCCACACAGAGACCATCCACACCAACTTTAAAAAGGCTTAATAAATTGCGGATGAATATCAGTCGCCTCTCGCCAATTATCAGAGGCCCTTCCCCCAGCTCATTCCCATGTACAAATGAAACACCAAAAAGTAGACCACACGATTTATCTAGCCGACGGAACGAAAATTCTGTCGTGGTTACTCAGGAGGAGCTTGAAAACGAACGACAGGCGCCTGCAGCAATACCAGAACAAAGCACAACTATCGAAACATCAAGCCAGAGAATCAGTTCACAAGATGACAGCGTTTGTATGAAAAGGAGCAAAATCTACATACTGGGAGATGACCAAGTCAAGGGCTTAGCTGCTCAGCTGCGTCAGAGTCTAATTAATATTAATGACCGCACATTTGATGTTTTTGGAATGACGAAGCCAGGCGCGGACAGCAAGGAAATTCTCAAAACATGCGAATCTTTTAAAAATTATATAGACAGTAAGGATATTGTAATACTATCCATGGGTTCAAACGATATTAATTATTATCAATTAGTTGCCAACTTTAACAGCTCACTTTACCTACTTCGACGTTGCAATGTCCTTGTTGTTGGTATGCAATGTAATCCTTTTTTAAATGTAGATTTTCTAAATAGGAACCTGGAATTGTTAACACAGACTTACTCAAAATGCACCTATATTGACATGCACAGAAAAACACAAATAGAACATAATCCTAAAAAATATACTAGACAACTAAGCTTCAAACTACACGTGAAAATAGAATATTTGAAATGTTTTACAAACTATAATAACAATGATAATAATAATAAATCAAAACTTATTAAAACCGATTCCAATTTCTCCATCACACCCACGACAGAACCCTCCGCTCCTCAAAAAATCTTCTCCTTAGTACTCCTTCTCATTCCTCAACCTTCTTTCAAAAATCCTTTACTGTAACCGCCGTTCGCCTCTGGAATGCTCTTCCTACACATATCCGTAATGCAAGGACGTTGAGTTCATTTAAAAACCTTGTCAAAGCCCACTATCTACAGAGTTAATCAGGTTCCCCTTTTTATTTTTTTTATTTCATTTAGTTTGTTCTGATCTTCTATTAATTTTGTTATACAAACATGTAGTTTATTATTATTATTTCCTTTTAACTTATTTATTTATTTTTATCTTACTCTCCCCTTTCTTTCTCGTGCACCTTACCTCGCTTTACCCTACTCTGTTCTATACTCCTCACTCTTGGTTGTCTGGAAGAGATCGCTATGTAGCGATAAGACCGCCTTTTGTACTTTCCCGTGTTTTATGTTGTTGTTAATGTCCATTTTCTTGGTGTACAATAAAGAGTTTTTGTATTGTATTGTATTGTACTTAACATATTACTTAATAATAACTTTAATGAAACTCCTATAACATTTAATGAAAATGATAAACTTCACACCGGAAACACAAAAAACCAAACAAAACTAAAATTGCCATCTAGAAGTTCCTATTCCTTTCGTAAATAACACAAAAATACTATTCCAAAATATCCGAAGCCTTAAAAATAAACGGAATGTTATAGAAGCTACATTAGACAACGAAAAAGAATTAAAAATAATTTGTTTAATGGAAACCTGGATGACAGAGAAAAAAAAGGATCTACTGTTTCTTCAAGGATTCACTTGTGCAACGTCTTACTGCCGTAAACACCACGAAGGTGGTGGCGTATGCATATTTCTGAAGGATGATATAACCTATACTGAACGCCCCGATATTAGTAATATGTCTTTAGAATATACGATTGAAATCTGTGGCATCGAAATTAATAGCTTAAACCTAGTGCTGATTGTTATATACTGGCCCGATAGCAATAGAAACATAGATATATTTTATAACCAATTAGAAAAGCTCCTGCAATTAGTCACCATCAAAGATGCCAAAAAGAAAATATTATTAGGGGGAGATTTTAATGTAAATATATTAAAAAAATCTCTAAAAACACAACAATTATTAAATGTAATGAATAGGTACAACTTCACCCAATTAGTAAAAGAACCAACTAGACTGACCAAAACGAGTGCCACATGCATAGACTTAATATTTTCAAACTTTAAAATTGATACAAACAGCGTACATACACAAGAATATGGACTCTCGGACCATAAACAGGGCCTGATTAAGAGTTCTGACCGCCCTAGGCTAATTATCAGGACGCGCCCCTCCGGGCCCCACAGGGGCGCCGTAAGGTGTGTTGGCGCCCGCGTGCAAAACCGATTTGCACCCCCCCCCCCCCCCCCGGGTTCAATACTAATTTCATACAGATTAATGTCCATTATATAAGCGTGTTATAGTCGCGCGTTCGGGCTAAAAAGTAGTATATTAATGTTTATAACATGATTCATGGTATGATTCATGGTTGGACCTGGATGGCGCAATGGTTAACATGCCGGACCGCTAAGCCGAGGGTCCTGGGTTCGATTCCCAGTGAGACGGAAATTTAAATGATGAGTTTAAGTTTCCCTTCTTGGTTTGGGTTTGTCCTTGTCGTGTGCGTTGTCCATGGCACCCACGACACGGGGAATCCTAGTGTGTAGCGTTATTTATTATATACTACTAGCGGCCCGCCCGCGGTTTCACCCGCGTGGATCCCGTTCTCGTCGGAATATATGCATGTATTATACATAAAAACCTTCCTCTTGAATCACTCTACCTATTACAAAAAACCGCATCAAAATCCGTTGCGTAATTTTAAAGATTTAAGCATACAGACAAACAAACAGACGGACAAAAATAGCGACTTTGTTTTATACTATGTAGTGATAAAAAAGTTTTCAAATCGAACTGCAAGCGAAACTAACATTGTTTTATAATTTGCACGACATTCAACATTAGGCTGGCAACATTTTTTTAGCTGACCTGCCGTTACCAAATCGTCCCAAAATCATAACAATGAGGGTAACCGTTTTTGTGCTCACCAGTTGGCGCCACTGCAGAGTGCGGTCATGCTGTCAAAGCCCGCCCATACATAAACAGTGACAAATGAAATTCAGACCATTCAGACAAGCGAAAAGTGACAGACAGACCTCCCTTCTCACTAGCGCCTCTAGCGGAAAATTCACACGCGGTTACCCTCATTGACTGCAGGCTACGTACCTAGTAGAGAACCAAATCCATATCGGATTTGACCGCAAGTCTTGTATTGGCTTAGTCTCAATAGACAACTTAGTTATTGCGACCATTGCACATGAACGTGGTCAGAACATGAAAGTTGCTTTGATTTTGAGTATTTTTTAAATATTTTACGCGGTCGATATAGTGTCGCGCATTACTATTACTAAGGGTGACGTGCGGTATGCGGGGTGTCCCTTCCCCCGCGCCTCACCTCATATGCCGATTGCCATGCGGACCTGTCGCGTACTGTAGACGGTACCTTTAGCGAGCTGCGATGTTGCCAGCTCGCACTCGCTCATCACCGACCGATTCGAGTGATAAGGCAGTGTTTGTTTTACGCGCGCAAAATTCAGGGATTCTCAAGCTTTTTTAGTTCACACCGCATTTAGTTTTTGTATTTTGGTCTCGATCTAGTTGAAATATGTAGGGTGCAATGATGCTAGTAGATTAGTAGTGCAAGCGAAGACTCGATTTCGGCGCCCCCCCGATCCTCGCGCCCTAGGCTGCAGCCTAATTAGCCTATAGGGTAAATCAGGCCCTGACCATAAAGGCGTAATGCTTACCTTGACACAAACACAAACGAAAGAAAGAGACAAATGGTATACTGAAAAAAGACTATTCACAGAAAAAAACATGGAAAAATTCAAAACCAGTTTACAAGGAACAGATTGGACGCAAATACTAGACCCTAAAAAAGACATAAATCACAATTATTCTAACTTCCACACATATGTACAAAACGCTTTAAATACACACATACCCAAGGTAGGAATGACGCTGAAGGCAAAACAGAGGAAGGAGTGGTTAACACGAGGTTTAAAAACTTCATGTCTTCACAAACGATTATTAAAGCTTTTAATTCAGGGAACGAAAAGTCCAATTCTTCACAATCACTATAAATTATATGAAAAACTTTTAAAAACGACGATACGTAAATCTAAAAAAATCAACTACATAAAAAAAATAAAAAGGTCAAAAAATATCACAAAAACTATGTGGCACATAATAAAAGTAGAAACAAACAAGGTATTTAAAAAATCGAAAAAAAATTTCAAATTAAAAATAAAAAATAAATTAACGGAAGATCCTACAGAAATATCTAATGGTTTTAACGACTTCTTCATATCAATTGGCGGCCCCGAAAATAATAATTGCAAGGGTCGACCCGTAGTCATATCGACAGAAAATTCAATGTACATCGGTCCAATAAATCAAAAAGAAGTACAATTAATTATAAAGACTCTCAAAAATAAAACTAGCTTTGGTCATGACGAAATTCCCCCTACATTAGTTAAAAAATGTGCTATTGAGTTTTCTGTGCCTCTCACAATATTAATTAACCAGTCTTTATCAGAAGGAATAGTTCCTAACCAATTAAAAATTTCCAAAATAACCCCACTGTTTAAAAAAGGTGATCCAACTGACTTCAATAATTATCGTCCAATAGCAATACTCTCAACCTTTTCAAAAATATTCGAAACTGTAATGGCGAGACGCCTCTACTCATTCTGTGAGAAATATAAAATCTTGGATGAATGTCAATATGGTTTTCGGAAAAATCTATCAACTACCGTAGCCGTATTCAAGTATGTAAAATATGCAATAGATTTTTTAAACTCCAAAAAATATGGCGTAGGAATCCTATTGGACATGAGTAAGGCATACGATCTTGTGAACTATAATATCCTCTTAAATAAATTGCGAGGAATAGGAGTACGAGGAATTGCATATGACTGGTTTGCCTCTTATCTGAAAAATCGGTTTCAGTATACTGAGATCGAATACTACGACTCACCTTCAGGTGAAATAACCAAAATAAAATCAAAATGTATGGAGGTAAAAAAATCTATACCGCAGGCATTGATGTATAAGTATCTAGATGGATAATCGAATCCGCGAAGACCTGTCAAAAAAGCTGCGCCAACTATTGGCGCAGAAGTACTTTCCCGCCAATTAGTGCCGATCGCGCCGCTTTCGTGTCACTACGTATTACGCGCGCAATTTAAATAAACAAATAAGAGGGATAACATGACGAAATGTGCTATTAAACTGTGCCGGAATTATAAAGGAAGGGTAAAAAGCTCAAAAAACATCACATATCATAGGCAAGTAACCAATAAACATATTTTTAATTAAATTTCAATTTTGATTTTTATTGTAACCAAATTACGTCATTTTTTTGTCAGTGTTGCTAGTTTCTATTTTTATGCTCCCACCTTAACATCATTTTTGTGGGTATATAAATTGGTTTATGGTTACGTGTATATTATTTAGTTCATGTACTTTTATAAATCGATTAAAGAAAGGTGGTGTTTACCAATACGTTTGTGTTTATTTATAATAATATAACATTAATATTCGTATGTTTATGAGCCCATTTTAATGATTATTTTTGCATTGGGTCGAATAAACCACTTTTAAAGGTACAAGAGTAATGTGAAAAGGAGACGATCCAAAATTGTATGTAGTCTGGGCCTGGTTTTGTACCAGTGATAAAATAAGATAAAAAAGAAAAATAAACCATTTTTGACTAATCAAATCCACGAACTCATCTTTATTTCATTGCAAAAAATATTTATTAACTCCACGTGACGAAATTATTCTACATAATGGCGGGCAGCAGACCAGAGGATTCATAATTTTTGACGTATGACGTTAGCTGTCAATATGCCTTTTCTATGCTTGAACAATGGCTCGAACTCAGAGTGAAGGACGCCATCTTGCAAGTGTTGCAAGTAGTACCTACCGAATAACTCGAAATTAATTTTATTTTAGCAAGTCATTTATTGCGATTTGTGAATTTATTATATTTTTAATGAACTTTCTGTATTTTTTGGTTTTTCATGGTTTAGTGTACAAGATCAGGCCCAAAATGGACCATCTCCTTTATTTATTGAAGTTTTTTTTAATGATATGCATGTAATTAACTTTCCAAGTAATTTTTTTATTAAATTAGATAGGTAACGTAAATAATTGGCTCTTCTTTAATTAAGTTACCACCTCAAATTAAGCTAAAAATTTGAGGGGGGGAGGGGGCTGACGCTCACATCTTCCCCCCACCATTTTTAAATCTAGGAAATGCATACTTTTTTTATTATAAAAAAATCAAGTTTCCAAAAATTATAAAGTGACTACCACAAATTAAGCTGAAATTTTTTGGAGGAGAGGTTGGTGACTCCCCCAACTTTCCCCCCAAATTACTTTTTCGCTATTGTTAGTCCTGTTTGCCTGTTTGGCTGCATCTTCCGCAGCGCCGGAGATGTCACGATTCAAAATTAGGCCCAAAAATCAAATTAGATCTACTTAAGTTATTTATTTTTTATAATGTAGTTTAAAACACACACACACACACACACGTCCACACACACATATACATACACTTAAGACTTCGAGCGCTTACACATTAACCAATGAGACCACATAACCTTAAAATTTTTAGAGATTTAGAAAAATAATTTTAAAAAAGTAAGTACTTTATGAGAGCAATATTTAGTTTGGGGAGACGAATGAGAGTGTAGAACCCGTCCTCCCTTCAAATTTTCACCTTAATCTGAGACGGTAACTTTACAATTTTAGAAAAGGAGATGGTCCATTTTGGGCCTGATCTTGTACACTAAACCATGAAAAACCAAAAAATACAGAAAGTTCATTAAAAATATAATAAATTCACAAATCGCAATAAATGACTTGCTAAAATAAAATTAATTTCGAGTTATTCGGTAGGTACTACTTGCAACACTTGCAAGATGGTGTCCTTCACTCTGAGTTCGAGCCATTGTTCAAGCATAGAGAAGGCATATTGACAGCTAACGTCATACGTCAAAAATTATGAATCCTCTGGTCTGCTGCCCGCCATTATGTAGAATAATTGCGTCACGTGGAGTTAATAAATAATTTTTGCACTGAAATATAGATGAGTTCGTGGATTTGATTAGTCAAAAATGGTTTATTTTTCTTTTTTATTTTATTTTATCACTGGTACAAAACCAGGCCCAGACTCCATACAATTTTGGACCGTCTCCTTTCCAACTACAAACTGCGTAAAAAATATTAATTTAATTAACTTAGCTGGTTTATTACAACATTAACATAAACAACTGTAATTAAATTAAGTAGGGTTTTTTATTTATTCATGAAAATAACCACTCCATAAATTAAGTTTAATGTGTGATTTATGGGAAAATTTTAGTAACTGGTATCATTGATCACGCAACATAGACACTAGACGAACGTGAAAAACATCGCCTGCACGCACACATGCTTGATATTGTTGCCGTGTTTTTTTTGTCTTCATTGTAGGGCGACGCTCAATCTACCTATTTATTGCATCATTGACCGCAGGGTTCCGTTCTGGGATGTATTTTATTTTTAGTGTATATAAATGACGTCGCAAAAAGTACTGACACCCCCAGCGTTTTATTCGCAGATGACATATCTCTGATCCACCAATGTTCAGACGGTTCTGACCTAAACCAAAAATTAAAAACAATAATAAGTGACGTAGATACCTGGCTAAAGGATCATAATTTAGAAATTAATTTTACAAAAACCAAAATAATACAATTTAGACCGTATCAAAAACAACCCTTGGACATCGACCTCACAATAAAAAATAAACAGATAGAAATAGTGGATAATATACGACTACTGGGACTAACTATCGACTCGACTATAAATTGGAAAGCTCATATCGAAAACGTGTCAAACAAACTGGCCAAATTTACTTACGCACTTTACAATCTAAAAAGAGTAACCGATCTAAAATCAGCAATAGCTGCATACTACTCCTATGCTCACGCTTGGCTCCTTTACGGTATAGTCCTTTGGGGCAACAGCACGGATGTAGGCAAGCTATTTATACTACAAAAAAAGTGTATAAGAATACTAGCCAATATTAATAAGAGGGAAAGTTGCAAAAAGTACTTCATTCAATTTAAGATCCTAACGTTAACGTCTATGTACATTTTAGAGTCATGCAAATTTGTTAGAAAACAACCTAAGTTATTTACGCTATCGAGTGACATATACGGTTATAATAGACGTCGCAAAAATAAACTAGTACTACCGAGATCCAATCTATCACTGCATAGCTCTGGTCCCTATTCAATGTGTATCAAAATATATAATAAAATACCGTCAGAAATTCAACAGATCGAATCTTTTACAAAATTCACAAATACACTTAAAAGCTACCTTATTAACAATTCTTACTATTCTCTAAAAGAATTCATAGACTAAAAAAAAAAAAATCATATTTAATTTTATTATTATTAATCTTATACCTAACATTAAGAATACAATTATATGACAAACCAAATCTGTATATTTAGATACTCAAATAATTTATTTTATGTAAAAAGTCGTGACTTATTAATTTATTTATGGATTTTAACTTTAATTTTATTTAATTTTAATTATATTCTATTGTAATTTAATTTAATTTATTAATAAAAATAGCATAATTTTAATATTTTGACACGAGTTGTAGCTTAAGAAATTTAATCAATGAATGTAGGTATTTTTACTTGTCATTTGTTATTTCCTTTTAACGAAATGTAAAGTAGGTACTAGTGAAATAAATGTAATTAATAGTAGATAGTATAATATATTATATCAGTAGACTAGCGAACCGCCCTCGCTTCGCTTCGGGACCCGTAAGTATCAACCGCGTAGGTCCCGCTCCCGTAGGAATTTCGGGAAGATAATAAACTATCACCAAAATTAATTTAGGTTAAATTAAATTAAACTTAGAAATAAAGCTTACGACAAAATAATAGCAAAGTAGCAAAGGATCACAGCAAGATTAATTCAGATTAAACTTGGAAACGCGGCAAGTTTGGTATGGCAGTGGGTTCGACCAAATTTGATTACCATAAAAACGGTTCTAGTGTGTTAATCTTAAAAGATAGACATGTACTGTCGTGGACATTTTTTTAGATCATTTCAAGAGGAATAATTCTTTCATACATATATTTTTGGTATCTTGAATCGTTTTCGCAACGCATGCAACGAAAGCCCTCGAGAATGAATAATTTTCCCCGTTTTTTCCACATTTTCCATTATTTCTTCGCTCCTAATTGTTGCAGCGTGATGTTATATAGCCTAAAGCCTTCCTCGATAAAAGGTCTATTCAACACAAAAAAAAAATTCAATTCGAACCAGTAGTTCCTGAGATTAGCGCGTTCAACCAAACAAACAAACAAACAAACAAACAAACAAACAAACAAACAAACTCTTCAGCTTTATAATATTAGTATAGATAGTAGAAAATTATTAGTAGTTTAATGAAATATAAAGTAGGCATTATTGGAATTAATATAATTATTAGTAGATATTGTAATGGAATAACAATGTCAAAAATAAAATCATTTTTAAGATTGCCATGCCCTAGCAGGGTTCATGCTCAGACTATATTCTACACTAGATTAAGATCTTGATGTAAGCATGATGCAATAAAATTTATGACTTATGACTTATGAAGTAAATGGAGCGGTCCCCCAACGCGACGTATTATTTTAAAGATATTATTTTTTACTTTTTAAATGTTTGTGTCGGGGGTTTTTTTAATTTTTAATTTAATTTTTTATTTTATACTTTTTATAGGTAAAAACATTTTGGATTAAGTTATAAATATTCTCTTACTATTACGCTTTCATTTGAGACCCCACACGAATATATTTGCATACATAAGGCAATTTTTCCCCGCTTTCACCCCCCACAACTATTAAACGGCTCAACCGATTTTCATCAAACATATTTTAAAATATGCGCCCGTAAGTTCCCTTTAATACAAAAAAAAACTAAATTGAAATCGCTTCATCCGTTTGGGAGCTATGATGCCACAAAGAGACAGAATGAAAATTCTTCCCCCCTTTCAACCCCAATAACTTTTAAACGGCTCAACTGATTTTCATCAAACATATCTAAAAACACGCGCCCGTAAGTCCCCTTTAATACAAAAAATACTAAATTGAAATCGCTTCATCCGTTCGGGAGCTACGATGCCACAGACAGACAGACAGACACACAGACACACACACACACACACACACACACAGACACGTCAAACTTATAACACCCCTCTTTTTGCGTCGGGGGTTAAAAAATCACATGTTTGGTGTTTTGATCCACCTATGCATGCTCCATGTTAAAATTTAGTACATAGTATCTCAATGGTTAAAATCATTGTACGTTAGTACATAGTAGGTATCTCAATGGTTAAAATATACATTTTTTTAATTCTTTTACAATATTAAAAACAGGGTTTATTGGGACATAGTATTGGGGTACATACTTACTTAGAATATTCAGTTTTTAAACTTAACTCGATTCTGTATTGTAAACATTTTAAATACGGGTAGGTATATTATATTTTGTAGGTATATATATGAAAGTTTTACTTTACATAATTTTGTTTAAATAAGTATATTTAGTTTCGTAGTAATTGTTTACAGTTCTATAAATACCTCGTCTGTGTTTTATTAAAAGTTAAATTTAATCCGGGGGAGTTTGTTTTGGTTATTACACAAAATCAAAATTGCTTGTTGCTACCTCGTCTGTGGCTTAATCAATGTCTGTGGCGTTTCCAGTGTTACTGTTTTTTATTATCTCAAAAATAGTGATGTTACCTGGATGCAAATGATTCAATTTGAAAGAAACATTAATCGGATTATTATTGTTTCGTATAATTAATTAATTACGCAAATTGTTAAAATACTTCATGAAATTATTATAGGAGCAGTAAATACACATCAAAAGCTAAGCTAAGCTATAACCCACTAATGGCCCACTACTGAGCACGGGTCTCTCCTCATTACTGAGGAGGCCTAGAGCATACTCCACCACGCTGCTCCAATGCGGGTTGGTGGAGGGGTTAGTTCCACATCACATCAAAAAGTGATTATTATTCAAAAAGTGATTATTATTAATTTTCTCCTGCATTTTTTAACGTTACCTACCTTTATTTATTTTCAGCGAACGTATATTTATACTTTCATGTATGCATGCAACGGTGCTAAATATTTTTCGTTTAGTATATATTTTCAAATTTATTTCCTTTCCGTATTGTTCTGTAATTTTTATTTATAAACTTATAACAAATATCATAACAGACACATTAGGTAAGAAAAGAATAATAGAATAACCAAACAGAACATCGTTCGTTAATCATATAAGTAATCAGTATTATTGAAAAGGTGGTGGCAACTGGCAACTTTCGAAAAGTGACATTTGCGACAGACGTATGTCATGACGTCCATGTCAATATTGTCAATTTACTGCACCGAATTAAAAGTGTGAGTTTAGGGTTTAGGATTCGATTCTAAACTCTTATTTTAACTTAACTCTATTATAATAAAAATTATAAGCTTCAAAACGTTTATCATGTCGGATCGACTAACCCAATTACAAGACACCATTAATCAGGTAAATACGTCTGTACTGTAAAGATATTCAATTTATTTTATAAAATAATATTCTAACTTAAATGTTTGTTACAGCAAGCAGAGCACTTTTGCAACAGTATAGGGATACTGCAGCAGTTCTCGACGCCGAGCAAGTTCCCCGGCTTCGACCGGAGCGGCTCGCAGACCCCGCAGCAACAGAACCAGGAGGACTACGCGAGTTTATTCGCGACCCTCATATCTCGGTGTGCGAAGGACATCGATACGCTGATCGAAGCGCTGCCCAGCGAAGAAAGCTCCACCGAACTGCAGGTGCAAAGCTTGAGACGCTTGGAAGCTGAAAATAAAGAAGCTGCTGAGCAGCTTGAAGAGGTATTGACTTGTTTGTTGTACATTTATCAACAGTTAACACCGCTGGGATCATAATATATCAATAAAAGCAATCAAAACTATTTCCAGGTGGTGAGACAGGGAGAAATACTGCTAGAGAAGATCCAAGGTGCTCTGAGCGACATCGCCCAGTGCCAGCTGGACATGCAGAACCCGGCACAGATCCTAAACAAGGAGATGAAGCCCCAGTTATAGGACCTGCACGGCCTCCGTGGCTACTACCGGCGCTGTTGAGTCTCAACCAGTGCTCGCTCTCCTGTGTAGTGTGATACAGACTAAATATATTATAATGTAGTGCTAAGATAAAAGTAGAGTAATATAATGGGTGCAAAATTTTTTTAGTTAATTTTGTAACTTTGGACTAGCAGTGTGTATGTGTGTCTTGGAAGTGAAATTCTTGGTCAACCCTTATGTGCTTGAATTGATAATCAAGAAGTTAGTGATATTTATTACTTTAATTTATTACAAAAATAAATAATAACTACTGTTTGATCTTGAAAGACTACTGGGGGTGTTCTTCGCAATGGGTACCGCTTCTAGTTTGGCATGATGTTCATCAGCCTGTGGAAATGTACTTGTATTTGGCACTTACTGTACCAAGGAACTTCTGTTATAAATATTTTAAATGCAACATTGCAAAAATAAGATGAAAGAATTTAACAAATTTTATTCATTTTACGTAAATAAATAGATTTTTTAAGTTATACACAAGTATTTTAATTTCCAGTGTGCTATATGGTCTACATTCTTATTAGTTCAAATTAAGTAGGATACCTAAATTTGAATACAGATCTTTAGAAATCTCATGGTGTGGTCAGATCCTACTCCCTGTAATACCTTAATCATGATTATAATTATGTAATCCATAATTACCTCGCCCATGTTTCAGATCCTATGCTATTTATGTAAATGAACAAGCATTTTCCCTTCATTGAGACATGGCCAAACTAATGTGTAATCAATATCAAACATTGTCATTGGTCTTGGTAATGTTTTGAGTTGGTGGCAAAGATAGGATAATCAAGAATATCTCAACTGCGTCTGACAGCTGTGTTATAAACGCGAAAGTCTTGTCTGTCCACAGTCCATCTGTCTATTTTCTCTCTGTGACGTTTTCATGGCTCCCACCGCACCGGCCCGATTTGGATGAAATTCCAAATGAAAATAGCTAAAGACCCAGGTTCACACAGGCTAATTAAAAAAAATTCAACCCCTAGGGTCTGAAATAGGGGATGAAATTAAAAAATAATAACTCCATGCGGGCGATTGGAGCAGACATCAATCTCCTGGACCCAATGTCCACTGTCCTCCGTCACCCAAACATCAGCAGTAGCGAACATCCAACCAATATAATATAGTCGCTAAAAATGTTAAGGAAGAAAGAAATATTTATTACTTAAAAAATAAATAACGACGAGAAGACCTACCTACTTAAAGTAGTGTAGCGAGTTTACCGTTAGATGGCGTTGGTAGTGAAAAATGAGCTTTGCTTTAAATTACCTACTCCTTACCTACTCTTTAGAAAATCAGTATTCCAGTGCAGGGTATTCCAGTACATCAGTTAGTAGGTATGTTGGTATGTTATAAATCTAAGGTTGATAGTTGCTACGGTAAGACGTGTAAGTTACTTTGAACTCGGAATATAAGACGGATCGCCAATGATCATTCAATATCCGCTACAAACTTTTACCTGTCACAAAATGTCTACATCAGTCGGGAATCAAACCCGGGTTACTTGGCAGCATGATCGAGGATTGCGTTGGAGTACGTGCGCTGTGGCTGTATGGGTTGGAATTGGAAACTGCGATATTATGTTATGAACTGCTATCCATATTACGGTTTAGCAGTTAGGCATTCGACCCAGTGCCCAAAACAAAACTATTGATATTGGATTTGCGCTTTATAGTAGGCGGATCATCGGTTTATGCATAAAGTATCCTTGCAGCTTTTTGAGCTCATTCAGCTTGCTTGGTGTTAAGTACATTCCCCAGGAAGCTTTGAGGAGGAACTCTTGAGAGCCTTAAAAGTAATCTGCACATTGGCCGTTTTTATTTTAGTAATTACTTACTATTTGCATAATGTTAAGATTCTTAATAAATGTGATACTGATTTGTAAAGGTATTGGATCTTTTTGAATGGTGAGTAGGAGGATGTAGAGACCAATGAAGGATGTGGGCTCACGCATCCGCGTCCAGACAGCGATTGGAGTCATTGTTATGACACAGCTCCTGTGTCCGCGAGCTGTCCGGCTGCTGCGAACACCTCAGTTCACCCACTGGTCTGGACGCTCGTAATGCTGGCTCTACAATCGCGTCTATGATTTATGATTGGGATGGCCAAATTTTTAATTTTAAGTACCTAATAGCATACGTGTGGCAATATTGAATTAGACATCATATTTGAAGATAGCGACGAAATCTTTTGGAAGAGTAGCTGTACCTGCTTGATATTATTGCTCTACATCAGGGAATTGTGGCTGGCGTGTAATTTATATGTAAACTAGCGGCCCGCCCGCGGTTTCACCCGCGTGGATCCCGTTCTCGTGAGAATATATGCATGTATTATACATAAAAACCTTCCTCTTGAATCACTCTACCTATTACAAAAAACCGCATCAAAATCCGTTGCGTAATTTTAAAGATTTAAGCATACAGACAGACAGACAAAGATAGCGACTTTGTTTTATACTATGTAGTGAAAAGTACTGTTATTACATTTTAATTGGTTTTAGTTTTGATACACATGGTTTTGGTGCATATATTTTGGTGCCAAAACCATGTACTTATATTAAAACTATAAGCCATAAGGCTTACAACGATTGTAATAGTAATATAGAGTAGGGAAGTCTACGGCGTCTACTACATACGTCTATGTATCCTGCCGTCCGTCGTAGAACCCTGCCAAGATGTTCGCGAGCATCAAATTCCAGGTTTGGGAAGGCACTCCGCGGTTTCGCAAGGCGTAGGGCCGTCCGCGCGGTGCACTCGCGGCTCACACGCGCGCGGCTCACACCAGCCTCTCGCTCGTCCGCCGCCGCGGCCGCCGCCACCTGTAGTCCGAAGTGGCCGTAGTTGATAACCACCCGTCTCCGCCGGCGCTCCGCTCCGCCGCTCGTTGCAAACACGACTCGAATAGTTCGCATTCCATCCGAGGAACAACACTAGAACGTTTCAGTTTTGAGTGATAAAATGACCGAACACCTGTGATTGTGCCTGTCGCTTGAATTTTTGTGGAGATCTATTGAAAGTGGATGTGAAAACTGGAAGAGGACCGGAAAAAAGGGTCCAATCGCCCTTTGAGCTTCCGCGAAAGGTATGTTCCGGAGATTGTAAACTTATCTCAATATTATGCTAAATTTTGTTTTATATATTTAAGATTTTACATTACAAGTTTTGTTATGTTACCGTTTACTTCAAGGACCTACATAATTCATTGCCTTAATCGGAAAATATGAATTACCCACCAGATTGAAATCATCATTTAGTTAAAACTCTCAACGTCTTTGTAGATAAGTAAATAAAATTAAATCGGCTATATAAAATCTATATAAAACTTCGACAGTTAAAATAAATAGTCATTTGAAACATGTTTATAAATATAAACACAAATATAAATATGAATTGCTAAGGCGCGGTGTAAATGGCGCGATGGCCGGGCCCTGGCTACGGAGGCACGCCAAAGTGGACTCTATCACGGTGGAGTAGGGTCGAGGGAGAGCTGACATTCACCAGCGGCGAGTGTTCGATCATGTTGTATGAAGCCTGAGAGGCGGCACCTGTGATTAAGTTTCCAAACATTGACATACAAGTGTACGGTTTCGTGGACAAGCTCGTGTGGTCGGCTGGCCACTTGATTTAATTTAAAATCTGTTAAAAATCAGTTGTTGCCAGTTGCTCCGATTTACGCTAGATGTTCCCATATTCAGGGGTCCGGTGGCAGTGGCACGACTCCGAGTACCGAGCGATGATGTTATATAAAAAAGTTTTTATATTATAATGTCATTTGGTCCGAGAATATGTTGATTTTTCCCCAACATCCCACGGCAGCACTTTAAGATGAGTTTTAACTTTATTCAAATTATTTTTATTTCTGTTTATACCAATTTTCTCATCGAATTCAAATCGTATACTTAATTATTTATTTTCAACTATTCAAATAAGAAAAGTTAGGCCTCTGTCGTTAGCAAAATATTATATTTATGTCTTGGTGACCGACCCGATTTTGAAACCGAAGTCCTGAACATATTTTTATTTTCCGTTCCGAAGTTTTGACACATCGAACGCAACAATACAATCCTATATAGTTATAACATTACAATATAGTTTACGTCGATTTTGGAAAATTCAAAAAGTATTTGTGCAGTTTTGAAAAGGATTCCTTACCCGCCCGCCCGCGCGCCCGCCCGCCCAACGGCAATAAAAATAATTTTTCATGACAACGGCAATGATAATAATTTGTCATGAAAACGATCGCTTAAATTCCGAATACCTCGCCTATTATATTATTATCCCACTTTTGTTATTATCGTACCTTCCCTCCTCTTCGTTGGAAGGTAGTGCTCGTTCACATTACCCAATAGAGCTAGTGAAATTTCTCATAATACTTATTGGTAATATTTATATTCATTTGTTACAGTCATGTAGCATATGTGTGGTAGGATCCTCTGTATTGTTTGGGTTGCGACACTGACAGACCAAAACGTTGACGAAGCACGTAGTCCTCCTGAGCAAACGGTTGTGAGCACGTCCATAATTGAATGACGTCACTAACTTCCATTGAAGCAGCCAATTTAACAAGATGATCGCCGTGTTTACTTTATCTATTGGTTTAACTACAGCATTGGTTTTAAGTTTAACAAACAGATTGGGCAACGCCGGGCCGCGAGCGCTCTCTCGTGCAATTATACCGAGATAAACATGTTTTACCGCTAAGCTGAGACTCCCTCTATTTGAGGAAAGTATTTGTAAGTTGTAAGTATCACAAATGCTGATAATATTGTTTAGGATATTGTACAAAAACTTAAGGCGTAATCTTTTTATTTCAAAAAAGGAGAAGGTTTTCACTCTTAATTCATCTCAATTTTTTAATGTGTGTTAACTCAACGTTGTATGGGTAAACGGATTTTGATCATTCTTTTTTTATTTGGAAGGTAGTGCTAGTCGTCTGCTCCCATATAATCTGGCGAGTAGTTTTTGAGTTATCCCTACATATAGATTTTGTAGTCAGTTCCGTTGTTTAAGTTATTATTCGCAATATTTAGGAATAATAGTATTATTACCTTACTTTGCAATATTGCAATAATGTCGAGTACCTACTTACTATGCGTGGTGATTATATCGGTATTCTAACTAGATTCTCAAATTCGAGAAAAAAATCCTGAAAGGCCTGCCCTGGCAGGAAATCCAAGACCTGTCTGTCAGTAGGCAGCGTCACCAACAAAATATGTTCTACATATTTATAACGTGATAGATTTATCACCAAATCCCTAAAATAATGAATATTGATATCCGATAATGTCAATGCCATTTAAATATTTAACATTTACAATATTGTCCTCCAATTAATGTTTAGTAGAGCTAAGTGTAGAGCGAGAGAAGCAGGCTCTATAGGCACCAGGGCGCGAGGGGTCAACAGCGGTGGCCCCAGGGCAGAACCTCTTCAGAGGAGCGCCTGTCTTGAGACCCTACGCCACCTGATTATGGTGTGCTCATAGTAGTTCATCTATACGGAATATTGTTCCCAAAAGTTCTGATATTTCTACAGCTAGGAATTCCAGTCCAGGTGTAATAATAATATGATTATTTGTGGCATGGGTGCCAGTGTCATGGATAACACACCAAGACAACAACACGACAATAATAGTTTAAATTTCAAATGTTTTCATAGCTGAGAATCAATCCCAGAACCTTTGGAACAGTAGTTTATTGCTTAGCTATTAAGCGGCATGCGAGTAATTATCCTGTGGTTTTTGTTCCATGTTCTGGAATTTACCACAGTTAGCTAGCCCCCTGTGTAGGTACTAGTAGATGAAGAATGTACGGCCTTCGTGCGGTACGTGAGCCAGGAGCCAGGCTGCGAGCTGGCCACGTCGCCACGTCGCCACGTCGTCACGTCGCTGCGCCCGTCGCCGCCATAGCCGGCGCACGCGGCCGCTAATTGAACATCATTTACGTACACAAGTAAATTTAGCAGTCGTGCCGCAGAGAAACGTGGCAGATATGAGATACGCAAATAATGAAGCTCCCAGCATCAAACTGGTCGTGGATCTCTACAACCTTGACAACACCCCGACGTTCACTGAGCCTCGTCCTTAACTCCTCTAAACTGAGGAGGGTTGTGGAGAATGCAATGACTGCTCGGTGATGATTGATCAAGGATTTGGAGAAAGGTGGTTCTGTAAGCTCGTTAGACACATTAAATCCATAAAAAGTATTGATAACTGCTCATTCGTGTAAAACGCAAGTAGGTACCTGCCTAATACGGTCTTCTTGGAATTCTTGATTCCCGGCAGGTTGTGCGGGGTGCGGTACTACTGAGCTCATGATAAATGTCGAAGGGTCTGCGCCAGCAGGCGGCTAGTCACCTATCGATAAGCCGCTGACACGCCGTACAATCACACTTGTTCACAGATATTGTCTCGCGTGCCGCCACCTGAACGCTTGGCGAACTGTTCACGTATCTACATCAATACTGGTTTCGACAACAAGGCTTAATATTAATATTAGGCTATAATAGAAGAGTTGGCGCTCGATTTAGGTCTTAGTCACGCGTGTTTCAAATGGTCTAGTATCCAGTCTAGTTTTAATTTTAGTTGTCATCGGGAGGCTCAGGCCCACGAGTGCCGTATTCACCATATAACCGTGAAGTATTAACGAATTCTTATACATATTTTTTATATAAGTAACAATATGTTCTATAATTGGAGCTGTACTGTACTATAATCACTAAACACAGTAGGACATATTTTACTGTTACTAACAGATACATACATCAATTGCTAATCGGCGCGAGGTTAGGCTTCCATTACAGATTGTGGTTTATTCCCCGAGCATCTAAGATCAGGTAGACCGTATACTTTGTCTGTATTATTTTGTCTAAAGTCGTTAAACGACATGTCAAATATACGCCCGTCCGAAATGGTAAAAACAGCGACATGTTTAGAGAAAGTGGCGTCGCGCGACCCCGACGGAACCGGCTCGCCAACTCTTCTTCGATCATAACCTACACGAACGTGTACTACAAATCACACCAATACACTACAAATACATAAAGAGTTCTCCTTCAGGGCCGGCGTTGCACTGGTGACTCCCCTGGTGTTGCTCGTGTCGTGTCTATAGGCGACGATGACCACTTACCATCAGGTGGCTCGTCTGCTTTTACGTCAGCCCTTCAGGCTATAAAAAAACATCTCGAGACGAGCACCGGCGCGGGTACCCGGCTGCTGCAGACCTATCCACTCTGCAATACATCGTCAGCATGACGCCTCACCTTCACATCCATCTGCAATGTTTTACAGAACAGTTTTATAGATAACGCCTACTTGAGTGGTCTTTCCAAAACTGCTAATATTTAGCCATTCTACCCAGATTAGGTGCGATGTATCGTTAAAGCAGTTAAAGGATTTATTTAGGCTCGTACCGGTTGTCGTTGGGCAACTTGTTTCGAAGAACGAATCGACATCGTCGCTTACGTATGATTTTAGATTTTTAGACACACCTGATCATGAATATGTAGCGATGCTCGCTAACTTACTCTGAATTACAATTGTTAGTTACTCTAGAAAACTGTGAATTGATTGAACATTAGTGTCCTTTGTTAATAAATAGACTTCCGTCCAAATTGGAGTTAAAAGCAATTATTTTACAATTCTCATGAAAATTTGAGTTTTGCAGGTTTTAATGTAGAGCTTTACCTTATTACTGAGTTAAATGAGGATTGGGGACAAGTGTTTTATTATTTAGGATTTCGTTGTTTTAACATTCGGTGCGAATAACCCGTCGCTCCATGGTTATATTCAAACTTTTCCACTAACTACGTCTGAAGAATCATTCGTTATTTGCGATATACAGTTTGAGTCCATAACTACTAGGTCTCTCTTATCTCTACAATACGTTTATATGTACCCAAATTTTTTTAACTTCCATCCATTCAGTATAATATATAATCATATTCGGAGAAAAGAGCGTATGAGCGTTGCGACATACAGACATGTGAGTGACTCTAAAAGGGTTACCGTATCACGTCCGTTAACATGTGAGAAACTTTTGCGAAGTGAAATTGTGTCTCAAAAGAGTCGGTGTTATGATCGGAGCGATTGAACGCGGCGCGACCGCGCACCGCGCACCGCTCGAACTACATCGTGATTAAAACACAAATGTGACAGGTTACAGCCGCAAACCGCATTCTCCGAAATTGGAGCCGAGTCAAAGCCGCTGAGGATACCCGGTGGTACGTCCTTACATTAATAGTGACAGGGAGCGAGCGATAGTGAGACAGTTCAGCTCAATTTAGTGCTGCATGCCGCGGCGCGCGAGGACACACGTAGGTGGGTATAAAACGCATACGTTACAAGTTTTAAAAATAAAATAAACACGAGACCTTAATATAGTTAAATTTTAGAGGTCGCCGTTTATTTAATGAAGTAACTTATTAGAAGTATGACGTCGTTCAGCTCAATATGATGTATGTATTTACAAGGAAAATAGTAAATAGGTTGCCCCACTCATCGGGAATGGTTTGAAAGTGGGAAAGTGCGTTCGATCAGCAATACTTGACTACATAAAAAACGTCGCTAAAGTGATGCCATATTGGAAAAGTTACGATATAACCCGCTTTGGTTCATCGACTCCCTCATTTACGTAGAAATGACTGCCCTGAGTTAACTAACACTGAACCACTCGATACTATTACAATCCGACTATAGTTCTGAATATAACGGCTTAGACCTAAGCTATAGTTAGCAAGTACATTTTTGTTCAGAGTGCATATGAATTTTTGAATAAAATTACAACATCACATGAATTTTTACGTGATCTCGATTCATTGATATTCAAGTGATAATTTGTATAAGTGTATTGGAGGCTTTGATCGGAGCGCGGTGGGGCGGTGGGTGGTGCGGTGCTCATTATCATATTAGTGAGGTCGCACGGAGCACTCGGTTTCACGCCGCCGATTGCCCAAATATTTGATCTCAGTTTGTAAATATAGCACAGGTGCGGCTCCATACATGTGGACGACTCGCTGGCAATGCTTAGCTGCTGTAACCTTGGATGTGGAACGAACTCGTAGCTCGTAGCGTAACCTAGTCTAGTCGACATTAGTTCTCCTCGTCGGGCCATTAATCCGCGATAACTTATGTCCGATTCGCCCAGCGGAGGACAATCGTATTTAATAGTAGTAGTGCAGCGTTCTTTTATGGGGCTTGGTGTACAGTTCTATAATAAAGTCCCTAAGGCAATCCGTGACCTGCCTTCAGAGTTGTTTAAGAAGCATGTAAAAGCACAACTCGTAGACAAGAGCTACTATAGTATAAAGGAATATTTAGATGACAAAAAGGCATGGAAATTACCAGCTCTGCAACCAGCTCCGCTAGGTTAGTGCTTACCTGTATCAATTAAGTAATATTGTAATTTTTATTT
Source organism: Hesperia comma (assembly GCA_905404135.1). Lineage (NCBI taxonomy): Eukaryota > Metazoa > Arthropoda > Insecta > Lepidoptera > Hesperiidae > Hesperia > Hesperia comma. The sequence goes on along the minus strand of FR990015.1, from coordinate 384,256 downwards.
TAAAAGATGCGGAGGAGTTTTTTTTCGCCGTTTTTTTCTCCTCAAGCACTTTTCCAAAACGGTGGTAGAATCAAAAAATTGACGTTCATAAGTGAATTTGTAAATTCCTACATGAAATAAACAGTTTGACTTTGACTTTGACTTTGAATAATTCTTCCGTAAACCCGAAGAGTTTTAGTACTCTTGCGACTGCGGCGTCTTAAATACAGTTGCATACAGATGGTGGAGCGTAGTGTTCATGATCATGACGCGTTTAGGAAGGTGTAAAGTCAAACAATTTTTAGAGGTGTCCATCTCAGTCCTCTAGTTCACCACATCTATGACCTAGCTAATTTAAACGTGGCCCCTGCTTTCAATTGTTAATTGGGGCACATATTACTAGACCGGACTATCTTAGTCGTCATTTATGCCCTTATTCCGTCACAGTTGTCATAGATGGCAGTGCAAGAGCCGTGCAGTCATGCTTGTTTGCTACCTTAATTACGTAAAAAATATGTGTATCAAAATGAAGATCAGGATCCAGGTGCCTAAGGGTTGTACGCTTTCACAGCTTTCACTGCGACAAGTACGAATATAACCTAATCTTCGGCTTTGTAAATAACCTTGTTTTATTCGTTGGCCTATTACAAACGCAAAATACTTTCTTTTAAATTGATGTAAAATGGTTAGAGGGACAAATAATGGGTTATTTGTGGCTTGTTTTGGTCGGTAATTTATTTGAATAGGTGTCGAGTGTTGACCGGCGCGGTTCGCCTTGACATTTGGAGTGAGTCGGCCGGGGCGTCTTCGTTAATGGACTCTTTTTATTATCACATTTATTTAGCTACATACTCGTATACCGTATATTTTACAGTCGCGTTCGTATCTCACGATTTACCTATATTTAAATGTTCCCAGTTATTAAAAGACTGTACCCGACTCGTTGTCACACCAGTTTGTAACACCAGTGTGACGACGAGTGTTTTTTCCTTTTCTTTATATCTCAACGTTAGTGGTATTTTTTTATTTTGCATCCTATTTTGCTTAACTACGTTCAGATTTTCTATGGTATCGATCTCTCTGATAAAAATATTTTTTATCACACTTGTTTAAAGAAATATTTTTTTATCATATTTTTGAAAATGTAAAAAATAAGTACGTACCAGAGTTCGTTTTTACGGATTTATTATACCGATACAACAACATTCAATCACTAGGGTGGTCCAGCTTAGTAAACAGAAGGTGTCAAAAAGATAAACTTTCTGAATGTTTTATATGACTTCGTAAAGTTTGATAGTGATATTATCACGTTAAAGTTTACTGAAATTAGTTGTCGTGTAACGTCGCGCCGCCCGCCCCGCCCGTGTCGTGTCCGGGATTGTGCTATAAATCTGGCACTTCGGTGAAGTGTTATCGGCGGCCTTCGCACTCATCGCGCCACGCTCATGTAAAAGGCTCATAATCCCTATCTGCCTCTGCTGTTGCAAAATTAAGTTAAATTTATGTCATAAATAAACTAACGAGTTTTAAAAATGAGTCAAAATATTGTGGTTGTTGTTGTTGATAACCTTCATGTAAAAAGACCGTAATTTAACGGTTCTTACTAAAACTTTGTTAACTTTATTTACTTTGAATTAAATTTTATAATCGGTGTTACGAAAAACGAAAAAGGCACCTTGACCAGTTCTGTAATCATAATTAAGTACCACCTATATTGGATTTCAAAAGTATTTTTACACCTCTCGGCTTATTGGGTAAAAACTTATTGGGTACTAGCGAACCGCCCTCGCTTCGCTTCGGGACCCGTAAGTATCAACCGCGTAGGTCCCGCTCCCGTAGGAATTTCGGGAAGATAATAAACTATCACCAAAATTAATTCAGGTTAAATTAAATTAAACTTAGAAATAAAGCTTACGACAAAATAATAGCAAAGTAGCAAAGGATCACAGCAAGATTAATTCAGATTAAACTTGGAAACGCGGCAAGTTTGGTATGGCAGTGGGTTCGACCAAATTTGATTACCATAAAAACGGTTCTAGTGTGTTAATCTTAAAAGATAGACATATACTGTCGTGGACATTTTTTTAGATCATTTCAAGAGGAATAATTCTTTCATACATATATTTTTGGTATCTTGAATCGTTTTCGCAACGCATGCAACGAAAGCCCTCGAGAATGAATAATTTTCCCCGTTTTTTCCACATTTTCCATTATTTCTTCGCTCCTAATTGTTGCAGCGTGATGTTATATAGCCTATAGCCTTCCTCGATAAAAGGTCTATTCAACACAAAAAAAAATTTCAATTCGAACCAGTAGTTCCTGAGATTAGCGCGTTCAACCAAACAAACAAACAAACAAACAAACAAACTCTTCAGCTTTATAATATTAGTATAGATGTAAGCAGGTAACTTTTACAGATGTAAAAAATTTCAATGATAAAATAAACATTAAAGCGATTAATTAAAAAAGAAAGTCAGCAAACCAACAGAAGTGTGTCTAAAATTTCAAAATACAATCTTCATTTTGTAGTTAGCTTTGGCAAATCGCATTTTCTATCAAAAATAATGACAATGTAATAAATGTTAACCTACTTACTTAAATAATTATAGATACTAATAATTTAACAATGTAGTAAAAACTTTTTATAATTTTTATATTTGAATAAAAGTTTATGTCGTAAAGATCTTTGTAATCATAGATGTATAGTAAACCCAACTTAAGACTGAAACGAAAGAGGCGCTGTCGGACGCATTTGACATTCATTTGACCAATCATTGCACACTAGTAACTGACAGATGAATGAACACAACGTACTTATGAATGACTTTTCGTTAGTTCCAATTTTTGCCATTTCAGAGTTAAGTTGGGCGGACTGTAGCATACACTGACGTTATAATAAATCTATGTTTGTAATATTCATTTAGTTTTTAATTTAGCCCATAGATTTATTATATAACTAAAGATCGGCAATTGTATCACTTGGACGAAACCAAAAATGAATCGCCCGCTGTCAATGTCACCGCCGAGCGCGACGCCTTCCTGGTGGTTTTTATATCTAGAGGAGTCACATCCAGGTACTGCACAAGTAACCATCACTAATTAACACTACAAAGGACGTTATTCCACACAGAAATGTAAAAACTAAATTAAGTATTTTGAGAAAATTGAGGAACAATTTTTGACAAGTGCCCGCTAAGCCCGCTATGCCGTCTAAAAATTGGTTTCGTCTATCTATCTCGCTCTGCCATACGTGTATCATATGTTTTGCTCTGTCGCATTTCCAATCTATCTAAACGTCAGTGTATGCTACATCTATGATTTAGCCTGAGCTGAGTCCGCAACTTTGTATACCTAGACTTTATAACGGGAATTTCTGGATAAAGTTTGTATGTTGCTCCACAAACTCCACTATCTCCGAGAGAAAGTCCCATAGCAATCTTTTCAGCCGTTCCAGAGATTAGCCCGGACAGCCAGATATTTTTATCGTTTATTTGTGTTAAGTCTCTATGATATATGTAACTATCTATCTGTACTTATGCACTAAAAACACTGTTATTTTGAAATCTCAAACAGACCCTTCAATTTTACTACTTGATGACTCAGTTGACATTTAATAGAGTAGAATATATTTAGATAAAGAATATTTTATTAAGTCCGGAAATAACATAACCTTATATGTGTATGGCGTTAGCACGAATATTTTCTCCGAGAATCTCGTCGCGCGGACCATGCTGAGTTTTAGCTCTTCCTGTTGCATAAAAATGTCGAGGCAAAAACTAGTTGCGATTCCGAATTATTTCGACATGTCATGCCTCCTTTAATTAGACATTGCGGTGCGGCGGGATTCTACGAGTCGCGGAGCCGCGCGTGTAAGACGCTCGAATAAGTAAATAGTCGGAGTAATGCCGTCCTGAACGCAAGTGCGAATCTATGTCACATATTTGCCGATGGATTTCGACATAGGCACTCAAGCCTCCTTTACTAACCTTAGGCAGCTTTATTTTGTACAGCGGCGATGTTAAGAACACGTCATTTTATTACTGCACGGAGAAGTTTCCTAAATGTTCGAAACAAAACAAAGCAGGGTTCGAAAATATCCGATATTTATAGTAAATATCAAAATATCGGATATTTTTGATATATATCCGATATATATCAAAATGTTGATATATATCCGGTATTTTGTATTAAAGCCATATTAAAATTTACTTTTACTTTTTACTGAGTATTCAGATTTTGATGATTCTTCTTTTATTCGCAAAATAAAACTTGTTGTGTAATGCAGTTTCAATTTGAGCAACATTTGACGAGTAGTTTTTAGTAATCTTTATTCGTCGATTTTGATTTATGAGGTAACAACCATAATTCAATAAACATTAAGTATTACGGATAATATCGTCATCAAATCAGAACATTCAGTAACATTTTACGAGGTAGCAACCATAAATAAACTTTATTATGGATAACTCAGAAACTACTCCTCAGATTTCGCTCAAATTTATATGAGACCAACCAAAAAGTACCAAATAAAAAATAAAAAAATTTAAACAATCATTAAAAAAAATTAACCTTTCTTCTCTCTATCACTTATATGCAGACGATCTCCAAATATATGTAAAATCTACAGTGGAAAATCTCCCTAATGCCATACACACAGTGAACGCCAACCTGGCTAGCATTAGCAACTGGTGCAAGTCGTTTGGCCTCATAGTGAATCCTTCCAAAACGCAATTAATTATCATAGGTAGCTCAAAAATGTTGCAAAAAATAGACTACAACAATTTGCCGGCCGTCACACTGGATGGTAATGTCATTAAATTTGCTGACACGGTTCGTAATCTTGGCATTATCATGGATCGCTCCATGTCTTGGGCTCCTCAAATCAAAGATGTCAGCCGAAAGCTTTTTGCTGCGTTAGGCCCGTTGCGCAGATTACGTAACCTACTGCCAATTCCAACCAAGGTAGCGCTTGCCCAATCTCTGCTCCTGTCCGTCCTTGACTATGCCGATATTTGCTATCTGGACATCACTGAGGAGCAACTTAATAAACTTGAGCGTCTCCAGAACTTATGTATACGGTTTATTTTCGGTCTTCGAAAATATGACCACATTTCCGAATTCAGAACTAAGCTCAAGTGGCTCCCTATCCGACTTCGCCGGAATACACACATTCTTTCTACTTTGTACTGCGTGCTATTCAGTCCTACAAGCCCGCCTTATCTGAAAGAGCGGTTTAACTACAGATGCTTGTCGCATGACAAAAACCTTCGCTCTAATGAAAATTTATCTTTATGTACTCCTTCTCATTCTTCTTCCTTCTTCCATAAATCCTTTTCTGTCCGTGCGGTCCAACTTTGGAATTCCCTCCCTATTAGTATTAGACTCTCCCCTTCACTTGATTCGTTTAAAAAACGTGTTAAGGAATATTACCTAAAGTCTATTAATTAATTTGATTGCGCCATCATTTTCACTTACGAAATTTATCGTTTGTTTTTGGACAAATAATCACATTTATATAGTATGTGTATATATATGTATGTATATGTGTATATATGTATGTAGGTATATTATGTATATTCATATTTATATGTATATATATAATTTATTGTATGGTCATTATATTATGTATATATATCTGTTTGTATATTTTGTATTCTTTTTATCATCATTACACTGTACACCCTACCAACATCTCTTGTTTATTCCCTTTGCCATCTTCCCAAAGGTTATCTGGAAGAAATCGCTATTGAGCGATAAGATCGCCTTTTGTGCACTAATACTAATTATAGCGTAGTCTTCTTATTTATTACTATGGTGTACAATAAAGTGTAATAAATAAATAAATAAATAAATAAAAGATTATGAGGTAACAACCATTAGACATCCCTACACATTATTAAAGATAATTTAAAAACCACTTGCTAGATGTCGCTTCAATTTATAAGGTACCACATGACAAGCACTACCTTTCAGACAAGAAAAGAATCATCAAAATCGGAACACCCAGTCAAATGCAGTGTTCGAAAATATTCGATATAGCTTCTGCCAGCGGTTTCACCCGCGTCCCGTGAGCTACTTCGCGTACTTCAGGTAAAAAGCAGTCTGCCTCGATATAGTCTTCCTCGATAAATGAGCTATCTAACACTGAAAGAATTTTTCAAATTGGAAAAGTAGTTCCTGAGATTAGCACGAGTGTATGAGTGTAGCTTTCCAACAGTGACATAATTTTTCAAATCGGTTTAGTAGTTCGGAACAAACAATCTAATCTTTTCTCTGTATACTATTAGTATAGAAGTATAGATACATATAAATATATAAATATCAAAATATCGGATATTTTTGATATGATATTATATAATATTCGATATCATTTCAAAATTGTGTTATAGAGTTATGAATACATTTCAAAACTTTATAGTCGACGGATGATTGGATTGACGGACTTACTGGATTCCGAGGTATCAAGCTTACTGCACTTCACTATTAGGTACTAAAGGATTATAGGACTTCACTATTACCTACTATGGGAGTATGTTTCAACTCTACTACAATCTGCAACGCCATGCACATTTGAGAAGTAGAAATACAGTAACAAAAGCCAAAAATTACATAACATTATAAAAATTTGTAAACCAATTTTGTATTGATATATATCACAAAAAATCACTTGATATATATCGGATATATATCAGATATATATCGTGATATATATCATTGATATATATCCTTCGAACCCTGAAACAAAGTATCTACTACGGCTACATACTAAGGAAAATTTTTGTTACAATGTTGACAAGAACACAACAAATGTGACATCATTTGTGCAGCAGAAACGTGTTCTACGTGAAAATAATTTTACACAATAAGCAATCATCTAATGTAAATAATGTCATCCTCCATTTGAATACTGCACCTCTTAGGTATTAAAAAAATATATGAACCATTAGTAATTAATTTCCATTTGATATTACCGTCACATTGTGTTACCAGACTTGATTCCAAAGGTAGGCGCGTTGCACATTCGCACTGAATGGTCACATACCCAGTTACCTCACTTAAAAACAGTTAACATCTCTGTCAATAAAAATCGAGTAGATTATTATTAACATTTTATGTTTGTTTGTAAGTGGCTTTATTCAACCAATGGGCAAGGCTTCGGTGCCAGGCCTAGTCTCACGAGGACCACCCAGTCAGCCCCGAGGTAAAAACAAAACACATCACATCAAACATGTACGCGCACAAGGAATTATGTCATTCCTACTAAATTATTATAATCAAATTATGTTTAAATCGCCTTCCTAATGAACGTTAACTACATTGTGAGGTAACATCGCCATCGTCGTCTTCCTAGTCGGCGTTATGTCACGGAGAACAAAAAGCCGGCTCGTGTGGCGCGGGCGCAGGTAATGACGGCGGAACTGATCGCGCGGATCGCGCCTTCTCCCATGAGCCATGAGCCTATTGATTCCTCTCTTGTGTAACACGCCGCTAAGTGGTACACTTACCCTACAGTGTCTCCCGTAACCCGTAAATGTCTGAGCGCTGAGCGCTGAACCCGTCTTCGGTAATGGGCTTAAATGTAACCCTACCATGCCGAGCGAGTACCCGAGTGCTGGCTTCAGTGAAACCACTATTAGGAGGCATCGCTGTCTGTGGACATCATTATAGAGAAATGTCATACCTAGATATGATGCACGAATATAACAAAATTCCAGTCACTGTCTTTTCTCTACATGGATCTTTCTCTACATATTTCAGAAAATATATCTGCTTTTAATAACAATAACTTTTACATTTATCGTCTGTGCGTTTGTTCTCGCCATTTTCAGAAAGTTTACCGATTTGTAGGTGGCTGGTGCACATCATCATTTATCATTTGTGACTATTAGCCCTCTGAGTATCCCTCAGGAGATCGGTACATTCTTCCATGGAAGCTGATATAAGCTGCTCCTTGAGTTCAGTATCTAAATAAGAATGTTAACAATATATATGTTACTACAGACCTATTTGTTAGTAAGCATCATATTAATATTTATTAAATAGTTACCATATACATAAAGTTTTCTCATACTTAATTATGGTGAAAAAATTGTGCTTCGAATTCAAAAGAAACACATTGTACCAATATAAATTATATTATTTATACCTAATTAAAATATTTTTATTAAATGTAAATTAATTATGTAGCAATTTAATATTCACTGTAATTATACCAGTGATGTTGAAAATATTGGCTAATTCTTATTTTAATGACACCTTCGTATTTGTCCTAATAAAAATAAAAGTTTAAGTTACTAATTACTACAAAGATCTTCGTAAATACATAAAACACCTCAATATGATCCGTATTGTGATTGCATGAATAAGTAACAACTAATTTGACGACCCGGATGGCGCAATGGTTAACACGCCAGATCGCTGTTCCGAGGGTCCTGGGTTCGATTCCCAGCGAGGCGGAAATTTGGATGATGAGTTTGAATTTCCGTTCTCGGTCTGGGTGTGTCCTTGTCTTGTGTGTTGTCCATGGCACCCACGACACAGGGAATCCTGGTGTGGGGCTATGAGTGTGAAGCGTTATTTATTTATTAATAACAAAGTTGTCGAAGTATAGCGATGGTGTATGCTGCGGGTAAAGGAGCCGTCACGACCGCGAGTGCGCTGCGTCAGTTGCACTGTTCTTGAAACTTCCGAAAGAATTCGACCCCGCCCGTGCTTATGCTAGTTGGGCTTCGGTTCTAGTAAGTAATGCGAACGAACTTATCGCATTGCAGTTTTTATTCACCCTTTGACATTCAAACTACCGCAACGTCCTACTGACTTAAACATTTCGCGTTAATAGCTCTAACATGCTCGTTAACAGTACGAGGTCATAATATTGTGACAGTGTGATAGATAGCATTTGAGAAATTTTGGAGCAACATTTTTAGTTTAATGCGCACATTAAAACTAGTTAAAACAATAATTAAACGCGGTTACTGTCCATGGTGGTGTTTTTCTTAATTAGTTGTATGTTAATTGGTCTTAAAAGCAGGTCATCGTCCCAGTCAGAAATTGACCTTGGTTGCAGGTCTCTATTTACGTAGAAAAGTTAGGAACTACTTGACAACAATCCCACTTGATGGTCAATCGTTGATGTTGAACTGTTGAACGTATTAACTTATGAATGCGTATTTAATCTCTTATACAAGGCTTCGTTTCTCTTGTTCTCCTTGACCAACTCCACAACTCCTGGAGTGCAATACGGGATTTAGTTTACTGATGCAAATAACTTGTTATTGTTATAGGTACTTGCACCGATCAGACCCATCACATAACAGTGAACTAATCGACACGAAGTTCGTGTTGATAGCTCCACTCGTAGTTGGAAACAAGATTAAAGATTTAGGTCGAATGCCCGACACGAAAAGCTCCCCGAAGGATGCGCGGTCATTTCACTTTCGTTGATGCGCGGGACGGAGGGGCGACGCTCGTCACCCGATAGGTATATGTACTTAACCCAAGAGAACCTTCGGCACTGATGCTGCACCGCCCGCTTATTATTAACCCCCGACGCAAAAAGAGGGGTGTTATAAGTTTGACGTGTCTGTGTGTGTGTGTGTGTGTCTGTCTGTCTGTCTGTGGCATCATAGCTCCCGAACGGATGAAGCGATTTCAATTTAGTTTTCTTTGTATTAAAGGGGACTTACGGGCGCGTGTTTTTAGATATGTTTGATGAAAATCGGTTGAGCCGTTTAAAAGTTATTGGGGCTGAAAGGGGAGAAGAATTTTCATTCTGTCTCTTTGTGGCATCATAGCTCCCGAACGGATGAAGCGATTTCAATTTAATTTTCTTTGTATTAAAGGGGACTTACGGGCGCGTATTTTTAGATATGTTTGATGAGAATCGGTTGAGCCGTTTAAAAGTTATTGGGGCTGAAAGGGGGGAAGAATTTTCATTCTGTCTCTTTGTGGCATCATAGCTCCCAAACGGATGAAGCGATTTCAATTTAGTTTTTTTGTATTAAAGGGAACTTACGGGCGCATATTTTAAAATATGTTTTATGAAAATCGGTTGAGCCGTTTAAAAGTTATGGGGGGTAAAAGCGGGGAAGAATAGCCGAATGTATGCAAATATACTCGTGTGGGGTCTCAAATGAAAGGGCACAGTAAGAGAATATTTATGACTTAATCGAGAATATTCTTACCTATAAAAAGTATAAAATAAAAATTAAATTAAAAATTAAAAAAACCCCCGACACAAACATTTAAAAAGTAAAAAATAATATCTCTAAAAATAATACGTTGCGTTGGGGGACCGCTCCATTTACTTCTAACTTTAACACAAAAAAATATTGATAAAATATGATAAGTCTTGGGTAAATAGGCATGTGATACTTATGAAAAAAATCGTAGATAATGAGTAGTTAGGAGCGGTCCCCCAACGCGACGTATTATTTTTAGAGATATTATTTTTTACTTTTTAAATGTTTGTGTCGGGGGTTTTTTTAATTTTTATTGTAGCTTCCTTATCCCACTGCTGGACTCGGACCTCATATGGACTATGCCCCCCACACGGGGTAAACCCGGGTTACATTTTTAGAACTCTCATTAGTGATATCAATACTTGAAAATACACGCATCTTGTTTGCCATGGTTGGGATACAATGCGCGATGCCAGGATCAAACGTCACCCTGCCTCACACTGACTGCTGCAGCTCTGTTCAAAGTAATAATTAAAAAACAATATGAAAAACCAACCAATGGGAATTCTTGGAAGCTCAGTTACACTGAAATAATCTGTTGTTGAATGTTCGGTGCGCCGGCGCCGGCGCCGTGCGTCGATGTCGACATAACTAACATTTGAAATGTTGTTCAATTGTTCCTCGAATTGTCGTTACTTCGAATCCAAATAACAATCGAGTCAACATTATTCGTAAAAAATACTTTGAAAGTTTATATTGCACATTTGAATTTCGCGAAATCATCTCTACGTACGATTAAGTGGATTTCGAATCAACCATTTATGTTCGTACAATAAATACAAAAAATATATCTGCAGTTTTATTTATCAAAGAGGTTTTGCAGCATATAGAAGATAGGGCGAAACGGGTATCCGAGATACTTAGAACCTGAAAGGTATCTTGGGAAAGTTTCATGTCGTACGTTCAACAATAAACATGTCTAACGAGTTACAGAAAAATATTATTTCAACTTATAATTAAAACGTTTCTGAGGTATATATAATTTAATGTAAGCTTAACAAGATGGAAATTAATGTAAGATATGATCCGAGGAGGCCGCAGAAAGGCACGAGCAAGTGAAAGTGACGAGGAGAGCCGTTTACGATACGATATGATGGCGAGCACACGAGGCTACGTCTTCACTTGCATATAATAAAATTATCTACTGTGAATATACACACGTAACTTGTGTACATAAATATATACATACTAGATAAGTATGTCCCTGTGTACATCATGTTGAACGATGAGCTGGTGTCCCGAAGAGAATGGTGGGATCGACAAACTTCGACAAATATCTTTCCATGAATATAATCGGAATCTAGAAAACGTCTCTATCAAAAACAAGGGGCAACATTAATTTAGCATTTGACATTAATTAGCGCTTGTCAGATTACTCCGCGGGATTAGGCACAAATAAATAATCGATAATGCCGTCAACAAAACGAGACAAATAATGTAAACAAAAAAGGTTCGCAATTTTTAAATGTCAAATGTTAAAATTCAAAATAATGAAAGAACTAGGTAGAGACGATTTTGTCAAATTAAACTAACCTTTTTAGGAAGGCCTATATACAGGCATATTTTAGCAATACACCGGGTATTATTAAATTATAAATTTAATAATTAATAATGTTTGTAAATTTTCTAAGAAAATATTTATGCTTATTTGTTTCGCATGCGTCTATCATAATAATGATTGAGCAATACGATTTTTCCAAAGAAGGATAATTTGCATGAAATTATGTTATTCGTTAAAAAATTGTCTGAAAATAAAAATTATTAAAAGCAAATTTGCGATTACAATACTGCTTTCGACAACACCAAGGTTTTTCAGTTTTATAAATTTTTGTGGGGCACATATTAGTACAAGGTTAAACTATGTCTTGCACTGGGACATACTCGTAGTATATCGTATTCTTGGTCTTACCCCTATGTTATTCCACTTCGGTATGGTATCACAGCCGCGGTTGCTGTAGACGGCTCGTGGCAGCCCTAGGGCGGGCGTAGACACTGGACACTCTTGATATTTCACACCGCAAAACGAAACACAATTTATGTGAAATGAACGTAAACTAAGGGCTGAAACGCGATCTCTCTATCGAGGGGTAGAGCCGGCGCTCAGAATGTCGGATATAGAAAACCTTAAGCCGGGGTTGCCATCAGATAATTGCTCAAGCTCAAGCTCACTGCGAACTTATTCAACTTATGAACTTGACGACCCGGATGGCGCAATGGTTAACACGCTGGATCGCTGTTCCGAGGGTCCTGGGCTCGATTCCCAGCGAGGCGGAAATTTGAATGATGAATTTAAATTTCCGTTCTCGGTCTGGGTGTGTGTAATTGTCTTGTGTGTTGTCCATGGCACCCACGGCACAGGGAATCCTAGTGTGGGGGTATGAGTGTGTAGCGTTATTTATTTATTTATTTATAGTCATCAATTGTAAAATGTAATATTAGCAGCAATTGTAGCCGGTTCCGCAGTAATTCTTCTAATCAGTAATGGTGTGGTGCTGGCTGGTGATGGTGTTACCAGCGCGGACAGTGGGTAAGCGGGCCGCCGCCGTGTGTCACGGCACCCATGGCGTTCCGAACACATCCGATTGCGGCCGTGAAATTTGGAGCAATATCTGCAGTATTTTTACTATTAGCGCGTGTCTCCGTTATTTACTCTATAACTGCCGAAGTACGATGGGATTGTGGACCGATGAGCCTCGCTTCATCATTTTATTGTTTTGTAATATAATATTGTTTGAAATGCGACGTGTGCGGTGTGTGATTGCATGTCAACAACAAGAGCTGACCTAATTACGTGACTTTAGGCATGTGAGCGGCGGCTGGCGGGCTGGCGCGCAGGTGTGGGACTACCACTAACACCACACATGATAACGTCGTTCTGAAACGACTCGCTTCAAGCAACCTTGCGGTTTGTAGACCTGCACATTATTGTAGAGCAGCGGTACTCAACCTTTTTTATGCGGGCCACACACATTTCAGCCGAGCAACCCCGGGCCGCAAGCCAAAAATATTTAGGTGTAATTTATTGAAAAAAAATATTTTTCATTTTATATAGCAAAATTAGTTTTAACGAAAATTATTTTTACGTTCTGTGATAGATGCGTTTAAAATGGTTTAGGACAAACATTTGAACTTAGGTGGGCCAATCCAAAGGGTCCAGCGGGCCGCTGGTTGAGTGTGCGTGAGTGAGCTAGTGTACAGTGATAGTAAATTATACCCACTGATGGTGTCGACCATCACCTTCGCGATGACTGATGACCGCTCCGCCGCGTGTATTTATAAAAATGATGTAACGCCTCATCGGCCACGGATTTCATGTGTGTACTGTGTTGTCATCTCAAGGTAGGTATCGATAATTAGTGCCGTTCGAACCAACTTAATGTCTTCTTGGTTATCTTAAGTGGTCGAGTCCCACGGGTACAATTATAATATAATATGTTATTTCAATCTTATACAAGAATATAAATTTTCCAACTGTTTATTGTAAAGTAAGGCGTGGGGTTAGCGACGTACCTAAAGGTCTTGTGACAAGACAACACGAGGAGTTGCATAGCTCCTTGTCCTTGTCTCGCGGTACATTCTGAATAACGACATGATACATCGGTAGGTGTAGCGGTAGACTTCAGTTTATTTTGATTGTGGCAATAGGGCAGACGAACAACTTGGTGTCAATTGGTCACCATCGCCCACGGATGTCAGTAACTCTGAAAGCATAACCTATTTGCTTTGCTTTCGGCCAAGAAAAATACTGACTCTTCGAAATATTATGATCGATTTGTCTCATCTTACAGAAATAACATCATAATATTATAGTGACCAATTGACGATCGCCTCATTGTACCTAATAGGTATTACATGTGGTAGTCTACGGTAGCCGGCGTCAACAATGAAATGAACGTACCTACCTTCTAACTGAATTGTTCCTTTTTTTACGGAAGTGTGACGTCTACGTAAACAAACTTGTAATTTTATTTTTCACTAGCGAACCGCCCTCGCTTCGCTTCGGGACCCGTAAGTATCAACCGCGTAGGTCCCGCTCCCGTAGGAATTTCGGGAAGATAATAAACTATCACCAAAATTAATTGAGGTTAAATTAAATTAAATTTAGAAATAAAGCTTACGACAAAATAATAGCAAAGTAGCAAAGGATCACAGCAAGATTAATTCAGATTAAACTTGGAAACGCGGCAAATTTGATTACCATAAAAACGGTTCTAGTGTGTTAATCTTAAAAGATAGACATATACTGTCGTGGACATTTTTTTAGATCATTTCAAGAGGAATAATTCTTTCATACATATATTTTTGGTATCTTGAATCGTTTTCGCAACGCATGCAACGAAAGCCCTCGAGAATGAATAATTTTCCCCGTTTTTTCCACATTTTCCATTATTTCTTCGCTCCTAATTGTTGCAGCGTGATGTTATATAGCCTATAGCCTTCCTCGATAAAAGGTCTATTCAACACAAAAAAAAATTTTCAATTCGAACCAGTAGTTCCTGAGATTAGCGCGTTCAACCAAACAAACAAACAAACAAACAAACAAACTCTTCAGCTTTATAATATTAGTATAGATGTTCGAAAGAATTGTCCCGCATTGTGGAACACAGCACGTAAAAAGCATAACTTTTGTGGTGCGGTACGTGTGCTATTCTTCACGCGATTGGCATGAAATATGAATTACAGCTCTGTAGAATTCACTTGTAGGTAGTTATTTCCTGAACCTTCACTGATACTTGGTTTTAACACAAAGGCTCAGGGCACAGACCTATCAGTAACTGACGGAGACTGCACTATGAACTTTTTTATTTTTATAAATCGTATTCGTGTTGATTTATGAAAATAAAAATGGCGGCTAGCCATTGAATATAAATGATGAACCGCTCGGCGTCCATTAATATGCCCATTCACCGAGCTCCATGCAGCTAGCGCGTAAATGTAAGCGTATTGCATTAGAAGGGCTGCGCGAAATACACTTGTTTAGCGAGAACATCGTGCGCGTCAAAATACTCGCGGCTCATACTTTCTACCTTCGCGGCACGGGCGGAGCGTCGATGCAGATGCTGATAGATGCAAATAAAAGCATAAAGTTCAGACTAACAATCTAGTCAATAACTATTTATTACCTAAAAGCAGAAGAACTTGAATTTAAATATGTCTCTGCCTTATCTCCATACTTGCGAACCGTTTTGGAGCGCAGGGCTACTTTTTGGAGCTTCGGCTGGCAGAACACTATCTCCAAACATGTTGCAAATTTTGACATTGGACTATCTACTGTGTTTTAATTACCTATCGAGTTTTAGGATGGAATAATAAGAATCATGAAGAGATTATGTTAAAATTGAGTGTAGAGCATTCAGGGAGCGTGGAGTCATGGAATGTGGCAAGTGGTCCCTAGCCCGGCTTGCAGCCTTGCCGCGGTGTTACTCATTCTGGGGTTCGCCAAATGTCACACTAGCCCCGGAGGCGCCTCGCCCCCTGCCCCGCATTTCACTACTTAGATATCATAATGTCAATCTAATCTATTTCGTATCTTAAACATACGTAGCTTGTATTTCAACGATGTGAAATAGATTGACTTAAAGTTCATTTAACGTTACGAGCTCGGCACAGAATGGTCTTTTAAATTATCAATGTTGCGATTTAAATAGATGCAATAGTACATGGGAAAACGTTATCAATATTTCGTGGAAATTACCAATAAGACCATGAGCAAAACAGCGACAGCGGTGGACCCTTCACCGAGGGCGTGAGAACTACGATTTGCCAACGTTGAATAATAAGCGAATTTGTTTCCAATACATCGCTGGCATATTTGTTTAATAAGTGGAGCTGCTAATCGAATTAATTTGTAGCGTGACATTGAATACCGCGTGCGTGGTGCAACCACTAGCAGATAATGCACCGCTTCCAAACCTGATACTTGTTGTACTGTACTTGTTCTATCACTCGCTGTGATATTGTTGGTAGGTACTATGGTACCGTAGTTTCAGTTGACGGGTATTTTATGATCATCACAACACAACGTACAATCTATAGATGTGAAATTAAACATGTTTAAAGCTTGGTTTCAGATGTTATAGGATCTACGTATTAATTTGTTACACAGTATCACTAGCTTATGAAAATTAATCCATGTAGTACATGGTGAATAAGAAATGTGGAAGTATCGCGTCACATTTCAAACGCACTTAGTTCGTTGGTCGGCGGCGCGCGGGCGGGGGGCAAAGCGCGGGGGGCGCGGGCCGTTCATAGTTTAAGGTAAAAGGGAGCGCGCGGGCCAGGCGGGCGCTGCGGGCTGCGGGTAGGGCTGCGGGCGGGACCCCGGAATGCGGTCGGCGCGCCGCTTGTAAACACTGCGCGCAGGCGCCTGCGCCCGCGCAGTGCAGCGCCGGCGAAGCGCTAGCACTACCGGTGCTCTTTCAAAGCTACACGTGGTTGACAAATACATTCGGGTTCGGGGACCTCATATCCGATACCAGCCACAGGCACTTCTAGTCTATGGATTTAATAGGCTGCCAAAACTCACAAGCAAAGGTACCTAATACACTTTCATTGTTATATCAATCACATCGAAAGCGAAGCTCCAAAAAGCTCTACTTCACCTACATCTTACAAACTCTACATCTTGGGCAACGAATATAGCTTGACGCCTTTTCCACAGGCACTCTTGCGAGCTGGTAGCAAATTAAGTTTCACATATCAACAGATAGATAGTTCTACGAAACGGTCAAGCTATACTTGGCTAATTAGCCATTTTAAAATGGTATGAATTTGAAAGTTTAAAACACTTTTCTTTAATGCCCGGTTCACATTATTCCAGTACAGCATTCCAGTCCAGCGCTGGAATGCTACTGGAATAATGTGAACCGGGCTGAACCTGCACTGGAATGTACCATTCCAGTGATCAATCCAGTCCAGTCGACTGGAATGGCGGTCTATTTTTCATTCCAGCGCGCCCATTCCAGCGCCACTGGAATAGTGTGAACGGCCAATCCAGTGCTGGATTACATGTTGAAGAGTGAATACGAATTGTTGTTTTTTTGGGATAGGTAATAGGTGGTGACTAATTCCTAATAATGAAGTTAACTGAAAACCAAACTCTTCAGTTTGTTTCTTTGTACAGAGAACATGTATGTTTGTGGGACATTACTTCGGAATTTTATAGACACAAAGACATGCGCCAATCCGCCCTGCAAAATATTTGTGAGGGTATGCAAATAGAAGGTTCTTCTCAAATATCAGAAATCAGCTACTTCTTCTAACAGTAATAATTGAACAGTTATAAAACAATTTATTCAAACTCCTTTCTTGAAAGCATTGTCACTGTAGTGTTACCGATCTACAGCTTTTGAACGACTGGAATAAATGTGAACGATATGATCCAGTCCAGCACTGGACTGGATTACCGCTGGATTACTGGACTGGAATAAATGTGAACCGGGCATAAGAGCACTTCAGGGAATTCTCCTATAGGGACATTACCACAGATTACAATTTACAATACATTACCTCAAAATCTTTAAAAATTTTGACCGTGAAATTATTAACTTAAGTTTTTTACAGTGAAAAAGATTCAAATTTTTTTATCAATTGTAGAGGCAAAAACTCAAACCAACATAATAAAAGATGTGTACGTAACTGCTCAGCTGTTAGTTAATTTCGCTTTCGGGTTTCACGCATGGTAACACCTCCGCCCGCGCGATTGTAAAAAAAAGGAAGTTCATTAAACTTATTACTTTAAGCTATTGATGTACGAACAGTGAACACACGTGAGCGGTACACTGCGGTACGACGTACACCACGCAGACCGACCACAGAAAGGCGTAGCCAGCTGGCCGGGAGGGCGGCCGTGTGCCAGGGCAACATAACATAACAAAAGATGTGCCAACGCAACACTTGTACGGTGCACCTTCACCTTATTGATGTCATTCGAAGCGGTATTGTGCAATGGTTTACAGAAGTGAAATTTGATTAGATGGGACGACGTCCCGACGCGGCGACGGTGTGTAATTTCAAGCTATTTGGCGAACTTTGGAACGTGTGTTTAAAGTTATTGCACGAATTATTTTTATTGCGAATACGACACGCAATTGTAATGAGTGTTGTAACTTGCGTAATAGATTGAGGTACGAAGATTTTCCATGTTTTCCTCTGGACCTTGTGTGCTTTCACGTACCTACCTATGCTATGCGACCATAGAAATACTTTGTCCCATTTAGTCCCCGTCCGTCGAAAGTAATGCTGTAATGATTAATGATTCGCAATGACTCGATTTTTTCCACCCTTTATATTATTGTTCACTATTTGTATTTAGCGTTAGGTTGTTGTGGTATTTATTGTTTGGTTGCCCTTGCATGGTTGTCGATCACAGACGTGTTGGTCGCTGAACTTTTAGTACCTAAAAATAATCGCAGAATATTCCGAAATCAATACCGAAATGAAGTGGTTTATAAGTTTGTCTTAAAAAGCTCTCTGAGCGCTTAGCGACATCACTACATAGTATAAAACAAAGTCGCTATTTTTGTCCGTCTGTTTGTTTGTTTGTCTGTTTGTCTGTATGCTTAAATCTTTAAAATTACGCAACGGATTTTGATGCAGTTTTTTGTAATAGGTAGAGTGATTCAAGAGGAAGGTTTTTATGTATAATACATGCATATATTCCCACGAGAACGGGATCCACGCGGGTGAAACCGCGGGCGGTCCGCTAGTTACACATACATATATTTTCGAGCATTTTAGTTTCTGAATTAAAATTCTTATACTGCACACTGCTATTCCGAATTCGCTGCCGATGGCTGCATTTTCGTCGATTATCCTTATTTTATATGTACGTTTAAAGTCGAGGTGCGTAGGTCTAGATTACATCCATATTCTTATAAAAACTTCTGAATATTTTTTAATATTATCTTCCCCATACGATGGTAAATTTAATGATCCCAGGTGGAGAACCTAGGTGGAGCACGGGTCCGGACCCGATTGCGCGATGTTGTCCGTCGATAATAACGTGTGACATCACGTCCAATTATCCCATTGCTAATGCATTGTGAAAGATAATTTCACGTAACGCCGCGGGATTAGCGACATCGTGGATGCCGGCGCCGTATCACTTGCAATTAGTCCCGTCATGTGAGCATTTTACATAATTTATCACGCGTTTGCACAAATCGCGTGTTGCGTGTCATCTCTATTATCATCGTACATCTACGTAACAATTTAAATGATTTCTTCACAGATTTTTGAGTTTCTTTTATTTTGGATGAATTTTGATGATGTTAAGCGGGTCTCCCTTTTTTGTATTTGTTCACAAGAGTATTGCAATCACTTCCGGTAGACTATCGGAGCGGACGGGAGTTTTGCATTTGAAAGTGCACCGAGGAACCGGTCCTATATCTGGTTATTGTTGTGTTCCAGGCAATTCACATGCAATTATGTTTTTATTTTACACATTATTAGAGATCCATACGAAAATAATTGCAATTAATATGTGGAGAGAAAATTTAGTCACCTTAAGCACGTACCCGCGTGCGAGCTTCGAATTAGGGATACTAAGGTAAAGGTAAAGTAAGGTAAGTAAGGTAATAAAGTTTACACGAAGAAAACAGCAAAACATGAAGGAGAAAGAAAGCTGATTCTTGGCTATAAATCATATTCGACGCTTATATTCAGTGAAGTATCGCTATCACTAGAATCATGACAGCAATAATATTCTCAGGACTTCGTTAAACTAAAACGTGAAAATGTTTTATCAGAAAATATTTCACAAACCGTGTCACAGGTGTTTAGGATGATTATATTTAAATATACAAGTACCATATATACCATACATATACATATACCATATAGTATATTTATAATTATACATATACCTATACTAGATACTACTTTGTCAATATTTGTTCGTCCATCCGGGTTTGATGACTATGATAGAGGACTCTTTCGCGAGTAAATTGACGAGGCTCTGTGTAGCAATCATCAAGGTAGAGCGTTCTGTCTGCTGGTCGCCTGCCTGGGCTACAAGAAAGGTTATTTTCTATCATTATAAAAATAGAATTGTTGCAGAAGTAGACATATTAAAACTAAGTTTATCCGAAGCAGTCTCTCACCACGTCCGCTTATGCTAATAGCGCTAATATAAACGTTCGCGCCCAAACCGGCTCCGCGACTTGCGTCCATCTTGTACTCAATGATTCGTTTGTACATTTCATCATGACTCTCAAGTTCTGGTCGCCAGCACTAGGAGCAAGCAGATCTGCGTGTTTCGCACTCTCCGCCCATTGGCGGACTCGTCACAAGTGCTGTCTCGGAGCCTCATGACTGAAGTGACGCTGACGACTACCTAGTTATCTAACGCTATGTAAAGTACTTTATTAGTTATTGATGATCGATAGTTGCCAAATCCGTGTGGTTGCTCTCTTGAATTTTGCTGTGTTTAAATGTTTAGTAAATATTTCTGTCACTTGTTCAACGGAATCATACAACGCAGGTACTAGACAATATGACTAGGGAAAACATAATCTTTCGGTTTCGAGAAATCCTGGGAGATATCTTTAGTGGGTAGGGCATACAAGGCCCCTTTCTGGCTAAAGAAACGCAGCAATATCTGCTCTGACCGAAAATAAGGACTAACTACTTGTGACTGTCCTGTGTGTGTACTGGTCCTTATTTTAAAGCAAAGGTTATGCAATAAAAGTTTTGGGTAACTCGCACAGCACTAAACCCATTGTAAGTTGTGCTGGAAATTTTAGTTTTGTGTCGTCATCTCTAATAAACCAATGGAAATTCACAACATAATTGACAAGTAGGTACCCGCAGCATTGGCGAAATTGTTTAGACTGCGCATGTCGTTGAAATATGTACATGGGTTATGTACTTATGTTGCAACACGGACGGGATTATATTTTGTTCGTTAGATATTACATGTCGCGGTCGGCACGTTTCGTAGATTCTAATGTGGTGGCGCAACAACTAACTAATATTTACGAGTTTTCCGCAGCAACGAGCCACGTAAAATGGGTCACGTGAGTTATCCGCCGCCGCGAGCGATAGTGCTGACGACCTGCCGACCACCACGTCTCGGTTAACTGGTGATTGTCGCTTTATCACCTAAAGAATTACTGCTTTGGGACAACATGTCGTCAACAGATGCAGCATGTCGCAACGTTAAGCTTTAGGTCATTCTTTGCCTAACAAGAAATTGTTTTAGCGCCTCGCCGTTAAAACAATTTGAAGACAATTAGATACAGAATTATGCGTGCAAACATGAGGCGTTGCATTCGAAGGATGGCTCCAGCGTCCAGGCGGCGTACCTACTTCCCTCCAACAATAAAGACAGTAGGTTCCGTTCCTACTTAGAGATATTATTTAGAGACATTATTATTATAGACATTCAATGAAGCACCACGGTTACGTGCTCAGCTTCCATCGAGTCCTCCGAGGTAAATTAATGATGGAACGATGCAAATTATCTCCAATAATTGGCGGCACGCTACAGACATGCTCGATTGCACATCAACTCTTTGTTTATATAATTGCATTAGGTACTGTTAGAGGTAGGTGCTAATCACCATAACATTTCATTGTGTTGTCAATCTTTAGATACTGAATAAAAATTACTAGACAGATTTTGTTTGCGGAAGATTTTTTTGTAATTTATTTACCGGTTTGATTCGTGTGGAATGGAGGGATTGGAATAAATAGTCGGTGTCATCCGACAGGAATGATTTCAAGAATGAATAAGTAGTAAATAGCTACTGAATGAATGCGCTCTACCACCCATCAGGTTGGATTGTAGACAAGCATTAACTTAGAAGAAAAAAATGCCAAATAGGTAGAATACTGGTCCCTGTTGACCAGCACAGTGAATCTGCCATTAATGGTACGCCGATAAGATCGGTCCGGACGGCGCGATGGCACCGCCATGCCCGTTTATTCACACGTTATGAAGTATTATTATGTGTAAAAGTGAAATTATTTTGGAGTCGACGCAATTTACAACCAGTTCTGTTACACTGGCCAGCTCGGTCGCGGTCTACTACGCGCGCCACTCGACTGCTCGTGGTGGACGTGGGACTGGAGGAGTCTCACCACGAATACGGATACCAACCACTTTCTATTGTGGTTAAAATTGATCACTTATGTCAATTTCCGAGAATCGAGAGGAATGCTACCGAATGCATCATCCAATGTTGGTCCAGAAAAGTGAAAAATGTGGTTATGTATTTCCCCAACATTCAGCTTTCTCCAGCGTCAGGTCGGAGCCCTAACCGAAACTGAAACTACGAAGGCTCTTATCTCAGTAACAATGCATTTGTGACTAAATCTATAAGTGAAACGCCCCGACTACGAAGCTTTTAAAAGATTCTAAATACCGAGCAGTTTATGCTCGTTTGTCATGGTTATACCCTAGTTAATAAAATATGTCCATTTCACCACTTCACATTGTTACGTAACAGACGAATCAATCCAACTACTGGACAAGTAGGTAATATTTGTATTGACGCAACAAGTATTAAGTTAACGCGTCTACAATTTTACGAAACTAAACTTACACGGAAGCGGAACTGTCTCGTGGTCGAAATGGTCCCTGCGTATGCCCACTACCCACTACACAACTAAACGGTTTAAGTAAATAAGAATTTAAAATAATTTATTCAGATATAAAGAATGTTCGAATGCAGCAAATTAAAATTTTCAATGTTATCGTTTTTTTATTTTCTCAAAAAGAGTGACGTAACCTAGACGCAAATGATTCGATTCGAAAACAATATGAATTGGATTCTAAGATCGGATTAAAATTCGTTTGTCTAGTTAAGCAAATCGCTGAAATAAATAATAACATCATCAATTAATTCATGAATGAATTTTTCTTTACATTTTTAAATGTTAATGCTTTTATTTCTTTTCAGTGTTTATGTACGCTTGCATCGGAGTTTAGTATTTTTCATTTACTATATAATTTTAATATTCTGTAATTTTATAATATTTTCAACAGCAATTATCATAGTAAATTATTATATTGAGAAAGGAATAATCGAATAATCAAAGCATCGTTCATAATCGCTTGAGTAATCACTGTTATTGGAAAGCAGGTAACATCATTTCGAAAAGTCACATTAGCTTACGTCAATCTACTGCATCGAATTAAAAGTCGGACTACAGGTATCACTGAAACCAACAATCGCCAACAACGTAGGTATCACCATTTCGCAATCTATAAAATCAGGAGAAGAAACAGCTACAAAAACAAAAGATAAAAAAAAACAAAACGAGTATAATAAGTATTTAATATCACAACCAAATAACACAAGACATCCGCTTATAATGTAAATCTTGGCTTCACGATGCAAGAATGAGCATCATGCTATGAGGTAGCCGGCTGTCGACTGTCGAGTGAGTTTATTATTATACCTAGCGGTATTAACTTCGGCGGCTTCGACAATTTGTCAAAAAACATAATTTTATTTTGTGATGACTACACAGTGAAATATTTGGAAGGACAAGTTTCTACAATATTTTTAATTGGTTGGTTGGTAACGTAAAGATACCTATACCTAGATAAGAATAAACAACTTATGAGTAACAGTCTAACAGTTTAAAATTTAATCCTTATTTCTTTTAGTAACTGCTTCATCGTCACAGTATATTCGGGGCTTGACTTTCTAACAGTCGATATGTAATGTTTAAAGTTTAATTCCGATGTAATTACGTGTAAGTGTAATGTAATTTTTTCTGTTTATTTTTTATTTTTTGTTTTTCCACTTATTCCGAACTGTTCTGTTTTCATAATATATAATTATTATGTAACGCAGTATATGTAATTTTGATGTTTAAACAATTATTTAATATTTAAAACTCGTATTGTTGTCTTGTACTACGTCCGAGGGCCGGCTGATGACAATGATGGTGGTGAACCAAATGTATGTCTAAGATTTTCATATAACAAGTTGAGATTAATTACGAATTTATTTTATCATGCCCTAGTAATTAAATGATTTAAATAGCTTTTGTTATGAACACTTCGCTTAGTTCAACATTTTTCAGCATTTAGAAGTCCATTGCTGAGGATAACATCCCACAATATTGATTACGCTCACTTCTATTGCTATTTTACCTACTAACTACCTCTTCGAGCTGGTAAAAACATTGTTAAGTAATTAGCTATTTAAAAATCATCTTTAGTTATCAAGGCCTATTAAGTTGGACACTACTATTATGTGGCTTCTTGCAATGAAAAAAATATAACATCGGTAGCTAAGCACAAATTCGTAGATTTGTTCAATCATTGCTAAGTTACAATGCGCTGCAATAGTTAGACTGCGGCGTTAATCCTGAAAGAAGAGTTTAATAAATTAATAGGAACATTTATGTATAGAGTGTGATTGATAAACGCATAAATAAAGAAGTTGCAGTGTGTCGACGCCGAGTGCGGTGTTAGGTAATACATGCGCCCGCGCCGCCGCGCCGCCGCGCGCCGCGCCGTGGAGCGTCCGCGGCTTGCATAATGTGTAATGTGTGCGATGAAATTTCATACTTTAAAATACTAAAATACATGACTGCGCTGGTCATTAGCACGTTTGTTTGCTGATCTGCGTTTTATGTAGGTTATGTCGCTTCACTTTACATATTTATAATCACGTAATACAAATTGAAAGACAGCATATCGTCCACAGCAATTAGGTTGCTTGCATCCTAACAACGTTCATTTCACAGTTCTTTTGATAAGAATTTTGGCTGACAACAGGTCGTTATCAACCTAGATGGTACGGAATGGGCAGAAGTCACGAGGTGACTCGTTTGTAGGCTATTAACATGCGAATTATTTAATGTTATTAAAGATCCTTATCCTCTATTGCAGTGATGCCCTAAGTTAAATAGACCGCGACCCACCTCATAATTTTTTTTAAATTCCGGTCTCAACTTTTCACCTCATTGCTGCATTGGTACCTACAAATAGGAACACAGTCCCACTGAAATTACTTAGGAAAATAACTGTTACAACAAAATACGTGAAATGAAAAATAGACTCTATTGGAAAATACTTTCTTTATAACATATTTTCTTTTATTAACTATATTTTCTTTCGTAACAGTAGTGAATAGTAGAAATGCTCATAACAACTAATCAATAACAGCACAATAAAAATAACAATGATAATAAAAATAATCGTTCAACGTTGAGATGTTAACTTCCTCAATTCTTAAAATGTAAATTGTGTACTTGGGTCTGTCGAGGAAGTGGTTTTTATGTCCTCATTGTTCATCAGGCGGCGCCAGCGAAAGGTGAATAAGGATAGACACAGGTTCGTTATGCCAGCGACGCGCGGCGTGAGGTGGCCTTAGGTAGTTCTGTTAGTCATTAAATCATTATTTTTAACCGACTTCAAAAAAGAAGGAGGTTCTCAATTCGACCGTATATTATGTATATGCTTTTTTATGTTTGTTCAGTGATTTTTTCGTCGTTTATGGGCCAATTTTGATAATTCTTTTTTTGTTGTAAAGTAGATATGCGCAGTGGGGTCCTTTTAAAAGGATTACCAGGATCTGATGATGGCATCTCGGAGAAATCGAGGGCAACTTTCGAAAATTGTAGGGACGACTAGTGTGTTTGTTAATGTTTTCATAAGTACATTAAAGAGCTACAATTTCATGAAGGTCTGGAGTCGATCTGATGAAGCCGAAAGACAGTCAAGGGAACTCCTCAACGATTTACTGTAGTTATCTAGTGTTTGGGCTTGATCAATTTGTAGTGACGAGAACTTTACACCTATATGTTGAATTAAGCACCATCTGGCGAGTAGTGTTTGAGTTATCTCTGCTTATCGAGGTTGAAGTCGGTTTTTTTTTGTAAAAAGCAATAATGTAACGTGAAGGATCCATCCATTTCTCAGTCCAAGCCAATTTGCTCTATCCGTAGTGGACTCTACTGAACTCTGATAAGTATCCAAAATTAAATAGATTCTCGATAGTTCACACGCGTATTTTACCAGTCTGTCTAGCTACCATCCTGCTTCTGAATCGCTGGAAATAGTTTGTAATGGAGGAACTACTGCCGAACAATTTATTCCATTAAGACCATTATTATTCGTGTTACAACAATATTCCGCCGTTTAGCAGATCATAATCATTTTATTTAAATATGACGTGTGATTCCGATCTTAACTGGTTTGTTGTTGGTAGACCAGGTACGTCTTTGCGCAGAGTTAGTTTAGTACACCTGAATCAATGTACCGCTTGACGTCAACTAAAGTTATTGCTCCGCAAATAGTTATTGTATGTACATCCACTAAAATAGGTATATATTTAAGTCGCGGCTATCACTATGTACTTTGTAAATGACGTATTTGTTCAATTTATGTCAATGTATGAGTAGGTATTAAAGAATAATAACCTAGGAGGTCTTGATGGGTACATCATGTAGGTCCTGCTGATATTATTTCAAGTAATATTCTAGTAGTCCTAAGCTTGGTGTCGATACATCAATTATTTACTTATTTCAGTCGAGAAAACATCGTCAGGAAAATTTTCCATAATGTTGTCTGAGGTGTCTCGCCAGCCGTGGGGCCAGAGGGTTGGACTTCTGACTTTATTTTGTAGGTACTGACCGAGGTTATTACAATACAAGATACACGAGTCCGGCAGTAGGTAGATATATAATTACGAAGTTATGTCGATGATTGATTGTAATCAACGTAAAAAAACGTACGTGCTATAATTAATATTCCTCATAACAATATGGAGATGCCTCGCATACCCTTGATGGAGACAACAATTGATTAGTCTTAACAATTAACATGGGTTCCTTGATTGGCTCCGAGTCGCCATGGGAATACACGAGATCCCTATGCATGTCCATTGTTCGCCGGCGCCGGGCATTCATGTATGACTAATTACCGAGTGATTATTATTCAGTCAATCATTTGATGCAACGCTCGTCCCCAATGCGTCGGGGAGCTGACGAGGCACGCAAGCCCGCGGTTGGTTGCAGCAATTGCTCAGCCCCTTATGATGCAATCTGTCCAATGTTAGGTCCAAGTCAGATGGCACCAGCGCTATGAGCAAGTGTAAAAAAGTTGCCTCAATTGACCTTTCTTTGAACACTCCCAGACAATCTCCTCTATATTTCCGCAGATTGCCATAGGTCGACCAGTACGTGTTCCTTAGAGACACGAATAAGTATCTACGTTTGAGCGCTCGAGCGTCGGTTTGTTTGCTGTGCGTCTTGTTTTATGGAGTCATGCGGAGTCAGGACCCCGCGCATGGTATATCAATAAATTGTCACGGATGGATGCACCCCATTGTATCTGGCTGTTTAATGCAATTCACGTATTCCATATCTCATCGGAAATTACTATTATGAAAGACGGGGTGAATATTAACTACATTAATATTATACTTATAAGAAGTGAAGAATATTCCGACATAAATCAGTCTTACTTATGTTTAATTAAAGAGAGACAATAACAGGAACATAAGTAGAGCTAAACCTTTAGGTTAAAACTGTTAAATGAACCTGTCTATGCTCAACGTAGCCATATCATCTTAAAGCCCAGTAAAATATCTTATATGTTATTTTCCATTTGTTCCAGGTCAGTGAGCACTCTGTTACGACTGCAGCCGCGAGTACCTGTAGGGTATCCGATGGCAGGAGGTAACACTATACATTGTATTATATTTAATTTGTTTATAACAATATTGTATAACAATATTTGTATAACAATATTCCAGAGTAGTTCCGTTGATGTCATCAAAAATCCTGCTTAACGCAAGCAATGTTTTGAATGTTTTCACCGGATATTGAAGGCATTATTTTCTTCAGGATTTCTTCGTAGTTATATCATTATCATTTGTTACTATGAAAGTATTCTCATTATCTCTTAGGCGCTTTGCCCACGGTGCAACTGTTGCAGCAACTGGCAATTTGCAATTAACTTGCAACTAGCTGTTTACATACATTTCAATTGGACTGCGCACACACACACTCACACAATGTGTGTAAACAGCTAGTTGCAAGTTAATTGCAAATTGCCAGTTGCTGCAACAGTTGTACCGTGGGCAAAGCGCCTTAGCCATGATGTATCCATAAGTTTCGTAAACAGACCGATGTTTCTTTCCCGCAAGAGTCCAAATTTTGTCAGACCGATGTTTCTTTCCCGCAAGAGTCCAAATTTTGTCAGGTGTATCCATGTATCTTGTAATATACAATGAATTCCAGTGTTGCCTTTGTGTACTAAATGGATCCTATTTGATCAGAGTAATACATTCAAAACGTGAATTCAAGGGCGCGGTTCTTCCCATGACACCTACTTCCGTTCCACTGGAGTTCCGGTCGTAAAGGCTAAATAGATGCCGCCTCCATTGATGTATTTGGTTTTCGAATTGCACGATCGATTCTGTCCGTCCATTCAATAGACTCCCAAAATTAGCCCATTATATGTAAATATTGATCACAGTAGAAGTACGAGTGCCTAAACTATTTGTAAATGTAACGTCGTGTGGGAAGGAATACTACACGTTACAATATTAGATGCCTGCCCATTTTCGTGCCCCTTGACCAACATGGCTATTGGACTTGAAGCTACTTTAATACTGTACTTATTGCTTAACTAACTCTCCACCGACGGCGACGGTTTGGCCCGCGTAGAATTTTTGTTTCATTTTATCACTCGTTTTACCCTTTAGTGAGCAATGTCCAAAAATCTTGTCTTAATTTAATATTCCCTGCACTCCCCTGCGTTGATTAGTTTCGGCTGTGATCGGTGTTATCCACAACTTCCCCCTCGTATGGGTCAAATATTGAAATCATGCATACCTATTGGTCTCTACAAAACAGTTCTGCTGCTGCTGTTGTTGTGTACTGTTCTACAATATATTTGGCGGGGGTACTTAGCTACGTGTCCCAGATGAATTATGTAAAAACAAAAAACGAGGAAAAGAATAAAACACTACATTTAGTAATTGCTTCATCAAAATGCAAACATAACTTTGTTTTTTAATTAACACAGTTTTGTATCGAGGACATTTGTTAATACGAAGTGATTTTGAAGCATAAAATTATTGATTATGTGACATTGTTAATATCCTAGAGTCCTAGACGCCCCGCAGACAAGACGCTCCCATTGTCATGAGTCATGACTGAGACGGCAATGTGTCGCAACTCGCACCATCGCACGCCATAATACAGTAACACAGGGTGTAGGTTAAGAGAAAATCTGAGAACGTGCTATCTGGGGTTATGATCAAGAGATCAAGTGAAATCCATACAAAACCTAGCCGCATCTAGACGCTACTGCACCTCACATTGTATGACGGCTGTATTCTCACGGAGAAAGCTCAGCTCGCGGAAAATATGACGTTAGCCGTCGACGTCGGCGTCGTCAGGCCACACGTGTTGAGGCTGACGCATCGTACTTACAAGAATTGTGGCTGTCATACTTTTTTTTTTTTTTTTAACGCTACACACTCAAAGCCCCACACTAGGATTCCCTGTGTCGTGGGTACCTTGGACAACACACAAGACAAGGACACACACCCAGACCGAGAACGGAAATTCAAATTCATCATTGAAATCGCCGCCTCGCTGGGAATCGAACCCAGGACCCTCGGAACAGCGATCCGGCGTGTTAACCATTGCGCCATTCGGGTCGTCATAGCAGTAGCAATTATAGTTTCATAGGGGTAATGGTAGAAAAACGTTTATTGGTAAGCTTAAAGTCTTAGGTAGCTCAGTCCCCCGTCACGTCAGTAGTCAGTCTGATCGCGTACCGGTCTTAGATAAGGATTTCCCGTACATTTCTGAACATAGTTATTATTTATGCAAACTGACTCAATGTATTGGCGCCTTGACACCGCGTGCTCGAGTTCAGTGAGATAGTTCTGGGCCGTGTCGTGCTGCTACGTATTTCATTCACAGTGTTTTCTGAAAAACAAAGCCAGGATAATGGATAATTAGCGCATTGCATTGGCTGCTCGAAGTCATTGACGAGTAGAAGGTTAATAATAATAGAGATATTAATAAAACCAATGTTTCGTAATATTAGAGTCGAAGCGATCTGATCAGCTTCATTTGTATTGTCTCCAATACGTTCACTGGGTACCAAGAAGTACCAGCTTCAAGAGACGCAGTGCGATGGGATCTCGACAGACCGAGATAGTTTACGCAGCCGGATCTCGTTTAATTAAATGTAATTATTGTAATGCAAACAGTGCGCTCAGTATGCGGGGTACGCCCTCTGGTGGCCGACTTGCTCTCGGTGTTAGCCACCTTCGTGATTTAATGAGCTGACGAAGCTATGATTGACTAGGATGTGTCCTATTTGGAATAGATGCCTTTCATCAAACGTGCAAGGCACGACGTACCGGTACGACTATAGTTTACCTGTCATTTCAATTATATATCTACCTACATCGAAAACTATTGCCCGGTGAAAGATCTTTACCCGTAAACGGCGATAGACAAGTAGTAATGGAGAGAAAAGCAATATTATTGAAGGTTTTATCAACAATTTATTAAATGGTGATCTTCCAATACGATAAGAGTCCTGGATGTAACTCCTAATTTTCTTAGTTGCGTGCGCTGCAGAGATTAGGTAATAAAACGAAAAATCATACCGAGGAAACACGCTATTTGAGTTTTCCGTAATTTCTTCAAGGAGATGTGAATTTTTGGATTTGAGGTATTTAATAGTGGGTTAAAGTCAAAGTCAAAGTCAAAAGTCAAACTGTCTATTTCATTTGGGAATTTACAAATTCACTTATGAACGTCAATTTTTTGATTCTACAGCCGTTTTGGAAAAGTGCTTGAGGAGAAAAAAACGGCACAAAAACTCCTCCGCATCTTTTAAAATAAAATAAAAATAAAGTTACTAAATAAAAGTTACTAAATGGAATGGGTTGGTGGTACCTAATCAAGCGAACGATTGAAGAAATTTTGACTGCGTTCGGTTGCTGGAAGCCAGAGTGTGAGGTCGGAGGTGGCCAGCCATACCAACTTTCTCGTGACCTTCCGTGCTTTGACTGTCTTCGGTTATGTTACGATGATTACCGAATATACGTATAAACTCAGTAAAAACAATCCTGACACCTGACCCGTGAACAAATTATGTCTCAATTTGTTCGGAGCTTCCAGGTTACGATTATCAACGCAAGCAGGCGAAGAATACAGACAGGAGTAAGGAAACCAGGTACAGAAACCAGTTCAAATGAATAAAACAAAATATCATGTAACAGATGCAACGCAAAGATTTCGTGACGAATCAAATTATAACAGAGGTGACATGAGCAATGTATCCGCAACGTTGTAAGTACCCGAGCGCTTTCACTAGTTTCAGCAAAGGGAAATCTCTCTGGGCGCCTGATGAGCTCGGCCCATACCTACATTTGTTTAAATAAACCAACAGAACTTAGGGTGCACCCTCGCTCGTTCGGTCTTACGCGCAGCGTACGCGCCCCAATCAGTATTAAAATGAGCATTTTCCAATTTGTGTCGTAGCAGAGAATTTAGTGAACTTTCAATACCTACTCGTAAGATATAAAATCTATCTGCATACGATAAAAGTCCACATGAATAAATAACACCGCGCCGCACCGCTTTTTCTTATCATAAAGCTAAATAGAGTGCTGCTAAATGAATGTTTTTTTGAATAATTACCTAAATAAGTTTGAGTTGTTGTTTGTCGATTTGTTGACAATTTGTTGTTTTGAATTAAAAAACGGTAGACTTTCATGTGCAACGAACGTTGCAGCCGTAGCGCAACGGGTCTGGGCGGACGAATGCGAAGACTCCCATACATTTCCATTTTCCTTCACCGCAATCGGACCGGACTCGCCTACTTAGCGACGCGAGCCAATGAGTTAAATAATTTGTAATAATGTATTCGTGTTCCCAATTGCACCAAGCACCGACCGTGCAGGTTTTTAACACGTCTAGTTTCTAGTTTCTACTCAACTCTACAACTTGCGAATTATTGATTGTAAAAAAAATCTTTAATCCCTTAGTTTACTGGTCAGGATCCTAGCTGGCGTTTCCTTCTATTCGTATTAACTACCTTCCTGCCGAATTTTATATTTATACCTAGATGAAATAGTTTCGGTCTAAGGGCGCATTCATGTAGAACGCTGGTTACCGGCGCTGATCTGCCAGCGCTTATCGGTATAGTCTAAGATCCGAATCTAAATCGACATTCATCGGGTTGATAAGAGAATCAAACACACTAATAGAAACTTTTTTTGATAGTTAAAAATATTTGTTAATATTTAACAAATAATTTATTAGAGACCACTTTTTAGTGCTTAATAAATATTTCTTAGTATTTAAAAAGATTTATTAATATGTAATAAATGAATATCAGATATATTAAACACAAAAAAATCATTTTAAATACTAAGAAATATTTGTTTAATACTAAAGAGTGGTATAAACTAATATTTAATATTCTGTCCAGGATTTTTGTTGTCTACCCATTTTTAATATATTTTCTAATATATACGAAATTTATTATTTTATAATTTTGATTCTCTTATCAACCCGATGAATGTCGATTTAGATTCGGATCTTAGACTATACCGATACGTGCTGACAGATAGGGACAGGGATGGGCAAATGGGAAAAACATATCGACATTTATCGTATCGATATTTTCCAAATGTATCGATATATACCACCCAAGAAATTTAATATTGATATTTCGATATATCGGTATGTTTTGCCCAATGTGCAATTATTTATAAAAATTGCCAAAATATTTGAAATTTTAAAGTACCTAAATACACATCTGGCTGTTATGACATCAGTTTTATTATTAAAAAACATGTTTATGTACCTGTAGCCAAGAAAAAATCAACATACAGTGCCACAAACTTATCTGGTCCGGTTGCCAAAATTGCAACTACTGCAAAATGTTATACTGTTGTCAGCCAAAGACCAAGACAGTAGCGCCCCTCTTACCGGGTCAGATTAGTTTATTTTTATTTTATATATATTTTTATTTTATAGATATTTTTCTGAAAAAATATCGATATTTTGATATATTGATATTTTTTACCCAAACCTACTGGCAGATCGGCGCCGGTAACCAGCGTTCTTTTCGAATGCGCCCTAATATAATATTAAATGACAGATGAGTATTGATTGGCTAATAAACGATGATCTAGTTATTTCCTCTTTTTATTTGATTGCGATTTTAATGTGCGACATCCTCTTCGTCTCAGCGGAGGTCAGGTCGGTGTGTATCAGACGGATAATGCCGTTAGTCAGCGCAGGAAATTCGTGGCTTTACGTCAATATTATGTACACTCACTCTTACTTTCGTTATGAAATTGGTTGTCAACAAAATGTTAGCGAAGATCCGAGTCTGACTCAGGTCAGGCAATCTCCCGATGGATTTGCGAGCGCGGCGAACGAGCACAACACTTTTATTAGACATCCTGTTGAACACTTTTATTGGAAACCTGTTGTGGCGTTATATTCTTAACTCTATGTTAGGTTTTGAACCCTTCAAACATTCTTGTCACGGCAACGCGACGTGGTTACCTATGTAAAAATGTATTTAATAATAGGAATAGATGTTTAGAATTTTCAAATTTAACATTATTTAGCAGACCTCAGCATCAAATCTCATATTTATTCACTTTACATAAAAATAGAGAGTGCGATAAATTCACAAACCTCGGAGAAATCGATCTGCATCCGTGCAAAAAAATACAGATCACACAAATGTACCTTCTTTAAGTAGGTTAATGCCACTGGTGCATCGGTTTCCAATAAATTAGCGACTTATAAATGAGAATACGCTATACGCTAACGCTAACACACTCATACCCCCGCAGTAGGATACCAGGTACCTGTGTCGCGGGTGACATGGACTACACATATAACACATTACAATAACACCCATGACCCGAGTACAAATATTTATCTGCCACATAAATATCTGCCCCGGCCGGGAATCGAACCCGGGACCCCTCGCGTCGCAGGCAGGGTCGTTACCAACTAGGCTACAGGGTCGTCAAATAGTTAGATAGTGTCTATTTATATCGGTGTGTCGCCGCTCGGACCCGCGAGTCAGCACGATCAACTTGATTAATCAATGCAGAGCTTGCATTGAATTAATAAAAATGCAAAAGGTCAGCGCGGTCTCGCGAATATTTTCACTTTTCTAAATAATTAGCTTGTATTTCCTGTCGCGAGCCATCACACGGACCGACCGCGAACCTGGTTTTGATACAAATCACGAGAGAAAGAGAAATCTGCGATGATCGGATCGACCGATTGTTTATGATTGTTCGAGCACTTGGATATTACCTTGTTCAGCTATATAAGTTTTGTTTACTTTATTATTGTCATATTATAAAGCCCCATGCCTTTCAAGCTATCACCTCAAAGATCATACTCCAGCAACTTGCTTCAGTGGGAACTGGTGGAGTATGCTAGTGTCTCAGGTGTTGGAAGTTTTCTTGTCTCTAGTAAACTTCCGATATGGGAACCGTCACTACTTTATGAAAACATACGTAATGAGGGTCGCCGTTTTTGTACTCACCAGTTGGCGCCACCGGCGAGTGAGGTCCTGCTGTCAAAGCCCACCTATACATAAACAGTGACAAGTGACATTCAGACAAGTGAGATGTGACAGTGCCACAAACTTATCTGACCCAGTGGCCAAAATTGGAACTAACGCAAATGTTAAACTGTTGTCAGACAAAGACAAAGATAGTAGCGCCCTTCTTACCGTGTCAGATAAGTTTGTGGCACTGACAGCCAGACCTCACTCTACACTAGCGCCTCTAGCGGCGAATTCACACGCTTTTACCCTCATTACATCGAGATTGGAAGCACACCATAATTCTATAGTTAAGCGGTTTATAGTTTCCTTTCCGTCACAGCCCAAAGAAGGTATTGGTTTGTTCAGTGGAGTGATACACTTGTCCGCATATATTTGGCAGCTCTCCAAAATAAAAAGCGTGATTGCTAATTGTAAAGGCCCCAGTCAATAGCTTCACCGGGAGACCGGTTACCTTTAGAAAATTTCCTTTACAAAAACGTCTAGCGTAGTCTCTAGTCGAGAGGAGAGATCTGCACTCTGCAGCGCTACATAAAAAGTGCAATCAACACGAGTCCACGTTTTCCCAACTAAAAATGCCGGTCAAGTGCGAGCTATACACGCGCTCTCATAATTTTATTTGTAATGGGTATATAATTTTACCTGTTTGACATATAAATGTTATTTGGACGATAAAATTAACTTAATGCATAATATGTGTTCACTTGTTGATGATTTTTAATGGTGTTTCATAAAGCTGCGAATCCATAAACTCTTACCATTTTTCAAAAGCTCTAGCATTTGTGCATTCACTGCAGGTTGTCCCTTAAAGGATATTGGAGTATTGAACAAAAAACGTCTCTACCAAGAGCTGAAATTTATACGAAGGTAATATGATTTGAATCTGTATGATAGGGTGTACCCAATACGAACTGAAACCTACCGAATAGTCCGAATACCGCATTCAGCGTAGCAATCGGGTGTTCCTCAAGAAATTTTATGCTATAAATAAATGAGGGTTTTAATTAGTAAGTATGGGAGCCCAACGGACGCGCTAGACGCGGAGAAACCCGCCCTGCCATACACGTGGAGCGGGTTACAGCTACAGCCTGCACTTGCTCGAGCGACGAGCGACCGAAGTGGGCTAGGCTGCGCGGCGGCTGGCGTGGCGTGGCGGCGGTGGCGGTGGTATCGCGCTAGAACAGGTTGCGCCGCAGAGAAAGCGATAACTCAGCTTTTTATTTGTTTACGCACACTTCCGGCCGCCGCCGCATCGCGCCGCTCTCCCACGCTGTGCCAGTGTGCCCTATTTATACCGAGAGACGCGGGTGATTCCTCGTGGTCCAACTATTTAGTCCAACTATGACGTCACAGTTGGACCACGAGGAATAGGTCCTCCTCGTGGTCCAACTGCCAAATTAATGTGATGCCGGGATTTTTGATGTGTTCGACCTTTGAAGTTCAAGGGGTCATCTCCAAAATCCCCTGGGAAAAAGAATGCTCTCATTTTCTAGTATTTCCGGTGCGCTAAACTTCAACCAGGATGAAAGAAAGTTCTGCTTTCTACGGAAGGACAACGATCATCGTGGCTACTTTGGTGCTACCATGATATGAGGGAAATTAAGATCAGGTCAGGTTTGCTATTTACAACACGTTTCAGAAGAACGTTGGCTGCAG
Organism: Hesperia comma; assembly: GCA_905404135.1. Classification (NCBI taxonomy): domain Eukaryota; kingdom Metazoa; phylum Arthropoda; class Insecta; order Lepidoptera; family Hesperiidae; genus Hesperia; species Hesperia comma. The sequence goes on along the minus strand of FR990015.1, from coordinate 347,827 downwards.
CCCTAACTCCAGATGCCCTGCACGTCGTAAGTTGCTGCATGTGTGTGTAGTATGAGTGGCGAGGTGTCGCGTTGCCGGCCGCCGGTCGTTCACCTGCACATTTCGTCTGAGCTATCATAATTGTTATGTCATTAGGCCGCGCGGCCGCACGTGCGTCGTATGGCTTACGGCTGCGGCGTGCGACATGCTTTGTGCACAGGCATAGGCACTTCTCACACTACGCTATTTATGAGCTACGCGACTGCAACGCAATCCAAAATTCGCTGTATCTGACACTGTTCACTGACAGGAGACGCGTCCTAGACGCGTCGCTTTCATACATTGACAAGATCCTAGTCGCTTACAAATAACGTTGTGTGAGAAGTGCCTTAATGTTATTATGTAGAGTGCTCGTGCTGTGTGATAGTGAGCGTGACCTTCAGTAAGGATTGTTCGGTGAATGTGTAGTAATCCTGTGTTACGCAGTTTACATACACACGTACAGAATGTTACATACATGTAGCAAGCCCTTTCGTTTCCTTTCCTAATTATGACGCAAGGTATTTCTGGCTAATAATCTGCTCTCAAAGTCACATACCTACATTATTAATATAAATAAATATGGTTCTTTCTTTTCCAATTTATTAAAAGGTAAACACACTGACCAATAAAATTTTTACTAAGACCAACACTTTTGTAATTCCTGTCTTGCAATTTTCGTGTATAGAAAAGTTTAAGAATTTGGAATATAGGTATGATACTCGTACCTATTCCGATCGAGTAAAAGTAGGCACCTACAGAAGTGCTCAGTAATAGATGCTACGGCTGGTGGGTGTGTGGTGGTGGCGCAGGCGCACACGTAACAGCGGCCGCGCCGCTCAATTAACAATGGATTATGTTTCACGTATTGTTGGCCGCGCACGCGCATTGTTCGCACTATTGAAAAACAGAAAAAGTGCAGTTTCATTTTACGTTCATTTTTATTGATTGTTATAAATATTTCATTCATTACTATTGTTTTGTACATAATATAACTATTTGCAATAATACATAAAAAGATGGTAGGCACTTTCCTCCTCAGAGTCTCAGAAGGTAGGGAGTTTGTGCTGTTGTCAGTAGTATAATGGCCTGTGAACTTCGGTGACCATTTTTGAAATGTGGTTTATATCATTTATCATCTATTTCCACAAAAAGTTGACGTATTTTGTGGTGCATAATTAGCAAGCTCTCAATCCGAGTCGGAGATAGGTAAATGGCCGCGCGGACACATCCGCTTGGAGAGTCACGAATCACGTGTCATCGTTAATTGGATCCATTTGTCTGTCGTCAACTAGGCAGTGATGACGAGTCCGTTATCAATAAGCAATCGATTCAAATAACAATAACATTGAAAGATACTTAAGAAACCTTAATGACATGGAGACCTATCTACATATTATTACGCTGCAAAAATCATCTTTATATGGCACTACTAGTAAATCCGCCCTCGCTTCGCTTCGGGGAACCAGTCCCTTCAAAAATCTCTATAAATTTTAACAAATTATGTTATTCCGATGTCTAAGCTATATTACTGCAAAGTTTCATGAAAATCCGTTCAGTAGTTTTTGCGTGAAAGAGCAACAAACACACACACACACACACACTCACTCACTCACATACATCCTTACAAACTTTCGCATTTATAATATTAGTAGGATAGGATTAACATGAACGTTCAGAGTGCTCACTGAGACTGTTCGCGGTCTAACTATCGAGCTGTCCTTAAACTAAATACCACGGAATAAAATTGTATCTTAATCAGAGCGGTATGAAAGGCGATGCGAACGATACTGGGCGCCGATCTACCTTTCACGACCGGAAGTCGCTATCTGTTGTGTAATTGGAGCTTTTGAAAGTAGTTGTTTTGTCTGATGAAGGATGGAGGCGTAGCGGGCGGTCGCTGCCCTGGCGCATACCGGCCGCTTACGTATGGCCAGCCACAATGTCGTACCAGCACTAACAGGAGAGTCCGTCAACAAACACAATTGAGATTGAAGTTTATATCGACAGTTATGGAAGCAGCTGGCTGGTGGTCTACCGGCTACCCGTGACCATTGCAGCACGAGGACATCTGTGACTATGGCAAATGGGAGTCGTGAAGAAATGACAAGCTTAAAGGATTGAGATAACAGCGCGATGACATCTGTGACTGTCCTAAAGTCGCATAAAATGACTAGCCTAAAGGTCTCAGGAGTGCTTCTCCACTTGACCTGTCAGTCCTCCCATTTGGTGTGGAATAGCTAGTCATTATTATGTAAATGCGAAAGCTACCACGTATGAATAAGCTATCACAGGCGTCGGCAGCCAGTTATCGTTATGTAACGGACACAAGTCAAGGTGAGGATTGGCGCGTTCGCACGTGCACCGCACTACGCTAGGGATGCTACCTGAGGACACTGCCACGGATACCGTTATACTTCAAAATAAATAAATGAATAAAATAAAAAAAAAATTGAAAGTTCTTTACAAAACTTTTCAAAAGTCCTAACTACCCCATCAACTGCTTAACAAATCTCTACAGTGGTCTTGGAAGAAACAGTTTTTCGCAGTTATTACTAGGTACTTACGGCTGATATATGAAACTGTAAAACTCTGATAAACACGCATCAAAGCTGTAAAACCATCATCAAGTTTGTATTATCCCTTTGTCATAAAAATTCTTTTCACATGAACTTTATGACATTATGGCATTTCTATCAATTGTGACGAAATTTTATTACAGATTTTAGTAGGGGCTATTTAGATTTAGTTGAAACCTAAAACATAGGTAAACGAGTATATCTATGTATGATATAAGAAGTATATGACCTGCTGACAGTAGGTAGTTTAATTAAATGTGAGAGTTTGGTAAGTGATGGGAATTGGTCGAAACGAAACGTTTATTCAAGTATGGCTAGCGGATATTTTACGAGTGTCGGATACCCGAGCCCCGGCAGGGCGCCAGGGCTTGCGGCGGGGCCTCCACACGCTGACACCGTGTGTTATTGGCGAGCGGCACGCGACCATCGCCATCACAAAAACTTCAATTGGTTCGCTTGTAAATTGAAAATTTACCATTAAACTTGGAGTTTACGTAAGTAGTAGGTAGTCTACAAATACTTTGAAAACTAAGGATCCGAAAGATTCGTACATCTCTCATTAGTATCTGCATATTACCTACGTGGCTTAATACTTTCAATGGCTCAGTAAGAATTACAAGAAACTGCTACATACGCTACGCTGCTACGAACACGCTCTGGATTTCTTTCAGCACTTAAAAAGTGCTTCGGGTCTCATAGCCAAAAATTTGCATTTTGGGCCATTTAGTGCCTTACTTTCGCTACGTTATTTCAATAACCCTTTCATTGAAGTCGAAGTTAACAGGGGGTAAAATTAAATACTGAATATAATTTACCTTTCATCTATAGGTAGGTATAGGAATATGTAGATGAAAGCAGACAAAGTCACGGGTTCGCTCCTCGTATTTATTTGGAGAGCAACAGCCTAGGCCTGTCTGCTGTCTAGCCAGGTCACACCGAAACACATTTATCGGTGCTCCGTCTACACGCAGGGGCAATACTCTAGTTGTACACACGAAACGAACTATTATCGACACATCCCATCACTCAATTGAATCTAAAAATAAAATTGTTTGAAGTATAAATAACCCATGGAAAGCAATGTTAAATCATAGTCATAGCATAGTCGACATCACTCTGTAAGAATACTGTTAACCCGTATGTTTAATAACATTACGCAGAGCTTCACAGAATGTAGGTTCGTTGGCGATGCTGTCGTTCATAATGATAAAAGGTGACTCGGATAGGCACAGGCCTTCTAACTGTCACTTCATGCCTGAGCTGCCTGACTGATTTACAGCCGCCGCGGCGCCGCTCTAAAGAACGCAAGTCGCAAGTGAAGGACTGCTTCTGCCTTCAATCTGCAGCTCCGTTTAGCGAAGTAGGTAGATGAGTCTCAGATTTCTTCGACTTGCAGTAATGTAAAACTATTTAGCCATATTGGGGCAAAGTAGAACACGAGGTAAGTACATGTTTTTGAATTTTTATCACCGTGGACACGAAATATTTAATCTGCACCGGGTATTTAGGATTTTACGACGAGTCAGTTTTTTCGGGATCATGATTTGGTCGCAATGTTGGTATAATTAACTAATTTAGACTATGAGTACCCGCTACAATTCAAAGACAAGAATACTTTCTACTGTTGCCAATCCCATACCGACGGTTCAGGGCGCTGTAAGGGACCCTTGCTTGGTGGTAGGGTTGCAAGTGTTGAAACTTAGGGTTGAACTTCTGTTTAAATAAATCGGTAAACGACATGTTGTACTTAAAACTGGGAACTTGAGATCCTGTACTCTATTTCTTTCCTCTTCTTTTTTTGATCGGCAACAATGGTGATGCTTTTCGAATAACAAATATTTATTGGCAAACTGACCAAGTGACCAAGTGACCACTTACCGTTCGCGACTCGTCCACTCAGTTCTCGGCTATTAACATAAACATAGTTTTCATTGTTGCCTCGTTTGATACACTTATCGCCTTCGTAATCTTTAACGAGTCATTATAATTTGGCCGCGTGAAAGTACCAGTTTAAAATTCTTAACGAGTAACAATACAAAATTCGTTCGTAGTCAAACTATTGTGAATCGTTTTATATTATTCTACTAGCGAACCGCCCTCGCTTCGCTTCGGGACCCGTAAGTATCAGCCGCGTAGGTCCTGCTCCCGTAAGAATTTTAGGATAAACTGCCGATCCCGCGGGATTTTCGGAAAGACAGACTTGTTACTTTTATATTAATATGTTTGTTATGAAGCTATACCCATTCTCGTAGAAGTTTTTTCCGCATAAAATTGGATCCCACGGGATTTCCGGGATAAAAAGTGTCCTATGTGTTATTCTGGGTTATAAACTATCCGTGTAGGTAACAAATCCATTGATCCGTTTTTGCGTGATTGAGGACCAAACATACAAATTTTCACGTTTATAATATTAGTAGGATGCCACAGAATTCGCATTGTGTGTGCGAGTATTTTTGGCGCGTGAAAATGTTTAATGAATTTTTTGACAACTTCTACAGAGCAGTTGAGTGGATCCCGCGGGAAGTCCGGAACAAAAATTAGCCTATATAATGCTCCATAACCTCCTCTACCTTCCACTGAAAGTCCCATAAACATCTGAACCCGCGACCTCGTTCCCAAATATGAGTTTTTCCCACATGAATAAGGATTCCACGGAATTCCGGGATAATAAGTAACCTTCTCTATCTCTCAGTGAAAGTCTCACAAAAATCTAAGCCCGCAACAAAAATGACAAAACTTAAGTCAACTCGAATAAACACTGCACCTCTAATTGTACCAACTTTATCCCCATTTTGCACCCTTTGCTGGCAATATTTTAAATACCTACTGATTTTACATTGAAAATTACTTATTTAACTATAATAATTTTTAAACATGGGGTTAAAATCATTTTCAGTTTAGTCAGAAAGTTACCTTAAAAAATTACAAATTTCCGCATTCATTTGTTTTTTTCTTTTCCTTACAAAATATGGAAAAACTGAGAAACACGTATTCTATTAATTTAAGTGATAACCCTTTGTTGCAAATTTGAAGTAAATCGGACGACTTTATAAAAAATTTCCATACAAACTTTAGTCACCTATCCCTAGGGAACCTTAATATTATTCGACGAAAAAAGTAGCCTATAATAGACACCAGTATATAGGTAATAACTTTACTAAGTTTCAATGAAATCTGTCCAGTGGTTTACGCGTGATGATCGGTCAGACAGACAGACAGACAGACAGACAGACAGACAGACAATAAATAAAAAAAATATATTTTTGAGTTCTATCTCGATTTGTAAGTGCCCCTTAGTCGAAATTTCACAAAAATATTCAATGTACAGAACACGTGGTCCTACAGTTTTATTATAGTATAGATAGATAGAACTTTATTCCCGTTTTTTGCGCCCATTGCTAGCAATTTTGTTAAATCCTGAATTTACATTGAAGATTACTTATTTAGCTATAATAGTTTTTAAATATGGGATTAAAATCATTTCTAGTTTAGTCACAAAGTTACCTTAAAAAATTACAAATTTCCGCATTTATTTGTGTTTTTTTTCTTTTCCTTACAAAATATCGAAAAACTGAGAAATACGTATTCTATTAATTTAAGTGGTAACCCTTTGTTCCAAATTTAAAGTAAATCGGACGACGTTATAAAAAAAATCCATACAAACTTTAGCCACCTCTCCCAAGGGAAACTTAATATTATTCGAAAAAAAAAGTACCCTATAATAGACACCAGTATATAGGTAATAACTTTACCAAGTTTCAATGAAATCCGTCCAGTGGTTTACGCGTGATGATCGGTCAGACAGACAGACAGACAGACAGACAATAAATAAAAAAAATATATTTTTGAGTTCTATCTCGATATGTAAGTGCCCCTTAATCGAAATTTAAAAAAAATATTCAATGTACAGAACACGTGCTCCTACAGTTTTATTATAGTATAGATAATACTCGTAATCTAGAGCATTTTTTTTATTTTATAACTATTCAATATGTTATGTAAATCGGTACCTACATCACAGATTAGTTCTTTACTATTCATGTGCCTACATAATAGGTTTAAGTGACGCGAAGTTCACTTAAATGTGTGAGGATATTATGTACCTACTGTACACTGTACAGTTACCTACTGTACTTCATGTCAGTCGTACTCGTACGCGAACTCAGAAACTTCAAGATGTTGAATGTCCTGTCGACTGTCGATATCGGCTAGTCGGCTTCGGGTTCTCGTTTTACAGCACTTTAATTTTTATCGATGTCGGTAATGCATCCTTAAATTGATTCAAAGTCACAGCAGTGCAGGCGCGGCGCAGGGCAATCACAAGTAATAGCTGATCGCAGATACTTGACTGCGCTGTGTACTTCAAATAAAATTCACCGAATATGAGCGTGCTAGCGTTCGTGCATTTCGCAACATGTCATAAGGCCACTCGCCCACTGTACCGAGCCAACTATCTTTGTTTTCTACTGAACACGTAGGACTAAGGGCGTACTTTCAGTTTGACAGCGAAGCTACCGATGCATTGCTTTTGCCGGCGTATGAAATTTTAATGTCATTTAGCAATTTGATGCCGATCGGCAGAAGAAAGTTACGTTCAAGTTAAATCGAGTTAATTCCTAATCCCTTTCCAACATTGCATAAGATTGTAATTTAAATGGCCGCAGCACCGGACGTAATTCCGGCTGCCACGCCCGGACGCCCGGTGGTCAGATCAAGTTGTTATAAATCGCACACGTTATAGCGGTAGCTAGCGATCGCGCTAGTGAACCGACGGACTAAGGCCGTTCTCACACACAAGCGTCTAGGATCTTGTCCAGGTATTCTATGCGTCGACGCCCCATTTATACCAAGTTCCCCAAACGAGGCGAAGCGTCTTAGATGCGATGCTGTCAGTGAACAGTGTCAGTGTCGGCGAACTGTGGATTGCGCCGGAGTCGTCAGCTAATAAGTAGCGTAGTGTACGAACAGCCTAATACATCGCGTTGCAGTTCACTAGGCGAATAAACTTCGTAACAGTTTGCGTTACTGAGAGAATTTACCACTGAAATTAGCTGGCGCCGAGTTCCGCGGCCTGTTATGCGGGGAAATGCATTATTCGTGTGCACTACAATGTGGGCGGCTCGCGTTTCCGCGATATAGGTACATTACTCGCGACGTCGGGAAACAATCCTTTTATTGCCAATAAAATAACCTGGTTCGCTGAAAATATTTTTGTTCTTTCGTTTTAAAAGTTGAAAAAAGTAACAATGTATCGAAGCCCACGGATTGGAATGTGTTGCATTATGTTACTATGTGTTATGGTGTGGGCGTGTGGGGCGTGATCAAAGCTCCCGCGCCGACCATCCCGAGCCCTTTCACTTTCCCACCCATGGACTATATTTGCTCCATGTTCCCACCACTTCATTTTACCATTTACATGAAAGATGCTATTATATAAATTTTTAATATAACATTAAAACATTACCTAATAATTGTCCTTAGGCCGTTTCATGTGACAAGTACTTATAATTTGGTAACGTGAGACAGGTGCTTTTGAATTATTAAAGGTACCTATTTAATTTAAACCGTGTTTCAGAATCTAAGCGCGTATCTTCAAAGCGGAAGTGCAAGTGAAATGGAAATGATTTAAACAATAACTTAATTTATATTTAATTTTATTTTCTGGTGTAGATATCTTTTCGTGCAATAACATTAAACAAAATTCGCTAAATTAAGTTACGCCCGTTTTAGTTTCGGTGCGAGATCCGTGGCCAGCAGGGTTTTCAGCTCTGTATACTCTTTTATATCAGACAATATGTATTTAAATAAGTAGGTTATCTTCCAACAAAGTTATCAACCCTGCTTGTTTGAGTGCACCCGGTCGTCCTTCATGTTGTCCACCTTTGCAGCTTAGTCGTACTGTGAGATGGAGGCCTGGGGACGTTGCTACTAATTTCTGTGCATGTTATGTGGAACGCATTTACATGGCGTGCACTCAATCAACTTTTGGCACCAAAGAAGATAACATTCCTCTACGGTTCTTTATCTGCGTTGTTTATACCGTGCGTCGTGCAGCAGTGGAGACGCGGTGGCGCACGTGCGGCGCTGGTTCCGCCAGTTTTTGCGCCCCGAGCGCTCGCGCTTCGCAGAAATGAAAGCGCTGCACCCGCTCGAGCGCTCCGACTCCGATCAGCTCGGCATTTCCGCTGCGGCCCTGCGCCCCCGCCCGCGCCACTGCGCCCGGAACAAGTGCCCGTGCATTCTGCGTGCAAAGCTCGGGACTATCGTGCTGTAGCCAACGGACTGGACATTCCTTCGATGTTGGGCCGCTGCAGTTGGTGATATACGACTTTGACTATTCCACAAACGCCAACAGCCTTAAATCCATTACGCAAAACACCTTAATACAATAGCCAATGAATAGGACATTCCTTAGATTTGGCTGCTGCAGACTGTGACGTATGAGTATTGACTATTCCACAAATGCCAACAGCCTTAAATCCGTGACGCAAAATACCTTTATACGAAGGCACGACTCGGACGCATCTCACAATATGTTTTACATTCTATCCGACCTCGGACCCAATTGAGATCGGACTGTAGCGGTACTGACAAACATTGAAGTGAAGTATTTAATTAAGTATAATGCAACAAGGTAACGCGTGATTATTTATTTATTTATTGTGTGGTGAAGTGGGCCAGTCCAGTGCGCGGGGCCAGCTGAACTTTCCGATGTGAAAGTGATCGATAATTGAGGGTTACGCAACCGTCTGCGCGGGGAGCGCTTCACTCGAGAGGATATCCGACAAGCCTCGGAAATTGCCTGCTAATGAACACTCGATTAATTTGTATTACGCGAGCAGGTTTCCTTGTTTTATTAATATGCGAAGTAGCGAATGGGTGACTAATACATATACGACTAATACCTAAATGGAACGATCAGTTGGCGGAAGCTAGTTCGAAGTGGTCTAAAGAAACGACGGTGTCCCGATGTCATCGCGGCTGGTAGTGTCACCTGCCACCATATTTCGATATGTTTTGTTCTTCTAATGTAGGTAATTGCCAACGTCCGGCGCCGGTTTATACGTTCAATGCATTTACGAAATTATTAAGCTGTACAATGTCACTCGATTACGATAGTTATCTAAATTGGTCAATAAAACAGTATAAATAAAATACTGTCATGATAATAAATTAATAAATATAAAATACACTCGCTGATGCGGCAATGTTTATTTATTTATTTTGTTTTGTATACCTATTAAGATCACTAACCACTAACAGTGTCCATATCGAACTTAATATTTAAATCGCGTACCTACATATCAATATGTAGGTGTGGCGACACCGCGCACACGTCACATGGTAACGTCACCGAAGCCTGAAACGCGCTATCGAAGATTTCTACATCGCTGGCATATATACCACGCCTCGAGTTCATTCACTCGTGGCCTCGGCCGCCCCCCAGGCATGTCGTCTCGCCTGGCGGGAGATCTCCCTTTGCCAAACTGGTGACCCCGACGTGACTTTGCCAAATAGGTAAAGATAAATACCGATCTTATCTTTATCTTATCTTTGCCAAATAGGAAAGATGGCCGGTCCAGGGGAACCTATCTAACGTAGTCCGTAGGCCGGTCGTGACGTGGCGCGGGCGGCGAGCGGTGGGCAACACGCGGAAGAACCTAATAGCTGGGAACCCATTGTCGCCTCACCTCATTATTCATTGTTCTACGTTTAGACAACTCTAATTACTGTTATTTAACAGTTATTACAACATTAACTTTGTTTTAAATCAGCATGATTTTCTTGTTTGAGTTGCAGTACGATACAGAAATCGCTAACGAAATGGGTATACTGGCCTCCTATAATTACCATGACAGTACACGAGGATACTTGCAGTATAGTTATACATACTTTGTGAGGTAACGTGCCCACACATGGAGGTCTTCATTATGTTCTTAAAGGTGCGTTTGATTCGCCAATTCGCACTATACCTACTTGTATGGTGGACTCGCCTGTACCCCTGACATTGTGATTGGAGACCCGAGCCCAGCCTTGGGACAGTTGTGGGCTGTGATTTCGATGCGTAAATACTTGAAATCTAATCCTACTGTAGTAGAATGTCGCTGCCGTGTGAGCTTTTGCAGCTATTTTACGTAGGACGTCCTTCTTTGCTTAGAACTTCCATCTGTCCGTTGTTTGTACTATTTTATTCACTGGTATACAATAAGTGTGACTTAATTATATTGACCTATATTAAGACTTGTTTTTTTTGTTACAGGTTGGTTGGTGTACATTTGTAATACAATGAACAGTCTCTGACATCGCTGTGAGTGGTGAGCTTTTTGTATACTAGAAAATTATAAAAGTTTTTTTATATGTTTTAAGCAAAGATGTATTAAATATCTAGATGGAACATCGAATCCCCGAAAACGTGTCAAAAATTTGCCGCCAACAGTTGGCAGCCAATTTTATATCATTACGCACAGATTACGCACACATAGACAGTAAATGAACGCGAAAAACATCGCCTACACGCACACATGCTTGATAATGTTGCCTTGTTTTTTTTGTTTTCATTGTAGGGCGACGCTCAATCTAGATATTTAAATCATTGGTTTTAAGTTACATCTGTCAAAATCATAATCATGAAGTCATATGAGTAGGGATGAAAAAATTATGTGCAAGAACTTTATCGGGTAATTAATATTTGATCAAAATAAGCAAGTACGTATATTACTCAAAAATATTAAATAGAGATCAAAAATTAATTTGGTTAGTTTACACATTGACCAATATATATTATTGTTCATATAATGACGTCACCGACCTATATCTACTTCCGTGCAAGTCTCGTCCTCGGACGGCGGCGCTGCCAGGCCTGGGCTTTAGGTCGCCAGCCACATAAACACAGCACTGAGGTCGACCAGTACCACCCAGATCTGTCAGATAAACTGGTCCGTAGTCGAAATAACAACATACTTTGCATACGAGTACATATTTCGCGTTTTCAGTGTCAACAGATCGACGTTTATAAATGAGGAACTTAATTTTAAACTCGATGTAGAGCGCCATCTACCTATGTATGAAGGTTTTCAAAGAGAGCTACAGTGGTTTGACCGCCGAGAAATACCTTTAATTTCGAGGTCCTTATTAGACCAATAGATTAGAATTGCCTCTTCTGAATAGTCTGTAAGCTCGACCTCAGCATGTCTTAAGTATAGTTCGGCTATCCATCTGTATCGCTGCATCTTATAAAATGATCGAGAGTGGTTCCTTAGCGTTGATTAACTTGAATGGTCCCGCTCCCGAAGGGTCCCTATCACAAGTACCACAAGGCTTGTTGGGCACGTGGCGGGGCCGACGCGAAGGTAGTTTATGAAACGCAATCCATTATCAGTGCTGCTGCTGCCCCAATCAGTGTGCGTGATCTTGTGTGCCGCCGCTTATCGTCACGTCGCTCACCATTACAATCGATACCGTTATTGCGTTTCGATCGGACTGATTTCGGAACGCTCGCTTCCCGCCTTCGTAAGTGATGGTCAGTAGGCGCCGACTAAAAGGGCGCTTACTAAAGGTAGAGCTAAAAAGTAGAGTCAAATATCCAGACGTTATGTCACGTTATTTAACACAACCTCAGCGTAAACTTATCAGAAATAGATGCAGTTAGTTATTGCCTCCTACAGTAACATTTGACACCTGGCCCCGCGTCCCGCGCCCCGCGGCCGGCAGCACCTACCAGCCAACCGGGAAGTTTCCTGAGCGCTCGGAAGGAAATTCCCCGGCTCTTCCGCATTAAGTTGTTATTCCGTGCGTTTCACTAAGCGACCAAAATACTCAAAACGTTCAATTTTCTGTAGGAAAAAGTGACGTTTTGTGCTCTTACTGAAACGCACCTATTGTTACTTACAGAAAAGGAAGATTTCAGCTTTTTTATTTCTCTAAAAAGGAGTATTATTTAGCACTCAGGTGCAATCTTAGTGAACTTTGAATCTTAGGGTATACTGAACTCGTAAAAGAATTCTGCATTATTTAACACGATAAACTTTGCAGTTTAGTTACACAAAATCGGTTCAGCTTTACATTGAATTGCAATGAGTAGGTATGAGAAGTTATGCTTGAACAAGCAGTCGGTACTTTGTAATTTGTATGAACTGAGGAAATATGTAATTCCTTTCACAACATATCCGTGATTATGTTTATAATCAACAGTACATCCTGTGGGTCGCGGAGATCATGTAACAAGATGTCGCTTACCGGAATTGGTTTATAATAGTTACGGAAGATCTCATTGACCTGACGTAATAACATAACAATAAAATCTGATAGTATAATTTATTCAAGTCACTTGACATTCATACTATGTATAATACCTCCTTACTTGAGTTTAAAATTAAGTAACTTAGCGTAACAGTTTAAGACCTTTGAAATGTTAATTTTAAAATTATAAAACTGTTTTGTTTTTCAACGGGCTCCAGTTTTATATTAAATTCGGTGTTAATGCACCCTGTGTACTGAACAATAGAGGAATCAATGACCATAAGTCTAATATTACCTATAACGTTCATGACTTTCCACGAGGTCCAATGGACTGCAGCACCGAACGACCCGCAGACCCAGGTATTTTATGTGTTACTGTTGTGTTCTGTCAATAACTCAAAAAATTGTACGATAATAAAATTGTTAACACTGTCCGAAACTGCGGAATGACGTGAACACGTTGCCCAAACATAGCTATCTATCCACCGCTATCGGATAAACCGATTACATTACCCATTCTTTATTACGTATTCAAATAAATGTTACATTAGCGCTCATTAACTCACCTCTATGAGAGACTATTTCTCAAAACAAAATAAAAATTACAACCTAGTTTCGACAGTTCCTAAACAATAGACAATTATTGTCATCGGGAGCTTGGTGCTTGGTGCGTGCCTCAAAATCTGGTCTGAGTTAGTTTGTAAATTGTGTCTAATTCCTCAATAGATGGCAACACAATCGTCTTGCTAGGGTTGCCAATTGAACATACCTTTTAATTTCACGAAGTACACATCGTTATTCACTCATTTCCCCCTTCTTGAATCCAAAAAAGAATGTTTCGAACCATGTTTTGGGTAGCAAAAGTAAATTCATAGAACCCAATGTGGTTTAAGAATTATTCCATCTGGGTGACCATTATGTCTGCTGACTATGTTCAGGGTGGCATAGCACACATAATATTCGACGACAATATTCAGCTAAATTCAACTGTAAATATTTCATAATCACAACATTCATGTCTTTTTACAATTACAATCCATATTCAGAATTTATACGTGTTCTTCTAATATAATAATATATAATTATAATGAATGATTTTAAAAATAGTTAACCCTAGCGGCGGCTGACTGTAGCACAGATTATTAAATCCAACACGAATTCCCACGCTTCGGTGTTTATTGCAGTCCCATGGATACAATACAATCGTTTGTTTTTATTTAGAAAATGTCTCACACTTTCTTTTTAAATAAATAGATTCATAGAAAGCTTTTAATGCGAGGAGGACATTAACAGGTGTTTGCAGATTTAGTTTTTACTAACGAAAGTTTTTTATCCCCACAATAAAACTTATTTTACTGACAAATTAAAGTAACTGGTATCATAAACTGTTGAATTATACATACTAATTTCAGGGAGGTACCTGCTATCGCGGCCTGCTCCGAACCACATGACAAAACAAACTAACAAATGCTCTCACATCATCTACTAACTGGACTAACCATCCCAGTCCCTAAATTGAGTCCCTAAGTTGGTGCTGCCTGCTCGTGTGCTACCTTAAATCCATAAAAAAAAACCTCAGCCCGTGTCAAGTAACGTAGCTCATGGTACGCTAGTCCATAATATTGTGGTGGTTCTGTCTCGGCCGGAATATACAAATGTGAATAAAAATGTTGTTTTTAGTGAATTGTAATATTTCAATGTTAGCCCGGCTGTGACCTCTACGTGAATGGCTGACAACTTTCACGATTATTTTCTAGTATCAAGATGTTATTACCTATCCGACTACATTTTAGGAAACTGGTTGTAGCAATAAAAGCAATAAATCAGCAGAAGAATGCTCCTGGTGATAGACCGTATGGAGCGAAGGCAATTCATGGTGGAATCTATGTATGAAGTAGAATTGTAGGAGAGGCTGTGCAGTGTACCGATAACACCTGTAATTTCATAACACATGACATCAAAACGATGGAGGTATCCGCCACGATCCGGGCGATACCTCAATCAAATACAAAAAATCCGGGTAAAAATCGGCACAATATACCAGAAGAAAGAAAAAAATCTTTGTAGACACACGTCTCTGATTAATATTCAAATCTTAGTAGTAGAGTATTTTGTCAACAGAATACGTTTTATTTGCGATATAAAATTGGTTAGCTTTTCGCGCGGACGAGTTTTAAAAGTTCGAAATAATTCTAACAATGTTAAAGAATTTTTTATGCATGTAAATAAATCACATACTCGACCATGTGGAGGTGCTGATGTCATTAACGCGCTGGTGCAGCTAAATGTCACATATCAGTTGTGGATTCAATTAAGAACATATGAACAGGATTATCGGGGTCTACATTTGTTGAGAGTGATCAGAGAAGAGATTCTTTAGGGTACATTATTATGAATTTCACTATTGATTATGCCATCTCCATTTTGTGTGACGAATTAAAGAAAGGGGAATATCCTTTCGTCCTAATTGTCGTGAACCAGTAAAATAGATTCCGTTGCGAAAAATAGGGGAGTTCCGAACGCCTATACTGTGGTAATCATCGATAACAGACAAAAAAGACGCTTTTCATTGAAAATTCACTTGAGCATTGCATGCTGGGGTCAGTTAAATATTTATCTAAAAACCGTTGCGTTAAGTACCTACGCAATATTACTGTTGTGGACTTAAGTATGTACGAAGTATTGCGTTTTAAACTTTGTTTACTAAAACAATAAATAGATAGGTGAGATAATCAACACATGTGGCCGGCCTTGGGGCTCGGTTATGACGAATGTGTGAACCCGAGTACACCACGACCTTGGTCATCGTCTTGTCATCGTGCCCTTGGGAGCACATAGAGCAACTTTGATATCTGCGCCCTGTGACGACCTGCATGGAGATGAGTGCGCCATGCATCGAGGGTTTGATCCAGAAAATGCACCGTGAATCATAGTTTATGACAGATTGTTTAATCATTGTTTTGTCATGTTATTAAAAAGGGAGTGCTATTTATTGGGACTTCTCTGGACGACAGGTATAGATAGGAATTTACCTACCTACAACATTATCGGATATCTTACATACTGTCAAAGTAAAATAACTTGAATCACAATAGTTTATACCTGTTCATTTCCATTTGTAGACATGACGGTATGAATATTTATTGATTTAATTATATTTATAGATATTATGTAGGTAGCTATAGGTAGGTTACATTAAATGGATTCTAAAACGATAAAGACATGAAATTCTCAAATAAAATGACTAAGTATATAGACAAACACAGTCTGCGATGGAACTCACACTGCTCCTGTAGATTATGAACAGTTCATTCGTTATAACGAGACGGCCACAGTTTTGCAGCAAGACAAAGTTGCATTGTACCTACATTGATACGTCCTCCCTCGACAAGTCGATCGCAGGTCTGCAGTCGTCAAAGCCCGACAAGTTGATCGCAGGTCGTCCCTGCAGTCGTCAAAGCCCGCCTAATATTTACAGAGCCTCTGTTATGCTACTCTCTACATATATGCTTTACTCGTGTGTTAGCACCCAAAGAAAGTGAACTGCGGCAAAAAGTTATCGAACTTTCATTTTCGCCGTCCGCTGCCGCGCTACCTCGGAGAACCTACCGTCAGTCTGTGCGTCGTTAAACT
The DNA here is from genome assembly GCA_905404135.1 of Hesperia comma. Classification (NCBI taxonomy): domain Eukaryota; kingdom Metazoa; phylum Arthropoda; class Insecta; order Lepidoptera; family Hesperiidae; genus Hesperia; species Hesperia comma. Next base: position 331,358 of record FR990015.1, on the reverse strand, counting down.
TTATGGGCATAGACGTGAGATACTCCCGCGCATCGCCATTCGATACGACCAACTTCATTACTTATTTAAAATTGATTTAGTTATTGTAGAACTATTTTGTAAGTACTTATAAGTATTTTAATAGTTTGTGAAATCGACATCTGAATGCGGTTTGTTGTTAAAAATAATTTTGTAATCGGTTTATCTCCTTCGCTCAAACAACAGGTTGTAATGAGCGGCTGCGATTAAGGACAGATAAAGATTGAGAATTATTAAACGAGCGAAGAATAACATGGAAAACTATCGAATGATTGAATAATTCTTCAAGGCAAAGTTGGGTATTTACTTTTTATTTAGAATTACCTTATCTATTTAGAAGTAATCTATTCTTGCCGCTGTTCTTCAGTAAGTGGCATCCTAAGAATTACAGTTAATTTAATTAGTTTAGTAGTCGTATGAACGATTTCAGCTGCAGAGTTAAGTTTTGATCCCATGGTTCATAAAATTATAATATAACTGGTGGTAATTAAATTTAAAACACATTTGGTTTTGATGAGTATTTTCTTTTACATCAATCATTAATTACAATCACTGCGATATTTAAGTTCTTCAAGATCCAGGTTTGGCATTTTTTCTTTTTTAAATCTTATTTTTTAAACAAGGAGTTCCTAAAACAGATGTGAGATAAGGAGAGTGCAGTCACAAAGATGCTTTTGTTACTCGACTGTTACTGTGGGGAATCTGATAATATCCTAACGCTAGCCGCAGGCGAGCAGTTACTCGTGTTATCCACACCTTGGCCGACTTCCAGTGATCACCACAATTTGCAATCAATCACGGCGGCGGTAAACAATGAAGCGGTACTTTTTATTCTCTCTGCGTCCGATTGACCGCCATCGCGTTTTGACTTGTTGCCGACCTCTCGGAAGGTGAAATTGTAATAGTTATAATGACCAATTGTCTTCACAATGACTTTGACGGCAAACATTGATTGTATTGTAGAGGTAGTTTTACAAAAAAATGTTGTTTTAAAGTTGCTTTCTACTGCTGCGTTTTATCAATATATCAGCGATAGATTGATTGGGTAACATTCTTTTGTAGCATTTGTGGCTCCGCGGGGACTGCTCAGTGGGTTATCAATATGTACTTATATCATGAATAGAGACTATTCAATTATTCATTGTCCTGAGCAAGAGGCTTAAGTCCGCGCCAACATCCCCTAATCACTAATCATATGCAGTATCTGAATAGCGGAGTTTGCTGTTGGCTACTTGAGATCAGGATTCATGGACAGTAGGACCAACGCATGCCCGGCTAGCTACCATTCCCTCAAGTAGATCGTAAAAGCCGCGATTCAGATCGTATTAGGCATATAGGAAGTGAATAATCGTCCAAGCAAACGTAGAGCTTTGTAGAGTAGAGCTTTGATCAGGACTGCTGTGTAAAATGCCCAATCCAAACCAGAGTAGCTTTGGTCAGGACTTCTTGGGCACTTCTTTTTGGACATTTGGTCCAGGAGAAATAGAGTCGCGGTGTGAGCTGGGTAATTTGTCAGTCACTGAGACGCACCTGTCCGTTGCGGCGTGTAATCACTGTTACCGGCGCCCGCTCGCACAAAAACACGATTGTGTTAGACATGCTCACTAACGCACAATTGGTTGTTTTGTCAAACACTTTTTACTTCTGCCATCGGCAGGCTCTATATGAGTAGACCGTATTTCTTTGCCTGTAATTTTTCTTCTTTTTAGTCGGTCACTCTTGACAGAGTGGTCGTGGTTGCGATGACGGGATACACGGAGAGATATTCGATGTGTCGTTAGTTTTTGAGGACTGCTTTCTTGGCAATCTGCTTCCATTTGGTTTGGTTTGCTGTTATTTTTAGGTGCATCATTTACAATGTGCGTATGATGTGTTAGCGTGGTGGCCATAGACACGGTAAAATTATAGCTGATAATCTTACCGTGCCATAGATGCTGCCTGCTTTCATGCCTACAGCTTATCTACAGATATCTACAGCTTAAATTAAAAAAAAACCTTTCATTGTGAACAATAATGTATTGTGTTGGGTGGGTTAAAAGAACAGTAAGCAACTAATTTCATTTTATTTAAGTTTGGGCATATCAAAACTTAAATCCGACACGATTCTCTTGATGAAGAGCTTATTTAGTACATTTATTTAGTAATACTTATTTTTATATTAGAGACATCATGATACAGTTAATGTAATTTATAAAAAAGTACTACGTACCAGCGTAATACGACAATGGTGTAAAAACAAACAGTCAAACTCTACCGATCTACCTAAATAATGACTTCAAACTTCTGATTATCATCAGTCTTTGTATTGTGTAGTCCCTTTTCATCATTATGTAATAGATCGAATAAGATAGGTACACTTTAATTGCTATTACCTACTGTAATACGATTTGTTAAGTTAAAACTCCGATGAAATGAATTTCACCGTAAGCATGGTAACGGAACAAAGCCGCACTTTGCGTAATATATCGCCGCAACCGTAAAATATCATCGGAACTGTGTTGCATAACAATTTATCCTGACGGCAAAAACACCTTGATCTGTCCATTAGTGGGATGGGAAAGGGGGACCACACAGGGGCGCAATTTGCCTCCATTTGCGTACACTTTGACACTTCCTGTGAATTTACGTCCCGTTAGGCACCGCGAACACCATTACGTAATAGAATAGTTTTGTGCTGATGCTGCGATGTCTATAGCGTTGTCAGACGTTACTTATCGAGTCAGCAATCAGTCAGCCGTCAGCACTTCACACGCAACGCCCGAACAAAACACGAGTTGAGTTTGTACCAATTATCTAATCGATATAGTATAGGTAGTAACTTTAAAGCGTCAAGTGCGACAATATTCCACTTTACAATATCAGGTGATGTTTCAGTTGATCACGTCATGGCGTCGTGACGTCATAACGTCATTGTAATTGCACTCATCATTTTTATTGATTAACGCTCAATAAAGTGGTCCGGCGTTGACGCCACGCGGCCACGCGCCGATATGCAAACCTTCCAAAGGATTTCAAAGTATGGTGCGCACGAACAGGACATAAAAAGTGTAATTTAATTGCATTTGCGTTTTATTTTTTCGGACGATCAAAAAGGTAAACTAAGCATAATCCGTTTATCCACCTTTATATTTTTAATGTGCGGTTTTCGACTTTTCGAAGAATATAAAAATACGACAAAAATGGGATATTTTTTCACGCTTTCTTAGCTTCACTTGTTTGTTTGTTTGTAGCCGACTCATTTGGGTGCGATTTTGACCCACTTTTAACGGTGAGATTTCATTCAAACTTTGTAGATTTATCGAAGAGCGATGACAATACATTAATTAAATCTGAATTTAATATATAGGTAGCAAATGGAGATATCTATCGTTATTCATTAGGTTTAAAGATAAAAAGTATGGGTGTGTTTCAAGTCACATGTCCTTACCTATGCTGCGTTCACGTTTCAAATTAATAACCTAACATAACGTTATTGAAATCAGCAAACAGCAACTGATTACTGAGGTAGAGCACAGCTCTTGTTGTACACATGGAAAGCTTAATATTTTTCTGTCGTCAATCTTCTAAATTCGTTTTGCACTAGGTATTTGAATTGGCGATAATGAAATACAAGCCCACGAGTAGGAGGGGCCTTAAGCGCGTCAGTCAACGTCGTTATAAAATTCATGTTACACTTCGTCGCCTCAGTGCTTGTTTGCTCTATCTACCATTGGTTAAATTTTACAGTACACGAATTTTTAGTTGTATTTCTTTTAAAAAGCTGTAGTTTTTTGATTTTAAGGTTTTTCTTAATACAAGAGTTAACTATGTATTGATAGTGATAAGTTTTATATAAGATCGTAATTAATTTTACCTTATTTTACAGGTTTTATGTGGAGATAGAACAAACATGCGCAAATATAATTATGAATGTGGACTTAGAACACGACTCACTGGAGATAGAGCAAAGTGACTGATTTATTTATTCGTGCTTGTTTGTTCTGTGTTTCAGATATTATATACAGGATGTTTTTATGAAAGATTTCTTTCAATTTATGATTTGAGTTTTATAAAGACTATGATTAATAATTAAATTAAAAATTTAAAAACCCCCCGAGACAAGAAATTTCATTTAAAAAGTAAAAAATAATAAAAAAGAAACTCAATCTTGAAGTACGTAAGTGTGTATTAATTAATTCTAAAAAACCGGCCAAGTGCGAGTTGGACTCGCGCGTGAAGGGTTCCGTACCATTATGTATAAAACGCCAAAAAAATGTGGCCGGTTGTATGAAAGCCTCACTTTACTTTAGTTTTTGTAGCCACATATTAGCCACAAGCAACGCCATCTCTTGGACCGACAGGCAACTAAAAGCATTGAAGGCGTCGTAGCTACATATTAGCCACAAGCAACGCCATCTCTTGGAGCGAAAGGTATCGCTGAAGTGTCGAAGCCATATTTCGACTTAAATATTTTATTTTATTCAGTGTTTTAGTATTTGTTGTTGTAGCGGCAACAGAAATACATCATCTGTGAAAATTTCAACTGTGTAACTATTACGGTTCATGAGATACAGCCTGGTGACAGACGGACGGACGGACGGACGGACGGACGGACGGACAGCGAAGTCTCAGCAATAGGGTCCCGTTTTACCCTTTGGGTACGGAACCCTAATTACCCTTACTTAATTAACTCACTTCATTGACACCCAACACGGAATCATTAAAAAATATTTGTTTATTTTTTTAACTCAAAATCTAATTTTACTAGGTATCATGCGTAACAGCACGTTAATTCGGTCTCAAAATAAGAGAGCGAGAATCTTTGGAGCGTAGGTATTAATGCACTCTTGGGTGTTCAAAATCATTAAAAAGTAACACCCTGTTGCAAATTCATAACAAGATCAAGTTGAAACTAAAAAGTACTTACTGTTCAATTTGCGGCTGCGTCTGCTCATGTTTACTTTTACTACATGTTGTAGACATGTTTTATTAATGTCTAGAATTATCTAAACACCAAAAACACTATAATTTATATAATTTTACGATTATTTTATGGAACAACGAGTGATTCTTCGGTGTCTCCCGCCAAAGTGACAAATCAAACAAAATGGCGGAGAATATTGCGTCGCGGGCTGTGATTGGTCGATTGAGTGGACATAGAGCACTCAAGCACTCAAAGTCTTTTACGATGTGGGATTTAAAACAAAATCTGGAGATACAACAAACAAGCACGAAATTTTCATTACGATGTCGTGTCACTAATAAAATTTAAATGACATTTTTTGTTATTTTAAGAGAAAAAGTTAGCAATCTGTCTTAACCAAAAGGACTGAAATTTAAGTCTTAATAAAACTGCATTTAAAGTTAATTTTCGAAAAATTTGGTAGATAGGCCAAACAAGCACTGAGGCGACGACTTGGTAAGTTAACTTTCTATTTCACTTTAATATATTCCGGGTGTAGTTATGTTATAGCTATTACGCTCGTGTCGGTGGATGCGCGCAAGAAGATAGCATTTAGTTAAAACTGATGTTGTTTAAAACAGTCTTACTAAGTAAAGTAGTAGGTAACTCGACAAAAGTAATCGACTGAATCTGACTGTAAAACGAACGAATATCTACTGGTGAAATGATCGGCATCATCGAGATCGCATATGTGCCATATAGGTACTAGATAGCCAGTATGATAACAATGGAAGTTGAGACATAAGTATTTACACATCCTAATATCCCCACCATTATTATGCAGTGGAGACATGAGTACTTGAAAATCCTCCTGAACCCATTAGTGGAACCTACAAGTAGAACCTACGGTCCCAAAGGATCCCCACATTACGCACATGCCACGGGAATCATTAAAAATTAATGAAATGAAATGAAATGAAATGAAATGAAATGAAATGAAATGAAATGAAATGAAATGAAATGAAATGAAATGAAATGAAATGAAATGAAATGAAATGAAATGAAATGAAATGAAATGAAATGAAATGAAATGAAATGAAATGAAATGAAATGAAATGAAATGAAATGAAATGAAATGAAATGAAATGAAATGAAATGAAATGAAATGAAATGAAATGAAATGAAATGAAATGAAATGAAATGAAATGAAATGAAATGAAATGAAATGAAATGAAATGAAATGAAATGAAATGAAATGAAATGAAATGAAATGAAATGAAATGAAATGAAATGAAATGAAATGAAATGAAATGAAATGAAATGAAATGAAATGAAATGAAATGAAATGAAATGAAATGAAATGAAATGAAATGAAATGAAATGAAATGAAATGAAATGAAATGAAATGAAATGAAATGAAATGAAATGAAATGAAATGAAATGAAATGAAATGAAATGAAATGAAATGAAATGAAATGAAATGAAATGAAATGAAATGAAATGAAATGAAATGAAATGAAATGAAATGAAATGAAATGAAATGAAATGAAATGAAATGAAATGAAATGAAATGAAATGAAATGAAATGAAATGAAATGAAATGAAATGAAATGAAATGAAATGAAATGAAATGAAATGAAATGAAATGAAATGAAATGAAATGAAATGAAATGAAATGAAATGAAATGAAATGAAATGAAATGAAATGAAATGAAATGAAATGAAATGAAATGAAATGAAATGAAATGAAATGAAATGAAATGAAATGAAATGAAATGAAATGAAATGAAATGAAATGAAATGAAATGAAATGAAATGAAATGAAATGAAATGAAATGAAATGAAATGAAATGAAATGAAATGAAATGAAATGAAATGAAATGAAATGAAATGAAATGAAATGAAATGAAATGAAATGATTTATTTCGAACTTGGTTTTTACAAACACTTTTCGAATGTCATCTACGCCATCGCTTCCACAAATCCAAATACGATGAGTGGCCTTGGTAGAAGAAGCGGCAAGAAACTCCCAAGGAGTTTCTTTTTTCTTCCCCACTCACAGTTACAGAGAACACTTATCACTACTTAAGGCTATATTTCAAACTCATGTCCAGGCTGTTTCATCTTGAAAATATTCATCCAGTTTATAATAACCCTTCGTCATAAGAATGTCCTTAACATGAGTTTTTAGCTTACAGTATGGCATTTCCGTTAATTCTAACGGAATTTTATTATAAATTTTTACGCATCTACCCATGAACGAGCCACCAGTTTTACAAAATTTGGTACAATCAGCTTAGCCTTATTCCTAGTATTAATATTATGGACATCACTTTTCTTTAAAAAACTATCATGGTACTTTTTAACATACATAATATTATCCAAGATATATTGTGATGTAACAGTGAGTATATTAACTTCTTTAAACAGATCTCTCAGCGAGTCCCTAGGTCTGAGGTTGTAAATTGCACGCACTGCCCTTTTCTGTAATATAAAAATAGATTCAATGTCTGCAGCTGTGCCCCACAACAACAAACCGTAGGACATCACACTATGAAAGTAACTAAAATAACTAACTTAACTTTAACTAATTAACTTTAGACTCCGACACGGCAATAAAATACAGATTTCCTAGTAGTAGGTAGGTACCTATATTGATATTGATTATGACCTTAATTAATAACTGGAAAGAAAACATGGGACATAATGATACTGTCATCTTATTACAATCGATCACAGTGGCAAAATGAACAAGGTACCTACCTAATAACATGTACAATAAAATAAATGTGTTTGTAGTTTGTAGGGTGTAGGAGCGTAACGCAGTGTGCACTGACATAGTAGTATTAACATAGTGTAATTATTTTTATATAACGATAACAATTACACCTATATATGCCAGAACCGGAATCCGACTGACCTTAGTGACCTCGTATCTATTTGATCAATCTCAACTGTAATTTTAAAATAATTGCCGCTAATCGCGCCAAGTGTCGCCACCCGCAACACTGCAGCGCATCTATTGGAGCAATCTGCTTTCTCGCCACCTCTCGCTGTCTCCCGGCGCGAGGAGATATCAGCTGGGAACCGCCCACCACAATGCCCATTGTGTCTGCGTTGGATGTGCGCAGGGACATATCTACAGCAGTCAGACCGTGTACCGTAATATACGACCTCATCTACTTGAAACGGACACAAATCGGTCAATCTACGGACGACCATAAACAGCTTCAAGTATTATAAACCAAACTGAGATGTATTGGTTCCAATATCAATATGTCACCTCGGCCTCCGTCCGACATGGAAAAGCAAGGCTGCATCTCTCCGTATGGGCATAACGTATCATAAACTGTTATAGTCCGCACTCGGAAGAGGCGTCCTGCAAGGCGAGCGGCGCGGCCACTTCCACTTTCGCACGTTAGGGTCGAGTATTGCTGACCTAGTGACTAAGGATAACGCCATAACACACACGTATCACGGTCAAAGGGATATGGTGTCATGTCGAAGTACCTTGTAAAAATTATTTGTTTTTACCTCAGTTAAATAGTTAAAGAAAATCTCGCGATATGGTATCTAGGTTTATGAAAATCTCGTGATATACCGGGTTGTAGGTTGAGACAATAGGTCCGTGGAAACAGAATACCATGTGTAGCAATAAATTCTGAAATAATCGTATATGTGATTCACAAAATATCCTAGTCATGAATTAAAATTGTGTCAGTATCGCCAACGAAATCCGAAGCCACCCTTGTCGGTTGCGTGCCCGGGGCACACTTCGCCGAAACGCGATGAGCATGTGTGGGGACATTAATCTTATTAGCGTGTTGGGAACGTACTCGTAATTACAACTTTCCATTTGACGTTTTAAAGCGCGCATCTAGAGTATAATGATGTGAAAAGCATTGTCACAGTGAAACCGGCGGCGCCCGCTGGGAACCCGATCCGAGCCGCGATACTCCGCGAGCTGACTGATTGTTTCCTTGTCTGCCTGCCGGTGATAACTACACAACTGGTGATAACTACATAACTGGTGATAACGACAGTCGTGGAACGCTACAGGTGGAAGTTTCACTGTAAAATCATTAGATTTCTCAATAATTCCCTGTTTTAGCTCAAATAACTATAAATTAGTATGGAATAGCTCTTCGTGTATACTTAGGTATTTGTATTTTTAGAGTTGGTAATAAACTGGGTGGTACCACGTCGATGGCCGATGACCATTTATTATCAGATCGCCATTTACTCGTTCGACAGCTATTGATGAAATAAATATGTTGAAGGTTTTGTAGCCCGGGCGCCCGGCTATAAGGTCAGCCGCGGAATAAACAGATCCAACTTAAAAATATAGCGTGCAGTCGTTATTCTTCGTATTACAAATGTTCTAATTTTCACCGAAAGGGTTCGATCATTGTTTCAAGGAGAAATTCTTAATGATAATGGTTAGTTTCTGCCTTATTCATTTTCCAATTCCCCGTCGTCTTCCCGAAAGCCTCGCGCAGCTTATAATATTTCCCATATAGTTTTCAGGATCACTTAAGTTTTCAACATAATAGCTACCAACCACAGACACCGAAAGTTTGCGCCAAGCAGATCCATTTCCAAGAATACTTATTTTGATAGTATGATGGTATATTTGATTCTTGTTAACAATGTTGAGATTTGTAACCTGTTATTAACGTTCCTGACCAAATACCTAAACACATAGAAGAAGACGTCATGTTTAATCTGCTCTCTTTCAAAGGCGGTCTTAGTCACTAACCGCGACGGAATTATACCATTTTTATACGTAATACTTATTCTTAAATATTTTTAACTCGACTGGACAAGATAAGATCAAATCTTTAAATTATTAAGCTACTTTAAATATTTAGCTACTATTTGAGTAGGCATTTAAATACGTGAGGTATTTTGTGGCCATTAGAGTCATCAGCGTCTCAAAAGCATTTGCATAAAAGTGTTAGATGTGCATAATGTTCGTGAATTTTAAGTCTAATCCTGTTCTAAAAAGACAATAGGATCAAACTTTGCTACCAAATAGCTACCACTTATATTAATGATCGTAAAACATCCTTAAAATAGCTTATAATTTACATACGTACCTTAATGTTCACTAAATGAACGTAGATAATAATTTTGTAAAGAGATTATTAAAATAACAGCTCGCTAGCGACTTTGAGTACCTAATGATTGAATTTTAACATAGGTGACAAAAGTATTTATTTGGTTTCAGGTCAACCATGACCGTGAAGAAGGCGAGCCGGTGCGGGGGGTACGCTCGGCTGCTGGCGCGGCAGCGGCTGCTCGGCGCCAGCCAGCAGCTAGACCTGGCCGCGCTGGCCAAGCCCGCGCCGCCCCACACCCTGGTCGTCGGCTTCAACGAGAAGGACCAGCTCCAGCTACTCACGCCCTACCAGGACCCCTCCGCCGACGACGACAAACAGAAGCTCATCAAAGAGTACGGCGACCTCAAGACGAGCAAGTACGAGAACATCAGCATCGACGACATCGCCAACTGCGTCAACATTGAACACTATCCAAATTACGAAAACACTCTAGTCTTTTACGTCGTTAAGAATAACAACAAGGAAGCCATAGTTCTCAAGTTCGAGAACGAGCAGGATTTCAAAAGGATATACTTCACATACAAATATTTCAAAATGCGAAATAGACTCACGAAGAACTCGACTAACTACTCGAGTAGCGATAACTTGTTCACAAAAAAGAAGTCTAACGATATACTGAAGAGCAGAAAGAACAGCGTGGACGACTACAGCACGATCGACAAGACGCGGTCCGAGTTCGACCTGATGCAGACCACCGACAACGACGGCGTCACGCACCTGGCCGTGCAGCACAAGGGCCTGCGCTTCGACCAGCCGATGAGCCTCATCGGCATCAGGACTCATTTGGAAGACGCGGGCGAAATAGACAGCCTCATATATACAGACGTAGACATTCCATTGAGGCCGGAGAGGAAGAGGCTATTTCACAAAAAAACTAAGGCCCCTCCTCCCCCGCCCCCGCTTCAGACTAATAAAGAAACTCCCAAAGTACTAAAAGGAGAATTCGTTCGAGTCAACGTCGAAAGATCGCCCGACCTCATACCGAAGGACAATAAAAACAATAAGATCCCCGATATACTAATGTTTCGAGAAAATAAACCCAAAAGAAGCAGCCCGACTGGCAATTTGTGGACGGCGAGCAATAAAGGTGGGTACATAAATACCTGTCGTATAAAATTTTATTGTAACTAATAACCTCTGCCTTACGTAATTGTGGTACGAAGACGTTCGTAATGAGGAAACCTTCCGCGAAGCGCCACTCGCGGCAATTTGCTGGTACTCCATCGGTTCGTTTACAGCTGCGACCTCGCGGAACAATCGCTCGCTGCTGCAACAAATTACTTAGGTAATTGGCTACTACTATGGACATACAAATACAAATGTACCCAAATTAGACAAGTACACTCCTAATTGAAATAGCTTCCTTCTCGTTTGTGGGTAAGGTCTTGTCATAACCGTCGCTACTTACACCACTAACAATAGGTAATTACAGCAAATCAATGTTTAAAACGGTATATTTTATACATTCGCATTTTCCATAGCCTGTTGTTGTTTCCGTTGCGTGTAACACAGGTTCTGTTATTGTAATGAGGCATTGTTAGTCCAGCTGTCCGCCGCCCGCTCGTCGATACTGCGAAGATGTTAACGACATGTTCGGAACTTTGTCACCAATTGACGCACCGAAGTCGCTATTTGTTATCTCCGCTGCGAATACAAGTACCTAAACGTTTTGTTCTTTAATATTGTTGACTTTAATAAATAAGGTGCTAACCAAACTAGGATTTAAGATCCGTGGCCACCGATGTGTTGCTAACGTGCATCGCAGTTTTACTCGTAGTTGTTAAATAGGTACTTCAGGGTTAGCACAACATGTCGGCAACAACAACTCAAACATTTCATTGCAAAAGCAATACGTTAAGTTAGTAGAAAGGCGTTTGGACCCGAGCATCTGAACGTTTAATGCATTCTCGTCCACATCGTAAACACCAGAGTATGCAAGGTCATATCGTCCGGTTCGAACATCAGATCTTCAATCTTTACTGAAATAGGATCCAATCAAGTCAGAGCCGACCTCGAGCAGAAGGTACCTAAACAGTTCTGTACTGTGAAGGTACCTTCCATCCATCCATAAATTAAATTCAGTTCCATCTGTCAGTTTCTGTCCAACTTTAGTTCCTATAAAGTCGGCATGTTTTTAATATAGGTCATGCATTTGATTTTAATATTAAGACGCGATAATGGCTCGCGGCATGACCGCATGACCACTCATTTCCTTACCTTTCTTCTAGACGAGTCTGAACTGAACTATTCCTAACCAATCTGATAACACGTCCACGTCTAATAGCCACCCATACAACCTCCGACCGCACTCGACTACTTCATTACGAGCGCCGCAAGCCGCATAGCTCAGAGGTGAGATAATCGTGCTTATGAACAAAGGTAAATGTACCGAGAAGCCGCTGGCCAGTGATAGCCTCGAGTGCAACAATTTCCCCGCCGTTCAATTTGGCGAGCCGCGCAAATTCCCACGGAACGACAAGTCTTAAAACTGCGGGAAAGTGACGTCACTGCCCGCTACTTTAAGCTCTCGATGTAATGGGCGCCTATTACATTATCTAATCTGCAAAACACTAGCTAAGCCGGAGAACAGCTAGTGTTCGATTTGGACCTTGTAAATGCAGTCTAACAGCTGCTAGTGGCCCGTGTAATTTGAGCGCTATGCCGGCAGATGCTCCACCGCAGAGCTTTGCCTGGGAATAATGTAATGCGCTTTTAGTCACGAGTCGCAGTCATCGCCGTAAGCTGTCGTTTATCGGGAAGTGATGATTTACGGGGTCACGTAAGGGAACACAAAGTTATGTTCAGAGAAAGTAATATTTAAAATGGGAATAGATGTGCAAGTCTTTAAACTGCTGGTTACAAAAGAATGTTTTATTGATTGGAGTTTGGTGTAAAAAAAAACGATTCACACTCATAGCCCCACACTAGGATTCCCTGTGTCGAGGGTGCCATGGACAACACACAAGACAAGGACACAACCCCCGACCCAGAAACGGCAATTCGAATTCATCATTCAAATTTCCGCCTCGCTGGTAATCGAACCCAGGACCCTCGGAACAGCGATCCGGCGTGTTAACCATTGCGCCATCCGGGTCGTCAATGAGTATACATTCAGATTTCAGGGCGAGCTCGCTGTGCTAGAACGCAGCATGTTATCTGATCTTTTACTTCAGATCCGTTCAGTTCACCCGATGGATGTCCAATGTCTGTGGCCTGCGGAGCACCAGCCCTTCTCACCGCATATCGAGTGTTTCCGCAACGTGCGCGCGTTGCGACATTTGCGAATCACTCTGTGGCAGGGGCTCATTCAATTGAAACGCGTTTCACAATCAGTCTATTTAAGTGACGGCTGGATCACGACTTGCATTCGCAAACATAAATTAAGACTCTCTTTTGTAACGCACATCGCTCGGCTGCGGGCTACGTGTGCGGCGCGGCGTGTAACCGTGCATTTAAATACAAAATTGTCACGATGACAGTTCAAGGGCAGTATCAGTAATTATAGTCGGCACAATCATAAGATTCCGATATGACGGCTGTCATCACAGTGACAATAGTGAAGTACAACAAAAATCGATGCATTAAATAAACCGATTTATAAAATTAACCGATTATAAGTAATAAGACTTTCTAATCGTTTCGTTAATTAAGTTCGGAACGATAATTTATAAACCGATCTCTGATTGTTTTCTTAAAATCAGTTAAAAACTGATGTAGCGTTGAGATTAACACCGAAAGGGATAATAAGGCAATTTGACTAGTAAGTTAAGGTGAGGAAATTATATTAGTTATTAAATGGAAATTTCATTAATCTAGTGAAAACGAAGAAACTATTAAACGGTTAATAATTGTCCGATTTGAGTAGAAAAGGCTTAAAAACGTATGTATCAGGAATTTATAATAGCTACGAAAAATCGCAATGCTTTAGATATATTAAAGAATCTATAACTATTTGTATTTTGGGTGTGACATGGTAGCACATACTTTCGATTATAGTAATGTATCGATTATGGTCGATTCATAAATTGTTTCAAGAAGTCACATAACTATAAATTCAGCCTCCTTATAAAACATTGTAGTGACGTCTTAAATATTTATTCAATTTTACACAATTTATGATGTAAACTGATTAAAATAAAATTAAATTATTTATACAATTTATAAATAACACAAATAAAAAACAAGCAGGGATGGTTTACATATTTCGCCAGAATTTCTAGTATTCACCTATGTAAGTACGTATAAGTAAGTAAGTAGGTACCTATCTAAATACTCGTAGTAAGTAAACAATATTACTCCAATTCGTTTAACCCGCTATTTACTTGCGTTTAATATAACAGACTAATGCCTAATTAAAATATTTAACAAACTGTGGGCAATTTTATAACATCATGCTATGAGCAATAGAAGCGATGTACCAATAAAATATGTTGCAAAAATGGGAAGAAGTGTTTATTATCTGTAAACATAAAATAATTTTCCAAAGCGAAGAGGAGGTGGATTCACAAGTACATTATGTACCTACTTATAAAGCTGCATTGATAATAAATATAAACTGTATACTATATAGGTATGCACAGTAAATAGTGCATTGCATAATTTAACCAAAGTGACCTATCATTCACTACGAAATATCTTCGCTTCATAGTATCATTACCAGCGGTTCAAATTGACAAAATATATTTCCGTAATAAGTAAGTTGAAGACGTCCATACAAGGTTAGTTTGTGTTCATACATGACAGACGTCATATCGGAATCTTATGATTGTGCCGACTATAGGTACGTAACACTGGCGTGATCTTTTGTACATGATCAATGGTGTTCAGCGATGTCGAGTGTGTTTGACGGATGGCACGCCTTAGACATGTCTTATTATGACATATTTTTGTGTGATGCTCAGTTCTTTTGGATGCAGCTGATTTACCGCTGTTATTTAACGCTTGAGTGGTGTGGTTAGCATGATAGCAGTCAGCATGAGTTGTTTAGGAAATGATCATTAAGTAAATTAATAACCTTACACGCTCATATCCTTCAATGGGATTCCTTGTGTCATGGTTGCCATTGACATAGACAACACAAAAGACAAGAACACTATGAAGAAGTAGCAAAATTATTTTTCATATAACTAATTAAGCGTCAAGTTGTTAGTCTGCATGATTAACGCGACGAAATAATCCGCATTGAATACTGAGCCATCGTTTGGGACGTTTTAGGTGTGAGGGTCGCTAGATGACAAGGCATGCAGACGGCAGACAGAATCCGCTGTCGCCAGGCCACGATGGAGCTGAGGACAGTGAGGACGCGCCCGCGGCGCGGTGAGGCAACGTGTTTACACACCGCCCGTATTGTCCAAAGGTCACGGCGCCGGCTACATTAGCCGGTCACAATCGCCTAATGCCCATACCTACCTTTTACATTCCAACTACCTATTTATTACCAAAACCTGGTGGAGCTCTTCATATGACTTGATCAGCACTTTTTGACCTTAGCTTCATAATACATGTTTTGAAAGTGACTGAGCAGCAGGCCGGACCTTACGCGTGTGATAACACAAATGGCGATAGTGTGAGATTTTCCAGATGTTTCTCCATAGAATACAAATATGCACATACTACAGACTCAGTGTTATGCAACTGCTCAATAATATTTGAAGTAAATGGCACAAAAGTTTCGGTAACTTTAAAACATGTCACTGAAAACTTTCCTATGACCGATTGAAAGGAGATGTTTCAAAATGTATGGAGCCCAGGCCACATCTTTGTACACCATACTCAAAAATGGAGAAACACAATCAAAACAATTTTCAATCATCCAATTCCTTTAAATTGCTTTAGTTTGGTGGTATAACACAAAAATATACACTTAAAATTGCAACACAAAAACAAAAATCCGTCATGGCAGTAAGCTGTCATCACATGTCACGTTGGTTGATTTGATTGAAGTTTGACATTATGTACGTACATTTCTGTCATATTAAAGTGACAGTAGACAGTTCGTGATCTACAATGATTAAATCTTTTATCTATGGTGATCTATGATCAATGACTAATTGGCAAGACGCCATGTTGAAACTTGATAAAAATAAATGATAAATACAATTTTTGTACCAGAAAAGTATGCATTTAAGAAATTTATCTTTATTTTTCCCGAATTCCACGGATTTTTCTCGATTTTTCGAGGTAGGTACTGTACATGTTGTGGGCCGGATTTGAAACATCTCCTTTGAATTTTTAAATTGGCAAAGCATTCCAATCTTTTAGAATGAATGGTAACTGTTCCTCGGTAGTATTGCACTTAGCTGCAAGCTGCAAGTACCTACCTTGGTACCTAGGCCAGCGTCGCGGCCGGCCGCCATCACCACACATCACAATAACAATGCATCATTCGGAAATTTAACGACTCTGCAAACTTTACTGCAACACCCTGTCGTAGAAATGGTGTTCCATATCCAACAATAGCATACGACTCGCTTCGATGTTTCTTCGGGTAATAGAAGATGTTGCAAAATAGCCCTTATTGCGATCCGTATACAATATACGGAGCCGATGTTGCAAGTTTACGACGTATAGGTGAACGTTGCTTGGAATGTAAACATAATTACGCGACGCGACGTGTATTCGGCGCAAGCCTCAAAACCGCAGAATAGCGACGACTGCAAATGTCACGTTACTATGAGAAAAAATCCAAAATCGTTGGCCTTTTCAGTTTGTATAGTAGGTACAGTTAAACTTCGCTATTGAAATCTGTGATACACTTCTCTTCCTAATCGTTTCCAAGTTAAACGAAAGCGTCCACAAGATTGGAGCTGGTGTAAATCGTTGGTAAAAAGTCCATGTTCCTCGGTGAGCTCGTCCCGTAATCCTTGTCCAATAAAGTGGCCTACTTTCTATTGTTTTCTGATATCACGGTAGCTTGCGTGTAAGCGATTGGCAGCAAGCGGTTGCGGGTGAAGTCGGTAGGTGGATTGACGGCCTATAGCCGTGAGCTTCGGCCGGTATGTGAAGTCGGTGGTGGATTTTAGCCTCATTTGGAGACACGTCGGGACATCGGAGCGATCAGCGATGACCGGGTCCACCTGCATGTCACGGCCGATGGACCGTGGCGGCTGCAGCGATGACGGCGCGGCGGTACAGTTTCAGGAAGTGACCAGCGCTCGGTGCAAGCGAGCCGCGCGGGAATCGAACGCCCTTCACGCTCGGCGCGTCGCGCTCGCGGCTCGCGTTACAGTAGCAGCTCAAGTCGACGGTGTCAGGTCCCCTGGGCCACCGATCGGCTACAGTAACTGCACGTCTGTCTGCCTCCCGTTTTGCTAGGATGCGTGTAGCCAGTTGCTTTGGCCAATTTAAGATGTTAACGGCTCCATCCATCTTCGAGCCCAGATTCTACTCAATTTACTAAACAATGGTTGAGGCTATGGACCGAAGTGATATCTTCATATTATATACAAAAATAATCTATCTATCTGTTTAATATCTACTTATAGAGAGACCCCTAAAAGTCTTTTTTTTTTTTTTTTTTTTTTTTTTTTTTTTTTTTTTTATGGAATTAAGATAGCAAACGAGCAAGCAGTACCACCCTTCCCCTGCCGCCCATAACAACTGTGACCGACCTAGAACTAGACTCAAAGGGACTAGGATGGTTAGTCCAGTTAGTAGATGGTGTTAGAATACATAGATGTAGCATTACACTGACGTTTAGAATATTAGTTGGTTAGTTTGTTAATAAGTGCGAGGACAGGGTATGTTAGTGATAATTAGTCCTGTTAGTTAATGTTAGTAATAGTCCAATTAGTTATTGTTAGTATGAGTCTTGTTCCAATTCGGTCACAGATGCGTTGCTACCCCTGAGGTCTGAGATGGTCGCCTCTAAAAAAGTGAAAAAGCAAGTGGAGTATAAGAGAGTCAATTGTCTAAAAGTGAGATTGTCCGCATAGAGAACTTAGAACTATGCAGAGGTGAGTTGCCCAAATATGACTGTGCAAAGTTCACGAAAGGAAAGAGCCATTCGTGTTTATTTGGACGCAAAGGTCAAGATTTGACCGCTGCGACCGTCGCCGGCGAACAAAGGTCGCGAAACAAAAGTTCGTTGGAACATAGCACACGTTAAAGTTATTTTTATTTCTTACCAATAAATATAATTGAACCGGTTCACGTCTTTTGTTAAGTTTTGTGGTCGTAGCGTGGGACTTAGCGTTGCAAACTGTTTTATGGAGACATTTTCTGATTTCTGAAAACTTCTGCAAGGGGGTATACCAAGTGAATTTGGTCACTAAAGGTATCTTGATCATGCCGATGCGGCCGACCTTCTTGCTCGTCATTAATACGTACTATTTCATTTATAGATTAAAGTTAAAACTCAACTAGATATAGGTACAATCATAGGTGCTATAAAGTTTTTGGTGAAATAATCCGTTGAGTTCTAGTTATTGAAATTATTAGTTAACTCAAAGAATGACATAATTACTCCATATTATATTATAATGAAGCGATAAAATAAAAAGTAATATGATATAATGCAGGTATAGCATAACTTATAATTTATGATATAATGTAGCATAACTTATTACGATACGTTATCTGCATTATCGGGTGCCGGTAGCCGTTGCGTTTCAATGTAGGTAATACATTTTTTGTGAACTGATAACATTTATATTTCAGTAGATAATACGTAGTATATTATGTCATCAAAGCCTACTTAATTTAGTAAAGCAATATTTAAAATACGAAATAAAATAATGGATGTACCTATTATCAAATCCTTATCGCCTTATCGCATAAGAGAAATTTCTTTCGGGCAACATTCGAAGTGTTGTGATTTACGAGAAATCCTACAAGTAATAATTAGTAAGTTAAGTTAAGTACTTAACCCAAAAAAATAGATTTGTAGCTTTATAAAATAACAGTTGACAAAACAATAAAGAGACATTGGACACTCCTATAAATAACTATTAGCAAACGAAATTAAAATGACGATTATGCAAATTTGACGGAGTGTATTTGACAGTAACACTGGACACATACACCTCCAAAAACAGCGTTAAGTACCTACGTTTAAGTCCATTGTACCTATTTACATATAAAAGAATTCTGAAAGATGACGCTCTCTTTCGCTCTCTTTTCATATAGTTGTACTTAACCTCCAACCAACAGGTCGATCATGGGCCACTTGAAGAAATCACAAGTGTTGTTCCAAGTTATTACGTTACTGCCCGAGTTCTGTCGTTACTTAATTCAGTTTTCAAAGGTACAGTGAAAATGAAACTGAAGTAATTTTGTTCGAACTTGGTTTTTACAAAAACTTTTCGAAAGTCAGTCTACGCTCTACGCCATCACTTCCACAAATCCCTACGATGAGTGGTCTTGGTAAAAGAAGCGGCAAGAAACTTCCAAGGAGTTTTTTTTCCGACTCACAGTTACATAGAACATTTAAAATTATTTAATTAATGGCTATATTTCAAACTCATGTGGAGGCTATTTCATCTTGAAAATATTCATCCAGTTTATATCTAATAACCCTTCATCATAAGAATGTCCTTGACGGTGCTCAGGTTTGCAGGATTCTTCACGATGAATCACTTTTTTTTCAAAATTATTGGGTAGGATTTAAATCGTGTTTAAGAGTCAAGCGTTCAAAAGTAAAGGTTATTACTGCTTGTATGAATTGTGTATGACCAGGTACTCACAGATTAACAAGCAGTGGTCCCTTGCCTTGCCATTCCACTTCGCGACCAATAGACGCAGTACTTACTCTTCGCTTTGCCATTTCGTTGAAAGGTCTAATAATGTATTTTCTTACATAATTGAGCAACTTGCAAGACCTTTAATGATAAACATCGGTACAGCGACTTTCAAAGGGGATCTCTAACAAAAGTTATTTTTGTTGAGTGTGATCAACGATTTTCTTAGCTTAAAATATCTATTATGAAAAATATTAAAGCTAATAAATAATTTAATTGAATGCCTTGTTTGTGTCTATGCGAAGCAAATAATAAGTTCCACAACGCAAATGCTGATCCAATTAGTCGACAAACACGAGTGACCTAGAGACGAGGCCTACTTAATCATTTTCCTGTGAGCAAACGTTGCATAAATCCTTGCGCACGCGCATCCCATCTGCTAGGTCATCGCGGCCGCCCGCCGCACTCGTCGTTTACTTAACTCCGAATTGGTATGCATTGACGCGCGGAAGCGCTGTCGTGCTCAGAATAATCCTGTCCAAAATGACGACGTGATGTAATAGCACGCATTCGATTCGGCGATTAGCATATGCAATTGCGCACTTACAAATTATTCTGCAACCCTTTGCAAAATGTCTGCAACACTTCACAACTGACGCATTTAAACTAAGTACATTTTTGTCAGTGTGTTTAATTTTAATTTAATTGGATATTTTGTCATTTCCAGTGAATACCGGCTACGAATCTGATCGCGACGAGTGGAGGAGCAGTCGCTCTCAATTCTCGACGACCGCTTTCGACAGCCTCGCCCGACCCACAAAAATGGCGATGGCCCTGACGCTCAAGAAACCTCAGCGGCTGGAGCCGGTTCCACAGTACTACCGGCTGGGCGGCGCCGACCCCAAGCCCAAGCTGACGCCGCTCCCGTTCCGGCAGACCAACTTCGGGCAGCGGCCGCCGCGGTTGCCGCGCCCCAACACCGACACCAAGCGGCCCTCGAACCCGGACCAACGGAAGTACGCGTCCCTGCAGAGCTTGGAGCCGCCGAAGAAGCCGAGCGAGCCGAAGAAGACGAACTACTCCAACCTGAGCCACCGGATCACGGGCATCACGAACAAGCTGCGCGACCTGGGCCACGCCACCAACACCCTGGGGCGGTTCAAGGCGCAGTCGCCCGCGGACGCGGCGGGCCTCAAGCCGGTGCTGAAGGCGGCGGCCGGCCGCCGGCCCGTGGCGCGCTCCTGCAGCGCCGAACCACCAAAGAAAGTTACGTTCAGTGCGTTTGCCACCGTGCAAGTAGTGTAGGGCCCACGGGGAGATCAAGACTTGAACATATCAGTGATTCGGTTAAACCTTCGTAACGAATGAAGCGATTGGACGGCCTACTGTGCCTATATTATTGAGATGTTGAGATACAATGTTATTTTTTGTACTTTTATGTATAATACGGCTGTATGTATGTATACTTCATAGCGAAAGATATTATGGCACCAAATAGATACAATTATTGTCTGACCACAAGCGTACCCCATTGGATTCCAGCGAAGTGAACGTACTATGCATTCGTGACATGCATGCATGTCGTTGGAATCCACGAATTAAACGAAGTTTGAAGAATATCCAGGTGGTGTGTGACGTTATGTAGGTGGACTTTATTTATTGTAGACTGAACATCGAGGATAGCAGGGGCCATCAACTGTATACCCGCTAATTTTGCGTAAAGCTCTTGCTTTGTCACTTGTAACTGACTGTAACGTTGTATTGATGATACCATAGATGTAGCATACACTTGATACATATCATGGATCAGTGTGTGTGGCAGGTAGCCTACGCCGTATTAAGAAGATGTGACTTCTGTTTTTGTTAAATGTAGGTAAATAAATAAAATCGCAATATTAGTAACTATTACATATTGATGCATTGCAATGCAATTTATTTAAATAACCTACATAGGTAGATAGATACCTTCATTTATTAATGACTCACGCATCGCCCACATACATAAATCTTTTTTATAAACTACATTAAGTAAGTAATGCACTAATTATGTACCTAACTATAACCTATAACATTGTCATACATCATTACCGTAATTCCATTTTCTATTATTTATTATTTTTTATCTTGTTATTCTAATTTTTCTATAATTATGTAATTGTGATAATGTCAATCAGACATGAATTGAACATAATTTGGTTTCGTCTAATTTTACAGCACTACAATTATCGTTCTTATATTTTGCTTTTTCGAAAACTTGTCTGATGAAACTTCCAAGTAAAAACCGCGATAACTAACTTTATAATAATTTTGTCCATTCTCGCGTAAACGCAACTTTATCGTTATGTAGTTACTGGTGTAACCGTAGCCGTAGATCTATAATAAATTGAATTTCTGTTAATTTGATGCTGATCTGACCGTAGAATGCGCGGCCGAAACCATAGTTTAGTTAGACGCAGTGAAATGCCACCAATCTTATGCAGGAGATTGCTGTCGGTCAGTTTCAGGTAAATATAGAAATTGAAATGCGCACACATTATTTATGTATCCTATCAGGAATAGTGACAACTGTGACAAGAGCTGCGCCGTTGTCCTGCCTCAACGCAGCTCGCTGTTGAGTCGCGCATACGCTGTTACTTTCGATTGAGATAGGGATACTTATTTATTAAAATGTTTATGGTGCCAGCCAGCCCTCAGGTCAGGGCTCAGGGCCGGTCTGGGCTGGCGGCCTGCAGTAAGACGCGGTGGCAATCTGCCATATTTTCGTAGTCATTCAATTCTTAGTCTTTATAATTTAAAAACTTCCTATAACTTGCTTAATTTATGTACTTCTACGCTTTCCATAAGTCGCTTGTATTGTTCCATCTTAATTGTCATCATACCATAATTTATGATGATATTTTTTTTTACAAATAGGTACTTGTTACTTATAAAAAATTATCTACTAGCATTTCTTGTTGTTATTGCTGGTGGACATAGCCGGTATAGAAAGGCGTTGAGTTGAACGTGCTTTGGGGAGATTCGAATCTAAGTGGTTCCTAGTCGACATGTTCGTTGTTGTCATTAAATACGCGTGTATAAACTGTATATTATCGTCGTGTATAGTAAATAGTCAGAGTGTGTAGACTGTATAATATGTACTAATTTAATACCTTGTAAATTGTGGTGTATAGTTGTTACAGCTGACTGTTCAGAATATCAAATTAATGTTTATTATTTAAGAAGTGATAAGATTATATTTTTGTGCTGTGTACCTACGCCGGAGACCGCTCGTGAAGTTGCAGCAGCATTTCTTCGTGTAGACGCCACGCACTAGGTACTTATTTTAAGTATATTTAAAATAAAATAAAGTAATAATATATAGCAGTTTCGTACCGAGTTATAAGTTATGTGATTGATTTGTTGTTAATCGTTTTATTTTTATCTAAATTTGTTTGAAAAATAATAAATCATTTTAGTTGCAGATTTACGTTTAGTTTTCATTTCCCACTTACCTAATGGTTATGGCATCTACAAGTTGTTCTAACATATACTGAGTTCCGTAGCGAGTTAGTTTGTAAGCTTCATAGAAATTTATAAATTCTAGGGCAAAAAGTCACAGTAAAAACATGCTGAAAATACACAAATTAGCAGGTTTTATAGACATATCCGCAGTAGGACTCTGGTACCACTAATGGCTTGTGGTCCCAACGTCAACCACCCAGTCAAGCTGCGAATGAGCATGCAATAAAATACATAGGTAAGGTACTGAGTAGTAAAGTAAATATTTTTTTAAGAAGGTAGACGTTCATGCAATGCAAGTCGCACTTTTGGATCCGCTCTGACATTGCTCTAACAATGGATGTGAAAGATAATCCCTTCAATCCTAACATAGGTCCGGCTTTTAGTTAGGTAACCTACTACCTTCTAAAAACATGAGCGACTTACCTGACTGCTACAGCTTTCCAGTCGCTGGGGAAGACAGACGTGGTCGCTGTAGCCCACAATTATGTATTCACTTTCACCTCCAAAGGGAAGAAAAAACAAATGTCATTAATTTCAAATCATTACCGTCCGTCTTAGGCACACACAATCAAATAATCAAGTGAATGAAAAAAAAATATACTTAGATATTGAAAACATTAGTCCGTATTTTATTTAAGAGAAACATAAACTTCTACTAGTAAGTACTTAGGTACCTACTTACTTACTTACCTACCTACAATACAATTTGCAGATACATAAAGGCCAACCTTATAACCGAAATAATCCCGTGTACAATTGGCACACATAGTAGCACCATTGTTGACGGAGTGTGTTCCACCCTCATTATCAAACTCATATTTAGGAAAAAATAAAATCGCGGGTACCCACATGCTGTACGCCGCATGCGCACACCGCGACAAGGTGAAATGCCTGTTCAATCGTATGGGCAATTGCACTGAACTAAAGTTTAGCTGATCTCAACATAAGTCGTACAGTAACATATTATATTATTTAAGTTTTTACAAAAAAATTACCGACTTCAACATCGACATGCAGAGATACTTAACTCAAAAACTACACGCCAGATTTCGCTCAAATTTATATGGGACCATATGACAAGCATCAGCTTTCGAATAAAAAAACCTGTTCACCCAATTGAAAGTTCTTAGGTAACAAACATAAAAAATACAGTTGGGTTGAGAACCTCTTTTTTGATGTCGGATAAAAATATTATGTATCAATTTATTACAAACAAAGTACTCAATGTACCTAATTCTGTGATATTCCCTTTCTCAATAGGTGTTAAGGGGTTTCTACCACTGACTAAAGTAAAATAAAAGTTAAGCCTATACATATACCTACCGCGCGCAGTACAAACCACTGAGTCTATTTATATTTATCATTTTTTAAAGCTGGAAGGGCTGACGTTAATGCCAAAGAGTCATCTAACGGTAAGTGATACCTAATTTTCGCCCATTTACACGAACAACACCGAGGGAGTCATCAACGTAACACCGGCTCTGCAGGAGAGCTCTTTTTATTATATACCTTTATGAAAAACCCCGCGACATAGCGCTTCGTGCATATCTCGGAAGGAAGATTGCATGTACGTGGCAGACACGATCATAATTGACAAAATATTTTGATAACGGGTGAGCTGACCGGGCCGAGGTCGCGCGGGCCTTGACAATGAATGATAACTCGACGCGGCTCTACAGCGCCTATCTCTATAAAAATAATTACAATTTATTAATATTTATCTTCAATATAAAGAACTCCAAAATTAATTTACGCAGATTTTGCAACCAACATCCAACACCTCATACATATTTCATTTCAGGTGGTCCGTATGCACCCGGTTGCTAATTGGAAGTATTGACATGAAACGTGATGTCGGCGCCTTCGTTTCGCTGCGGTGACCATTTCAGACACCATTTCCTTTAATATGATACCTCATACCTACTTTTAAAATGATACCTGATAGTAGGTACCCCAAATACTTATTGCTATTTATATTTATTTACTCTATTACTCTATCAATCATACATTTTATCTCTGTCATGTTTTAAAAACCTCAATATACAGGTGATAAAAACCCTTACCAAATCAAAGTTTTTTGCATATCCAACAAAAATGAATTCCTTCAGAGGAAAGGAATATTTCTATAATTACTCGTAATATCTATGAACTGTGGCCTGTGTACGGTGCCAGTGCCTTGCTTACCTACTTTATGACTACCACTCTTAACACAGTTGTTGTATAAACAATTTATTAATTATGTCAGTTTAGGTATCTGTAAGGAGCGCTGGAGCTGATGATATCAGAAAGAACGCATAGATGCACCAGAGAGCTTTTATCAAAGCGAAATCAATTTAAATCCTTCGTCCGTAACTACAAAAAGTTCGCTCTACTTAGTTGTGTATCTGAGCTGAAACAGATACTAAAGGGCTGCTAAAATATTTTTTTCTCTTTTATGTTTCATTTTTACTACAATACACTCAACACTTTTAACTAATAAGTACTATAGGTATAATAACAACTGCACCGGTTCCTGAGTTTATTCCTAGCAAGGCGGAGACTTGATTGATGAGTTTAATTAAAGTTCTACAGTTCTACTCTTCGTCTGGGTGTGTCTTTATCTGTTTTGTCCATGGTACCTACCCACGGAACGGGGAATCCTGGTGCGTCTAGTCTGGTCCGTTTGCTAACTGGACTATAATGTTTCAGGTGAAAGGTGAAAGGTGGTGCTGCATGCTTGTGTGGTTCCAAGGGCTTGTGATTGTGACAAATAAAGTTATGGGGTAGAGTTTATCTACCATGCGTTGTTCAGAAAATGCATTTTCAGAAGATAAGTAGACAACGTTATAGGACGGATAAATAGCAGATAAATGGACTCAGAAGTCGTGTATCGTGTTTATTGAATTTGGCAGAAATCGTAGGCCCGTGTTATGTTTCTGCGGCGTTGGCTCGCGTGGCTCCACTACAGTACAAACGATACGTGTAATTGTTATCGATGGATTTTAATACATGGTCGTGGAGCGGCCCGCGGGCAGTCGCCGTGTGATCATCGTCAGTACATCTCGCAGCAACTAACAGGTAGGTTGCAGTTTGCAGTACTTATTTTTTAGAAATGTCCTGCAAATTTTGTACTTTACAAATGTGTAAAAAGAAAAGGATCGACATTGGCACATTTAAGTAGGTGCCTACAAATTATAAGTACTCCTGTTATCAGAAAAATTTTCTTTTCATGTACCTAATTTCGAAGATAGGCGCCGCGTCGATATTGGCATAATTTTAGTACATGCATATTATTAGACTTTAAATTATTGTTTTTTTAAGTACTAATAGTACCTAGGTATTTAAATAGGTACTTACTTATTCTTTCGGTACGTAGCGTATATTTGTAGATCTTGATACACCTATTAAACATTTTATGAACGCAATTGCATAGAACATAAAATTATGTAACTCGATGTAAAAAAATCCATCAGCCTCTACAAGTACATTCAGTGTTGTTGTGTTGTGCACAGGCAAGATGTCGGTCGCTAGTGCGTTCGAGTCCAGCAAGATAGTCCCGGACGTGGTCTCCGCCGCGCCCGCCGCCGCCATCCAGGTAAATATATAACGCTAAATAACGCTACACACTCAAAGCCCCACACTAGGATTCCCTGTGTCGTGGGTGCCATGGACAACACACAAGACAAGGACACACACCCAGACCGAGAACGAGAATTCAAATTCATCATTCAAATCGCCGCCTCGCTGGGAATCGAACCCAGGACCCTCGGAACAGCGATCCGGCGTGTTAACCATTGCGCCACTCGGGTCGTCATACCCGCGACCTTCCCCAATCCAACCATACACACGGACCCGTATCACATCATAGATTGGCTATGAATTGATGAATTGTTATTTAATACGACTTCATGCTAAAATCTACTCGTAGAGACACACATTACCTACTGCATGAGAAGTTTTGGACGTGGGTATAGTCTGTTATGTGAGCGACAAGCCCCAATCCAAAGGCCACAAGTTCTACCGGCGATTGTAATCTAAAGCTTACCTACCTATCAGATCTAATGAACAGTAATCTCTAGGTACCTAGTACCTTTTGTTATACATCCTGTGATGTTAACTGTGATAATCAGCTATAGTCACCATTACCACTCAGTTACAATGGTTGCTCGCCATTACTAACACGTGCATCACCAATCACCATACATGAATATATGTATTGCGGTAAACATTCGCTCGTCAACAAAGCATAAAATTCGTTCAAACTTAGAATAAAGGACAATCGCTTCTTTGTTCTTTCTTTATCGAGAGCAATTACAGTAAACGAGTTTCTGCAACATCCACCACCACATGTACCTACCCACTTATGTATTTATAACCGACTTCAATAAAGGAGGTTCTTGATCAACGCCACATTTGCATGTACCTATGTCCAGCGACTTATCCGTCATTTGGGAATCAATTTAAGTAAGTATCTATATTTTTTGTATCGAAAAGGTTCCGAGGTGACCACGTTGTCGCTACGTCAGAACCACGTGATGATGGAGTTACAGGAAAATAGAGAATAATTTAATAATGATAAGCTGCATCATAATTCATCTACTTACTGTAAAATCAACAAACAATTTGATAAGTCATAATCTGTAAAAATTCCTGGCATAATTTCTTTATCTCGCAAAAAACCAGTTTTATCACTGTGCCGAAATTAAGTGCACCAAAACAATAAACAAGTAGATAATTCATTTATTATGTTACGGTGATAGCCTAATGGTTTAAAATTCGACCTTCTATTTGGAGGGTCCAGGTTCGAATCCCAGGGAACGCATCTCTGACTTTTCGGAGTTAGGTATGTGCGTTTTAAGCATTCAAATGTCACTTGCTATAAACGGCGAAGGAAAACAGTGAGGAAACCTGAATGCCGGAGAGTTCGCAAAACTCAAAGGTGTGTGAAGTCCGCACTTGGCCAGCGTGGTGGACTATGTCCTTAACCTTCTCATTCTGAGAAGAAACCCGTGCTCAATAGTGAGCCATGATGGGTTGAGGTGATGATGATGATGAGATAATTAATTTACCAAAATGTAATTAATTTTAAGTAACTACCTAATGAAATCTGATCAATCGGTTTAAGCTGAAGTACCCGAGCGGCGCGGAGGCCAGCCTGGGCAACGAGCTGGCGCCCACGCTGGTGAAGGATCAACCCACCGTCACGTACGAGGCTGATGCTGACGCCTACTACACCCTCGTCTTCACCGGTTAGTTTACGCATACTATATTAATCTATGGTTTACGCATTACGCATTTACCAATGACTACAGAGACAATAAAGTAGCCATTTCTAATTCACATCCCCTGTTCTACCGATCGCTTTATAAACATAAACTAGGTAAGTAGAGATATTATGATCTCGCACATGTGACGTTTCTTTTTAGGTAAAACAAGGGCAAGATTTTTGCAAATTACCAAACAACGGAAATAACTGCCCTTACATAAGCTTTTTTGTTGATACTCAAGTGGCGGATTAGAACCAGGAATTAATGAATAGACAAACAAACGTTGATTGGATGATACGCTCATGGTGGTAGCTCCATAGTTAACGAAGGGTAATGATGCAGTGGTACTCAATAGCCAAAGGCCACCGAAGACCAAATTTTCCAGATATTCTTAATGTAAGCTAGTAGTAGAGTAGAGTGCGGTGCCCTATCTACCTACTATGTTTCGCAGATCCCGACAACTACGACGGTCCGGAGCCGGTGTACCGCGAGTGGCACCACTGGCTGGTGGGCAACATTCCGGGCGGCGCCGTGGGGCAGGGCGAGGTGCTGTCGGCCTACATCGGCTCGGGCCCGCCAGAGGGCACCGGCGTCCATCGCTACGTCTACCTGCTGTTCAAGCAGCCCGGGAAACTCACCTTCGATGAAAAGAGGCTGACCAACAAGTAAGTTTGATTGTTTATGGAACGAAATATGTTACGTAGATATATGCCTAATTTTCACAAAGCTCTTAGAGTTGGCTGAAGTGAAAATGGGTAACATTGTTGAGTGGACGGATAACGAAAGGGGCAAAAAAGCCCTCGAATTGCGACCATGCCACGCCTCGGTAAAAGGTGTGCAGTATGCACCCTGAACAGGTGGACTGACGATGTAGCCGTTGGATTTAGAGGGCTCGGGAAAGGTCGGAGTGGCACCAATTAGGGGAGGCCTATGTCAAGATTCTATGTATCAGCCTTTCGGAGTCCACTGCACCGATATTGAATAGGTTTCACATTCACATTTTTTCTACAGTAGATACGTGTTTATACTTTTCATATTTTTTCATTGGTTATATACTATTGTCATTGAGCTGCAATCGGCCCAATATACTTAATTTAAGTACCTATTTGTTTGTCAGGTCTATCGAGGGCCGCGCCGCCTTCTCAACGAAGAAATTCGCGGAGAAGTACAACCTGGGTTCGCCAGTAGCTGGCAACTTCTACCGCGCGCAGTTCGACGACTACGTGCCGCTGCTCTACAAGAGCCTCGGAGTCTGATGCCAGACCAAAGTCCCTCACGTTGTTAGCATAAGTTATGTTATGCCGTGGAAGTACAGGCGCAAGCAGCTCCGCTACCGATTACTACGATAACCGCATGTTTAGGTTTTCAAGCTCCTGACATAAAATAATAGCAGCGTTTGTAATAACGAACATTGCGATCTTGTGATACAATCATAAGTTAAATTCAACCTGCCTGATACAGTGATTTCATAAATTGTACATTTATTTTAAGTTTTCTTACCTCACGTTTATGATTATTAAAGCAATCATGAGCGTTTTTCATATTATCAGGAACTTTCTGCGTATTACCTATAAGTATAATTAGGTAATATAAGGAAAACTTAATGTCCATAGGTACTGTAACAATAAATGAGTTCCAATAATATGTGTTTTAAACTAGCAACCCTATTCCGCTCCAAAGGACAAAATTTCAATCTCACTCACTTCTCATAACTCTTGAAATTGTTAGTTTTTTGAGGCAGCCTCTTGTATATAGTATGGTAGAAGGTTGATGATTACTGAACACGGAACTTCACTGGAATTTCGAAAAAAGCATAGGTACATCTGTAAATATAAAACATTCCATTTGATTTTGCACACTTGAGAGCCTAGCAGGCCTAGTGCTGTACTCCACTGATCAGTAAAATATGGCTGGAAAATATCAAAACCACGCAGTTTTTAATCGGTAAAGTATGGATGAGGAGGTGCTAAGTGGTGCAACCATCCCCACCGTTAGGTAAAGAATGAATACCTCAAGAGTGTGTAGTTAAACATACAAGAGAGGACTACTGGGAATAATTTTATTCATATTTTTGTATTTTGGCGGGTCGTTCATACGTCACAGGTAGGCACGTATTTTTGGCGAACGACACAAGAAAGTCAATTGTTATAAAATTGTACCTGAACATGCAGGACTGTCCGGGCAAACATTGATTAGTACAATATGATGACAATCCTAACGTTTGGGTTGAAAATAAAACTCTCGTGTAATAATATTTTTTATTAGGTTATAACAATGTAGCTTACATCTAATGCGACAGAATTCGGGCACAGCAGTTAACATGAAACCATTGTGTTGGGTAAATCGCTTTCAGTCAAACAAATAAATATATTTGATTCTCATTCCATCCTTCACATATTCCTATGGCCGTTTCATTCGTATTTATATCTATATTTTGTGATGTTGTCACGTGAAGTAATCTATTAATTACTTATTTTTGCTTTTAAGCACAAGGATGGATGCTCTAATAACACCAACACTAGTTTAACTCTCGAGCTCTGTCGCGCCAACGATTCCAAATAATATTACCGGTTTTTAATGCTTGCGTTGGCTGTAGGTAATCTGTGGAAAGAATCGAAACGTTATATTCTAGATTTACAGATTTCAAGTTGGAATCAAACGACATCGATACCGGACCTGGGTACCATGCTGCAGGAAAATGACACGAGGACCAATATAATATAATAATAATTATAATATCAAGAATCGAATACCGATATCACTACCGATATTGGTATCGGTACCGGTATCGCTACCGTTATTGGTACCGGTAGCGATATCGGTAGGGGTTCCGGTCTAGGCGCCGAGCTGCTTGTAGAGCAGCGGCACGTAGTCGTCCCACTGCGCCTGGTAGAAGTTGCCGGCCACGGGCGCGCCCAGCTTGTACTTCTCCGCGAACTTGGCGATCGAGAACCCGCCGCGCCCGTCGCCCGACCTGGAGGTAGGGGAGAGGAGAGATTAAACCACGCAATAACGCATAGTCTCAGAGATATGTAATAAGAAAGTGATAATTGTGTAATTTCTAATACACTCGTGATTTCGGATCCCCAGCTTACGAGGTTACGAGTCCAACCTTCACAGATTACGAACAGATATTTACAAAATTTTTCGTTGGGTTGACATATTTATATTGATTGCATTTAACTGTGACTCAATTAATTCTAATTTGATTTGATGAGATCGTATAGAGGTTTCACCTATGATTGTAACGATACTTAACTCTACCTAGTCTTATTTGATCGATTATCAATCATTGCAAGATTGTTCATTATGTTGTCGTTACGGCCATGTGTCTAGCTCTCGGTTTTTTCCAATTCCATCGAGCGGCGGCCTCGCGCGACCGACAGAAGCTAGGCCCGTACCTACTGCATGTAATGAATCTGTGACAATCTGTGATATCTTACTTGTATTGTACAAAGTGATCATGGGAGTTAAAACAGTAAATGACTCGACCTTCACTTGTTGACTGAACGTAAGCTTACTTGTATAGTGGCATATTTTGAGAATGATATCTCTCATAAGTAAAACATGCTTCAACAAATATCTGTCAGATATACGGGGTGATGAGAAAGTCTCAAGTTTTTCCTACTCACAGTTACGGACATGAAACCTGCGAGTATATATTAAGATTATTAGCTCACTAGTAGGGTTGTAGTCCGGTTGGCTAGCTACCACCATTTTAATTGAGCCAACCAGGAGCCAACTGCCAAACGTCATGCCATGTTTCAACTGGCAACTAGAGTCAATATTTTCATTCTTTACACTTCTATGTCTCTTAGCTAACAACGCATCGCCGATACTTTTATGTTACTTTAGTCAATCAATCAGTTCAGCTCGTCCGTCAGCTATAACCACAACATACCACTATACCATAACATAGTTTGGGTACTGACGTGTTGGTGAGTCTGGGCTCGTCGAAGTCGATCTTGCCGGGCTGGCGGTAGACGAGGAACACGTAGCGGTGCAGGCCGGAGCCCTGCGGCGGGCCGGAGCCCACGTAGGCCGACAGCACCTCGCCCGAGCCGACCGCCCCGCCCGCCACGTTGCCCACCAGCCAGTGGTGCCACTCGCGGAACTTCGGCTCCGCGCGCGACGGCGCGTCCGGGTCTGACCACACAAACAACGCCATTCATCAACCAATAGACTCACAACGATAGATCATAATGCCGTAACTGTGGTACAGATATTTGTTCAAATACCTGACGTTCGTCTACACTTCAGTTTTCATGTCATTTTCTGCCTCGTACGTGTAAACTGCAGGACGAATTTCGTCCCTCGATATTCCCACAGTGCTGACCCCATGTGACCCCTTCTAGGACTAGGTCCATCGCTTCCTTCTTGGCCCGCAACGCGCTGGTGACGCCAATGTTTACGGGTGACGCTATCACTTACCATCAGGTGATCCGCCTGCTCAGGCTATAAAAAAAGACTTATAAAAGTTACGGTATATAAGGCGACTTGTGCGCCATTGTTTCTTGGTGAAAGTACATCATCTGTCCTTGTTGTTAGCATAACCTGAAGAGTACTCTCAACGACACTGCTTCAATACAAATCGACCCGGCGACTTGTGGTCGCAAGTCAACATGGCTCGCTATGTAATTAGAATCAGTGGTGATTCTGACAGCTTTACTTGCAGCCAGACGCGTCATCAAACAGCAATCGAGGATAGACTAGACGTACCGGTCATGGCGACGGTGTAGAAGACATCTGGCTCGGCGTCCCACGTGACCGTGGGCTGGTCCTTCACCTGCGTGGGCGTCAGCTCGTTGCCCTCCGCCACTTCAACGCCACTCGGGTACTTCACCTGCCAATTACAATACACGTTATACAGTCCCATGCTAGGATTCCCGTAGACAACACAATGTGCAACCCATTAATGGCAAAATAATAAGCACGGATCTCTTCCCATTATCGAGGAGGCATAGAGCTAGAGCATTCTTCACTTCGCTGCTCCAGTGCGGATTAGTGGAGGGAGACAGCATAGATAACATTAACTCATAATTGAAATTTCCACCTCGCTGGCAATCTAACCTAGGTCTTTTTGAATGGCTCTATTGCATTGGGAGATCTATATAAACATTCTATCAACAACTGTTCTTTCAACAGTGTTCACGGTTGCTCGAGCACATCCACAACATCCCTTGCCGTACCGAATGCAATGCAAACTTGTTAGTAAACATTTCATGGTCGATCGTCGCAGTCGCCCGGCTGCTGAATAGTTTCAGGACATCAAAGTCGATAGTACCGTATCGCCGATAGTGTCGACAGATGGTAGAATACTCTACTAGATGGTAGATAGCTAGATACAGACCACAGCGACTCGTGTTGAATTTGATTTATTTCAGTTCAAACGTTCAGTAAACTATGCAAATAATAATTAGATACGTGTAGCTAAACAGATATTGTATTTTTCGTTAAAATCAATTAGCAAAGCTTTACCTAGTAATGTAAATAGTAAAGCAAGACTAATTTTATTATTGTTATACAGATACATATATGTAAATTACATTGTGATTCTTGGCTAGACAAATACGATTGTATGCCGCGCGGGGTACAATACAGCGTACCTATTCAAAAGTCAAGTTGCACTATATTCTTAGCTTACCAAACATTCGACTCTATGAATAAAAAGATGCAAACAAAATATTTTTTTGAATAATTTTGTATTGAGTATTGACACGCTGACATGAAACATGACAGTGTATTGGTACACATCTTTTATTTCACGCAGTACCGGCATAATTAGTGCCGATATGCAGTATCATTGTTTATAAATAATGCCATTGCGGAACTGGTAGGCAGTCTTAACAATTAGGTACTTTACGAGAACAATACAATTACAGTCCGTGATCACTTCAGCAAACACGAGCTAATAGCCGGGTTTAGGTATCTGTGGTCGCCTCATTACTTGCGCTGATGATGGTAACGTGTGGTCGGTGATCGTACTTGTTGGCGATAACGAGGAACATCATTAGTGGATCTGGTAATGGTCATTGCCGACGGCTGTCACTTGTATCAACTCCTAATTCGCGTAATATTCAAGGTCTTCAGTCACATCTAATTGACCGAAAATTACGGAACATTTTAATTGGACCACGAGGAATCGCCCATAATAACGCTACACACTCATAGCCCCACACTAGGATTCCATGTGTGTGGGTGCCATGGACAACACACAAGACAAGGACACACACCCAGACCGAGAACAGAAATTTAAACTCATCATTCAAATTGCCGCCTCGCTGGGAATCGAACCCAGGACCCTCGGAACAGCGTGTGTGTTAACCATTGCGACATCCAGGTCGTCGAATATATTCTGACATTGAGTTAAGAGGAAAGCAAGCATAATTATGTTGAAAGGACATCAAAAGCTGCAGGCCTCGAAATTTCATCATGCGTTTCAACAAGCCGGTTGACAGTTCGTCGACCACTGGCCGCTGTTTATTCGTCCACTTTATGTATTTTTTATTCAGAAGATGACAAGCGTCTTACTTTGTGCTCCTATTCAATCATGGTTATCAAACTACATTTTTTTTGTATCATTTTAGACGTACAATAGAGTCTTTAGATTTCTTTAAAATCTTTATTTCTATACTTTTCATTCTTAGTTTTAAAATCAGATTGGGCATGCTCGAAGGACCATTGTGTCGAAGTTGGATTTAAGTCTATAATTATTATGAGACGATTTTTATTAGTGATATTTAATGGATGCCTTAATATTATAGCAGTTTTTATTATTTTATAAGATTTCTTCAAGAACTTTTAGAGCAAGAAACGAATAAAATTCAACATCGTTAGGATCACTCATATACAAGGTCGAAAGACAAAAAATAAGCAAAACAGTCCTCTTAACGAATTTATTATTTATATGTACTGTGTAGCAAATATCTGGCTGTTTAGTATCGGTTCTGTTCTCATAAGAAGTTATAGGTATTATTGTTTAAGCGTTATAATAACAGCGTAATATTTTAGAAGGGTAAATCTATTTATGTAAAATGATAAGTAATCAATATTGGTTGCAATCTACTAAATGAAAAAAAAAAAAAAATTCAACCATATTCTACGTCCTGTAGATTGAAGTTGCAAGCGATGTTATCAAAGTCATAATCTTGTCATCAGAACAAAAAAGATAAGTAAGTATATCTTAGTATGATTCCTTCTAAAATGTAAAACTACGTATGTATATTAGTTATATTTAACAATTTAATAGTTTGCAAACCATTCAATACTAATAACTTTCACAGAATAACATGAGAATATAGTATCAAGCCTCACTCACGACTTATTGTTAAAAACATAGTTCAAGATTTTGACAGTTTTTGATATTGTAATCGATCTTTATTGTTAATCAAAGATTTATGATAATTAAGTGACGGCTACGGGAATACCTTTAGAAATGTTATCTGCAAGTTCTAATAAAATTTGATACGGATAGAGAGTTGCACACAGTCACCACAGTTGCACCTTCGGAAAGAATGTACGATATTTTTTATACCTGATATTATCTCTAACGAAATGAACAGGAGATTTTTGTAAAATGTCGGTACCCGCATTTGTTTTTCAAATAAATAAGGTAGATGTCCGGGACGTCAGTCGACGGTTCAATCTTTTCGCACAATAGTGCGTTTAATTTTCCCCGCATTCCCTATGCGGGGAAAATTAAACGGGAAAATTTCAGGTATTTCGATGTACATAGTTTGATTCCCTCGCATATTATGAAGCCGCGCGCAAGAATTAATCGATATATAAAAAAAGCACGACAACGCAGAGCCGAAATATAAATGATATTTTTTTAGGTATTTGAACCTTATGATACATCTTATAATACACACGAAATTGAAAACAAATGTACCATTTTATATTTGACGTTACTAGGTATCCTGCCACTGCCATGTAGGTATGTACATTTTAGAAGCGTGTTTAATGGCTAAACAACATCCAGAATATTTCCAACGATACCACGACCACGACGTTGTTGATTCTAGACCCAGGAAATTTAATAATCACAATCTCTATAAATGCGTAAAGAATGAATGCGAATGCGTAAGAATGCGTAAAGAAAAATGCGTTTTATTCGGTGATTGACATTTATAATAAATTACCAGTAGACTTTAAGAAAATGAAACTTCCTTTGTTTAAGTCAAAGCTATCGAAGTGGCTATTGTTTTTATAGCGTTAGGGAATACTTAGGCAAATAATCAATGTTTTAAAATGTATACTTAATTTATTATCTGTTAACATATGAAGATTTTACAATATTATTTAATTAAGTTTGACTGGATGTAATATTATGTATAAATATTGACATTGTCATTTTCGATTGTTTTAAAATGTATACTTAATTTAATATCAGTTATCATCATTGAGATATTATGTACTAAAGTACTAGAGAAGACACCGCAAAGAAATTTTATTCGCCAGTCAGTTGCGGTGAATGCACCTCAACTCTCTCATTCGCTTGCCAGCTCGCATGCGCGTAAAACGTCTGAGACCTGTCAGTGAATCTTTAAAACTAGCGTGAACAATGCCCAATTGTGTATTACGTAATTGCCGCAATAGCTTCAGGAACTCAAATAAATGCACAGGAGTAACTTTTCATCGGTTAGTAACCATATTTCACTACTTTCAAATAAATACAAAAAATTATTTATCGTCTGCCATATGGTGTGTTACTCATAGACTAACAACGCCCAGTAGTGAAAGTAGGTACAATTTGTTGACATCACATTAAACACAATATTATCAGTTTTACACGCTGACATTCATGACTCTGTAATGTTTTAATTGTTAAAAGACTATACTTTGTCCGCGGTTCCATCTGCCTAGCATAATCATAATCTATATTGCGTCATGCTTTATATAAGGTGTTACAAATATAAAAATTAAAGCAGCATGAGCAACATTACAAAACAAATAATTAATTATCATTATACATATTTGGATTAAAGATATGTTTTGTTTTATTTATATTAATATCATAATGTAATTGTTATTTTTGGAAAAAAAATTGTGTGTTAGCTATTTTAGGCAGGTCGTTTACGTAGATGTGAAATAAGATGTATCCTATCACACTTATCTGAGGTATATAGCCACAAATTAGATAATAAAGATTATTATTATTGGTTATTATTGTGTATCTCCAAAATTAGTTTGACGGGTCCTTAATAATTATTGTTATTGCAAAACATGTTTTTTTTTGTATACGAATAGACGGTCTAATCTATACTAATGTTTATCCATGCATTTAGTAAAAAGTGGTTATTTCAATGTTACAAACAAACACCCCAAATTTTAATTAGTTACTTGTTTAGACTTTTTGTAAAATAAAGAAATTTATTGATGTTTGTACTTAATAAATGTAGAACGTGTACACTTTACAGTAGAACTGAGTTTTGGGGGATAAAATATTCACAATAATACTTAATTTTAATTTTTTATTTCATTCAACCTGATGAACCAGATAGGTAAAAAACATGTAAAAACCCCACACTAATCGTTCTGTGTCCTAAATGTCATAATCTATATTCCGTCGTCATAGTAACCGAGTAATGAATGAAACGACCTACAGTCCTACAAGCATCTTTTGGCGCGTGCGTGACAGAGACAGCGTCATACAGATAAGGTAAACTGTAAGGCGCAGTCTTTGTTACCCACGGGCCAAAATATGCTTGTAGGACTATATGCATCTTATTAAGCGTATTAAGCGCTGCGGTTTAAAATGATAGATTAGACAGTATGTTTTTTTGTAGCGCTGCAGCGACGGATAGCTTTAAACCGAGAAAAGGAACATGACTTTTGTTTGACGTAGCTTCTCTAGTTTACATAGTAACTCAATGGTTATCATATCAAGATTTTATAATATTATTTAATTAGTTTGACTGGATGTAATATTATGTATAAATATTGACATTGTTATCTTCTGACTTAGTTTATTTAATATTATTATCAAATGTCTACAGTAAGGACAGAATAATATTTGGAATATAAGGGAGGCGTTCCCTAGGCATACGGTTGGAATCAATTGTAATAACTTTTATACTATGTTCTAGCAAATAAACACTTTGACTTTGACTTTGATAGCGCGGGTGTTTGTATAGTTGGTGCACACTGTACACGCGGCGTTAGCGATAAAGTAAAAAATTGGAAATGGAAAGAAGATAAAGGTGAAATTGAACGCGTTGGTAAAGTAAACAACATTGGCAATACTCACCGTGGCGAGAGCGGCCGGCGCCTTCGGGATGACGTCGGGCACCACGCCGTGTGTCTGGAACGACTTGGCCACCGTCGACATGGCTCGCGTTAGCACCCTAAAATTGACCATAGTGGCTACCAACAAAACAATTGCACATCTCAGTATTCGACCCATCGCGCGGACGAACACAGAAAGCAGAATAGAGTATCTATAGAGTGATGTTGTGAGCGGGGGGCCGCTTCCGACTGCTCGGGGCCGCCACAGTCCCCACGTTATAACCAGTTTGCGAACCGAGCGGGTACACTTGTACTCAGATGTGTTCTGAGCGTGAGCATTCGATATCTATTTTATTGGACCGTGCGCACTGCTGATCGCTGCCCTTCTCTAAAGATTAGTACATCTGACATGTTCGTGACATCTGTATAATTTAAAAAGTATCTTATTAATCGCTAATACCGCTGAAACCCGCTGAAGAATACCCCTTGGGAACAAGTTTGTTAAGGATGTTTCAGTAAATGTTATCCTATGTCTGAAACTTTCAACTAAGTTACGGTAAAAGGGTCGTGTTTCTTGGGAAATATCCTCTCTTAGCTTTCGGGATCACCGAAAAAATTTAGTTTTCCAACAGATTTATGGGATATCATTGCTAAAGTATTCATAAAAAATAATGTCAAACATTTTTCCTCACAAGCTTACATGTTTACAGCGGTTTATAACAAAACATGGTGTGAGATATAATTTGTCTAGTACAGAATTGTGTCTACTTGTATAATGAATTGTATTTTAATGATTCTGTATTTCATTATGTCTGTCACAACAAGACTCCAATGAGGCCACATTCAAATTTGGATGTTTTTGAAATCTTATTTACCGTAGGCTTCCATGGAAATTTTATAACATAGCTTTAAAATAGCTTTGGAATTACTGTTGGTATCTTTATCTGTTGGCAAACATACATTATATTAAACACATGTGTTAAACAAACTTAACATGTTTGTAGCTTGTATAGGATTCTTTTCAGAATGGAACACCAATCTGGATCAACAATACCTGTATTGTTGTCTATGGTTACTAAATGAATGAAATTATTATAATTTTTTTGTAATCTGAAAACTACATTAATGAAAAGTATATTCTAAGTCTGAAAAAAAATTGTAGCCATTTTTTTGATTTTTTGGGTGCAGTGTTATTTAAGCAGAGTTGGTTACAAATGTAAGTATATTGTGAAGAAGAAGATTCACATAGAAAAAGTATTGCTTTTAGTAATTAGGACTAAATAACTACAACTGATACTAACTTATATGAAATGTAGCATAATCTGCTTATTTATAACTATTGTATAATAAAGCGTAGTAAATGTATAAAACGTGGTGTAATCAAAATTACATTGGCCAATGGGACTATAGTTCTTATTTTTTTGCGAAATAACAATGATGCACAAAAACAATTCTATATACAGTATAAAGACTTCAACATTACGAGTATTGTATTGTTAAAATGTTAAAACCATAACTACCTACTCATTTGGTGATCAACAATGCACACGGTCCATTTTGCAGATGCTAATGCTGATCTGGCCTTGAAGTGTTATTTGCTCAGGCTTTTAAGTAAGTAGGTACACTTTACCAAATAATGCCACATCACCACTTTAACATAAACTGTGACTTAAAAATTATTTTTTGTGTAGGAAAGTTTTAGAGAATATTATAATTTCAAGATTTGTTCCATAAACTATGTAACAAGTTGGTAGACAATTTATGAATGTTCGTGTATTTTAATTTCAAAGAAATTGTTAAAGTGAAGTTTTAATTCTACTATTCCTAGAGAAATTAAAAAAATATGAAGTTATTCCAGGGGGGGCTGCACAAATAAGAAGGTGATAAGGACCAGGGAGGAGTATCAATCTAGTATTAGATTGATGGGGAGAGTTTAAAATCAGAAAATTAGTGTGATATAATTTACAGATGAACCTAAATAAATATATGCTAACACACTCATTCCCATCCCTGTGTCGCCAGTAGGGCATGATATCCGGATATCCGGATATCCGTATTATCCGGATATCCGCCCGAAAATACTATCCGGATAATGGAAGACCTGTTATCCGGATAAAACGGATAAAACGGATAGTAATAATTTTATACTATTTTGACCATTTGGAGACATTTTGTTTGCTTAATTATTACGAAAATATAATATTTTATGTTTTATTTGGTTATTTGGAGATTGCCTATGCAACTTCTACCACATTTTTTATGGTATATGACCCAAAAAATAGTTTGACTGATTTTTCAACTACCTTTTTATCTTAGCCTACGTCTCGAAAGCATTTCTTAGCCTACGTGCTCGACAAACAACGACAGTTCATAAGAACCGCCCAAAGTTGAGGTGCGACGTAACTATAATTCCCAACAACTAAAGGCGGTCAGAGAATTTAATTGTTATATTTTAAGAGCAGAAAGCCATGATGAATGAGCACTTCCTGGTGGTAAACTGATACGTCTGTTTTTATGGCTTTAAATCTCACACGATTCAGTGTCGTCCCATTGAAACACTACCCGTAATATGGAGCTCTCGTTCAGATGGTTTTTCATCCCTACCGGCCGGATATTTGTAGTAGAAATAGAGTGGCGGACAGAGTCTTCACGGAACAACAACCTGGAGGAAAGGTTGCTCAAGAATTCCGATAGGGGAATAAACAAAGCGGGAGCTTCCTTAAAATGCATAGTAAGCCTATGCTTATTAGTCCCGAAGAAGGTAGTTTGGTTTTGGCATTTAATAAGACACAAGTTTAATATACCCTCCATAAGCTTACAAAGTGGTGGGGTTATTGAAATTGGCTAATAATGACCAAGATCGATACAGCTGCCTTATTTGAAAACGGGCGGCGCGCTAGCAAGCTTCCAGGATTTTGATAATAATCCAATTTTGGAAGTAAGGCGTAATAGACGTATCAAGTATACAGGCTTTTAGTACATTCATTGGAACACCCTCAAGACCACTGGCTTTTTTCACGTCTAGACACTGTAAGGATTTGAGAACCTTTAACAGTCTCTGTCCAAGTCTTCACACTTACCGACTAACATTCTATCATTTCTACCATCCTAGTCCCTTAATTTAATCTTTGTTCGGTCACAATTATCATGGATGACAGCGTGAGGGTGGTGCTGTTTGCTCATTTGCTACCTTGATACCTTTAAAAATCTCTTTCTTAGTAAACCGAATCTCTCAGAGGTACCCTAATGAGGTATTAGTGGAGGTACATACGTTGTTTCTAGCATCCACAGATGGATCTGTGGCAATAGACACGTGGTTGATCACAGAATTTGAACCAAGATTTTTGGATGTGACGGGGAAATTAAAGGCTTTCTGCTTCGCACTTA
Organism: Hesperia comma; assembly: GCA_905404135.1. Taxonomy (NCBI): domain Eukaryota; kingdom Metazoa; phylum Arthropoda; class Insecta; order Lepidoptera; family Hesperiidae; genus Hesperia; species Hesperia comma. Next base: position 289,297 of record FR990015.1, on the reverse strand, counting down.
TATCGGACACTTTGCAAACTCATGCATCAACCCGGAAAAATATATGACACGAAGTCTCGCAGTTATGTTTAAAAACAGTTTTAAAAATTTTAAGCACTTTACGGATTTGAGAGATTATGGATCAAAACGTTACAGTATTTTGGAAGTTATTAGACATAAACATCACTTTCACAATTCATTTTCGATTCAATACAATTTGCAGAAAATCTAAGATCAGTGGAGATCTTTCAAATGGCATCAACCGCAATTCAATTGGTCAAGCCATCAAAAAATAATTATGAGAGGTTCACATAAATAGACACACACAATATATAGACCATCGCGGGGATAGTCAGAATAGTGTCCTATGATCCCAAAACGTGGATATCTGAAGAAAACTCGATTTTCGGAAGTTTAAGTGAGACAAATAACTTTAAATTTTCGATAATTTTGAATTTTCTTAAGAGGAAGTCAAAAATATGCAAAGGTTTATGATTCGTTCCACTATAGGTAACAGAAAAAGTAAAATTAATACAAACTATGGTTGATTTTTTTAGAAAAACATTAACTATCCGTATTATCCGTTTTATCCGGATAATATCCGGATAGTAAAATGAACTATCCGTATTATCCGGATAGTAAATTCGGGCGGATAATTGCATGCCCTAGTCGCCAGCCGCATGGATAACACAACACTAACGCTCATAAGCAAAAACAATCATTTATCTGTCACATAATCATCTGCCCCGGCCAGATATCAAATCCCAGACCTCTTGTTTTTAAGGCAGGGCCATTACCAAGTAGGCTGTGTGGTTGCAATTAACAAATGATTTCTTAGATTTAACGTAAAAATAACTAAAACAAATTCGAACAACATAAACTATGTGTATAGAAAGCACTAGATATTGCAATGTATTAACTCCCATGTAAAGTATCTCAACTGTGTTAATATTTTTTTTCCAGAGATAATGAGACTCAGGAACAATTATTATATATTATGTGTAATAGTCAAGTCGCTAAAAGAATATCTACATGAGCGCATACGATATAATATACAATAGGTAGGTATGCGAAGAATGTATAGTAAAATTTTTAGAAAATACCCTTGATGGTAGGAAATGTTAGGTAGGTAAGTACTTAAAGAGTATTTGCGTTAGTTATTAAAAATTGTAAGCTGTGTTTCATAAAGGTATTTATCAAACATTACGTAACTTCAATAAAACAGATGTTATCAAAAGAATCTTATCCTGGAGTAGGGTTATAATGGTAAAATATGAAATGCCATCAGAATGTTATGTTTTATGCATAAGCCATTAAGTAATTAAAACTTACCTGTAATTGATACTGTAAAGTGTAAAGGTTTTTATGGAATGCTTGTATTAGAAATGCGAACGTGATACGAAAATAAGTTTTAGCAAATACTATAAGAAATGCCGGCACGACAAATACGACAATAGCCAACTTTTAGTTTTTGGTTTTTGGCACAGAATATAAAACTTTATATATTATTGACAATTAAAATGACGTTTGGCACTTCACTGAATTTAATTTTGCTTACGTACCTACCTATTCTGTGTCTTTCCCTTGTTTTGAGTTATCTGTGACTCAAGTTCAATGCCATGCCATGCCAAAATTGTCAAATGCCAATTGTTTGATGTTTGTCAATTTGGCCATTTGATGTCATTGTGTCAAATTTGTTTGTGAACTATAAAGTTGTGATTTATAATTATTATAGAAATTTAAGGAAAATATTATATTATACTATGATTATTTTTCAGTGCGCAATATTTGATTACATACTTTATTCTTTGATTTCGTGAAAAATGCGTGCTCAAACATGCTAAGTGAACTGGGGGATATTCAGTTGACGAAACGTTTGATTGTTATCGCAATAGTTCTGGGTGTAATTTTGATTTTAAAGGAATACGTGTTTGTTTTTTAATAATGACTCAGCATAGAGTAGCTTACTTTTATAACGCGGACGTCGGTAATTTCCATTATGGCCCTGGACACCCCATGAAGCCGCACAGACTCTCGGTCACGCACAGCTTGGTGCTCAACTACGGGTTACATAAAAAAATGCAAATATACAAACCTTACAGAGCCAGCGCCCATGACATGTGCCGTTTTCACAGTGAGGACTACATAGAATTCCTTCAAAATGTAACACCGCAGAATATTCAAAGTGAGTTTCTTCTTTGGTAACGGGGAATCATTCAGACTCTATGGATCTTTGAATTATTCCTTCAGAGTATGTACGTGGGTAATATGTCCTCAATGTCATAGCTTGACTCTTCCCATGCACAGCATTTCAGTTACCGATCAAAAGTTTAAACAGAGCTTATGCTGAATGCAGCATATAAGCTCATGAGCATTATCTTGTTCAACTTGTAACCAATAAAGAATAATGCAAGGAAACCTACACAATATAAGCATTTTATTACTTAATTTCTAGGTCAGTCATAGCATATCTTCATTACTAAAAAATTGGTTGCCTGTAAAGTCGGTATACGGGCGAAAGTTTTACGTGACAACGACTTTGAGTGGTAAAATAATTTTAATGTGAATATTCATTCGTATAGTAGGAAGAAGGATGAAAAATAGTAACAATTTAAAACATTTATTTATACAAAGAATTATATTTAAAACATTGTAACACCATCCGCCATCTAGCGCTGCTAACCGTTAGACCATTAACCATTAGTCACAACTAAGTGAGGTAACAAACGAGATTACTCTACTTCTCCAGAGATGGCGCTGTACCATTTTCTGAAACACGCCAACGTGTGTACGCCGTAGCTACCATAAGTAATGTTAAGGAGGAAGGGACGCGTGCCTTTCACTTTTTATGTCTGTCTCTCTCGCTCTTAGGCGGGCTAACCATGCCCGAGTGGAAGGGACGCGTGCCTCTCACTCGCTCTCATTGTAAGCGCATAACGTGAGCGGAGCTACTAACGCAGTTTCTTGAAGTGCCACCCGGCAAACCAATTTATAAGACGTTATCACGTCAATAATGAAGATTTAAAATAATGTTTTTATAAGAATTGCCAATGTACAAGTCAATAATTAACAACAGAATCGTATTGACATTGAAAACATTATCAATATTATAACAAAATTTTAGTTAGCAAAACGTTTTCCTAATATTGAATATTGTTTCAGTCATTTCTGGGTATCACATGTGTTGCAGGTTACTCAAAAGATTTGCTCCATTACAATGTGGGCGATGACTGCCCGGTGTTCGAGGGTCTGTTTGACTTCTGCTCCATGTACACCGGTGCCTCCCTGGAGGGCGCCATGAAGCTCAACAACAACGTCTGCGACATAGCAATCAATTGGTCTGGAGGGCTGCATCATGCTAAGAAATTTGAGCCATCAGGTAATTCATTACTTCATTTTCAGTTTTCTATGGGACATATCGAAGATCTAACAAGAGAACTTAAGGATTAAGACTTCACAGGTTGTTAAAATAACAATCCTATTGGATGGATTTTTCCTCTAAGTGTTGTATGTCTTCTAATATTTATTATATTATTATGTTATGCTCATCATCTTGGGCCATATGATGTGTGCCTTTGACCACTCTGTTATCAATGAAATACCCCTTTATAAGACTAGCTAAGGTTTATATTGGAAGTATACATAGTATACTACATTACCCTGATGCACTTGCAGGATTCTGCTACGTGAACGACATAGTGATAGCGATCCTGGAGCTGCTGAAGTACCACCCGCGCGTGCTGTACATCGACATCGACGTGCACCACGGCGACGGCGTGCAAGAGGCCTTCTACCTCACCGACCGCGTCATGACCGTCAGCTTCCACAAGTACGGCAACTACTTCTTCCCCGGCACCGGAGACATGTACGAGATTGGTGCGGAGAGCGGACGGTACTTCTCGGTCAATGTCCCGCTGAAGGAGGGCATCGATGACCAGAGTTACGTTCAGGTAAGGCACTTCTCTGTATGCTTGTTTACTGTTATTTTCATTTTTTGTGTTACCTTATAACTTTGCACTGAGTGAACCAACATAACATAACAGCTCTTTTTGTATTGAAAAGGTATTACTACCTTTGAACAGTGGTTCACATCTATGGTCCCATATGAGATATGAACGACATCAGAAGGGTAATTTTTGAGTTATCTCTATTTATCAATTTTGAAGTTGGTCATCTTTTTGGAAAAATTTTTTTACTTATTCGAAAGATTTATTTTAGTTTCATGGTGGTCGGTTTGGTTGGGCAGGTGTTCAAGCCGGTGATATCGAACGTGATGGAGTTCTACCGGCCGACGGCGATCGTGCTGCAGTGCGGCGCGGACTCGCTGGCGGGCGACCGGCTGGGCTGCTTCGCGCTGTCCACGCGCGGCCACGGCGAGTGCGTCAAGTTCGTCAAGTCGCTGCACGTGCCCACGCTCGTGGTGGGCGGCGGCGGCTACACGCTGCGCAACGTGGCGCGCTGCTGGACCTACGAGACCTCGCTGCTCGTCGACGAGAACATCTCCAACGAGCTGCCCTACACCGAGTACCTCGAGTTCTTCGCGCCCGACTTCACGCTGCACCCGGAGGTCAACAAGTGAGTCTCGTTCGGTCCGAAGTAGGGAATGTAAGAGGTTGGCCATAGTACGGTGGCCTAAACTTAATACCATGCGGGCAGGCCAGGGTATAGGAGGTGGTGACAGAAGCCGGACCCTACTTACTGATAGCTGGTAAGGGTGTTACTGATGTCTATGGCCGACGGTGAACACTGACCATAAGATAGCGCGTTTGCTCGTTGGTTGGACGTTAAAATGAAAAATCAAAATAACGGCAGACGGCGATAGCAATAAACAAAGTGGCTACGGCATTTGCATAAAGTTGTAGTAAAGTAAATCGATTCTAGCTCACAATCGCAATGACAGTCGTAATGTGTATGTCCATTTGTCCATGTGGGCAGTCCTTGGAAGTTTCTTGCCGCTTTCACTTTTGTTCGTAAAACAAATGCGTAATAAAGTGAATGTGATTGCAGCACGACGAACGCGAACAGCAAGCAGTACCTGGAGGCGATCACCAAGCACGTGTACGACAACCTCAAGATGTGCCAGCACTCGCCCGCCGTGCAGATGACGCACATCCCAGGTAACACCACCACCACCACCACACCATTTATACAAATTCGACTCCACACTTTGATGGTCTAATGTCTAGATTGAGCGTTGCCCTACAATGAAAACAAAAAAAAACGAGGTAACAATAACAATATCAAGCATGTGTGCGTGCAGACGATGTTTTACACGTTCGTCTATTGTCTATGTGTGCGTGATCAATCATACAATGATATAAAAATTGTGGCCAACAGCTGTTGGCACAATTTTTTCAACCGTTTGCCCGGATTCGATGTTCCATCTAGACATTACATCATCAAAGACTTCACATAACTTATATTATTGCAGGTGATTTCTTCCCCGAGGAGTACAAGATAAAGGAGGAGCCGGACCCCGACGTGCGCGTGAGCCAGGAGGAGGCCGACAAGATGGTGGAGCCCAAGAACGAGTTCTACGAGGACGACAAGGACAACGACAAGGACGGCGCGCCGCCCGACAAGGACGCATAGCCCGCGCCCGGCCCGGGGGACCCCCTGGCCGCGTGACGTCACGTCCTGCTCAAGAAGAACCGCAGCTTCCTGCGGCTGTGCTCGCTGGCGCCCGACGCCGCGTTCTGACGATGGAACAGTGCGATACGGACGCGTGTGTAGTGCAGTGCTTAGTGCTCGGTGCCTGTTGGCTGCGTTTTGTGCTCGCCGGACTAAACTAGAATCCATAAGTAGACGAATTAGTTTAAGAACTTAATGTACAAATGTTACTACAGTACAGTTGTTGTTGCTGTTGTCGATATTTTAAAATTACACTTGTTTGTGTAAAAAATTGTCAATAGATGACAGTACTATATTTGTATCAAACATCTGCCTAATTTATTGGAATCTGCTGTTGTCGCTGAAGAAGCTGTACTTGAAAATACCAGCATGCTGTACATGTGATACATTGGTACATGTTGATAAATGTGAAATCAATTGAGATAATTTATGTAAACTGTTTTTAATTATTTATAAGATACTTTACATTATTATGTCTACTTGAGTGTATCTGAACTTGTAATGTGTCTCGTGAGGACATCTCACTTCTACGACCCACACAATGGGCAGTCTTTGCTAAGAGATTTTGGGGCATTAGTTTAAATTACGAATGCTTTTTGATTATTATATCAGATCTTTTTTAATTTATTAAGAATTTATGATATCAGGGGATAAGAATTATCATGAATTAGTTCAGTATTTTATTTTGTAGTCTGTTTACACTATAAATATTTATGAATTCAGTTTGTTACAAAGTATTTAGGCGTAAACCTTAAAGTCCGGCTCGGAGCTCGTTGTGCCGCAGCTTAGTACTACAATTTCCTTTAATTTTTGATTCTTAGTATGATTGCGATTGTGATACATAAAGGCCACAAGTGTCCCCTACGTGCTGTAGGAGCTGCACGCGTTTTAGGGTTGCAGTTCAAACTGTAAAAGAAGGAAAATATAGCAACATGCGCCATGTAACAGTCGCACAAAAAGTTTGCTGGATGTTTGGCGTCCTGCCGTTGCCGTTGGAGCGACCGAGCTCCCATCCGAGCGGTATAGAAAATGTCGTGGCGTCTCTGTGCGACGTCGCCACAGATGCTACTACTAAAATTACTGTATTTATATGAGTGGCACAACTGTGAATATCGATGTAGGTATCAATGGCTGTCGTGGTATAACATTTTCATCATGTTTACTTTCGCTGGAAAATTCAAGAATAGTGACTGGTATACTTAATGTCTGATGAGAAAAATAGTAAATGCTTAGCTTGTATAGCTCATTGTAGTCACATGGTCTTCCCCTAATATAATTAAATATAAATCAATTTACAGCCATGTATAGTTAAATGCAATTTTACAGTTTTAAAGTGAATGTGCTGAACGTCCAATATATAACCAAATTCATGGCTTAGTTCCATGGGGAAATGTAAACAATGGTTTGATAAAATTTGGACACATTTTTATTAACTAGGTATAAGGCTAATTCACGCAAGTTCCTTCCAGTAGAAATAGTAGTGCTGGTTTTGTATAAACGAAAACAACAAATATTTAATATGTCAATTTCATTGAATTATTTTCATTTGTTGCATGTCTTATCCAATGTCTTGTCCTTATCTAATGCTAATTAGCGGTAAAGAATTGTGGTTAACTAATACAGTTTATGGCCAAATAAATAATGATATTGCATTAAAACATCAGTGTATCATGGTAGATAATGTATAATAGTTTATAGATGTTGTAACAATTTACCTATGTATATCAGATTTTTACGTTTTGCTATGAAATTGAGAATTGTAAATATAGTATTTTTACTTAAATTGAGTGCATGTTTTATTTTAACCATATAAAGAGCAGTTCTCTGAATATCTGGACAGATGGATGACTGTAAAGGATGGATGGACAGATGAGGAATCAAAACAAAAGTGTAATTAATAAAAATGAACATTTTATTAAAAGAAAAATAAAATAGATACAATAAGTGTAGCTGCTCAATAGCCACCCAGTCTTAAATCCAAGTTGTTGTCCAGAATGTATTTCTGAACCTCATTGATTTCTCCCATGAGATCCACCGTCAGCATGGTGAGCCGTTGGCACTTGTCGATCACCTGAAACACCGTGCTCTTGGACACCTCCAACGTGCAGTCCAACCACATGTATGTAAGATTGTTTAATAAACCTTTTTGCAATAAAAATAGCAACGTGGAGTCCATTTCGAGTTTAGTTTGGTATTTGAGGGCCAACTTTTGTAACTTATGTGTGCACTCGAGAAGATAAATCAGAAGACTTTCGATATCGAAGTTTTCGTTGCCCAAAGTCAAGTTTCGGAGCTTATTGAAAATGTTAGTGGGGCGTCGGAAGAACCTCGGCATCGACAGGGCGGTCGACTGCGTCATGAGACAGAGGGTGGTGAGGTTGGGACAACACGAACCTATCGATATGACGGCGTCGATATTCATCAAATGATCCATTTCCCAAAGAGTGAAATGGGTCAAGTATTCGCCTTTGAGAGCGAGAAGTTGCTGCATGGAATCCGTGAAGGAAAAGAACGACAAGTCTAACTTGTTGAGCCGCAGCTCGCTGTGCGCGATCTGCTCCATGACGCCGTCCTTATCGTGCGACGACAGGTGCGTCACGGACAGCTCCCGGAGCTGAGGACACATCTTTATCAACTTTTTGACCCCCTCGGGGGAAGCGAAGTGGCTGTTGATCTTTCGAAGACACAGGGGACCGAGTTTAGTGTCGGTGTTGATGAGCGTGGAGCCGATGTCGCACGATTCGATGCGGAGCTCCTCGAGGTAGGGGAGCTCGCTGACCAGCATGACGACGCCCGGCTGCGTGACGCAGCGGCCCACGCGCTGCGCCCTCTCGTTGCGGGGAGGGTCCATGGACAGGATCCGGAGCTGTTTCAACGTGGCGACATACTTGAGCCCGGCGTCCGACACGTACCGGATAAGAACGGAAGCGTTAATGCGAGATTTGTGGATGTTAACCTTAGAAACGATATTGACCTCCTCTAACAGAGTACAATTTTTAGCGATTACCTTGAGTATTTCATCCGTACAGATGAATTTGAGATCTAAAACCACTAAGCGATCGAACATTGTGAGGACGTTAGTCCAATAAGTTTCAGGGATGCTGGTGTCGATGTCTGACCTATGGAATGTGGACATGTTGGGGTGCAGTAGGACCTGCAGCTGCACGCGAGGGTCTCCGCGGTAACGGACGATCCCTCGTTCTAGACATAGCGCATCAAATAACCTGAAAAAGTTTAATTATATTAATAAAAAATAATTTCAAGGATCAATGTCTTAAGTTTTCAATTTTAATCAACTGCTAGCATATGAGTTCTTGGAAATGAGAACTTGTATGAAGTTTACAAATCAGGGATACAAAAATATGAAGCATCATCTTCATAACCCGTAACTTTCCCACTGCTGGGCACAGATCGCTGGTCCCGGGCAATAAAGCGGTAATATCAAAAATCGATTTTTACAGGAGAAATAAAAGAAGCTAATTTGTTTATAGTGCAGCGTACAGTGATCCAAAACAGGCGTTTAAAATGTCAAATGAAAGCTAATTTTTTACCAATTTAACCTTTTAAAAATAATTGTAACGGTATAAATATTTAATGAAATGATTGAAAAAATGCATAATACAAATTAAATATGATATTGTTTCAATTGCAACATTGTTAAGTAGGTAATGCAATAATACATTTCTAGTCGTAAGAGAATTTGCCATGCAATAAAGGTGTTATTGTCACTTATTATTACGAAATATTAATTAAAAAATAATAAGGGTGATAGATTGATACTCATGGAAGCCAAAAATCAAATAAAAGTAAAAAGGGCATAACCAACGTTTACCGCTTTATTGCCCGGGGCCAGCGAGATATCTGCTCAGAATGAAAAGGTTAATGCCATTGCCCACCATGCTGGCCAAGTACAGATTTGCGGATTGCACACACTTTTCTGAGTTCTGAGAACTCTTTGGCATGCAGGTTTCCTCACAGTGTCTTTCTTTACCGTTGAAGCTAGGGACATAATATATGTGATCTTATTGCTGTAAGCAATCTCTTCAAGATAAGATAGGTCACAGGTTCAACCCACATCAACACATTATATGAACTAATACTCAAATAGGCCATCTATCTCAAGCAGGATTAAGATTATTACTGCTCATTAAATCTTATAAAAATTCCGTTTATCGGTGCAAACTGCAACGGCTGGCTGGCCAAGTGGCCTACTTGCATACAACAAAAAACAAAACCAAAATATCAAGTTATATTTACCTGACTGGCAGCATATCTGAGAAATATTTTCTCAAACCTAAAACTTTTTGTTTACATTCTATGCATTCAATTTCTGGGTAGCTTTTTTCAATAGTATAGCAACAGTCATTAATAAGACTAAGAGTATACTTAATGCAAATGTTAAACAAGGCAGTCGGTTGTTTACGAGGTGACATCTCGAATTTTCAAGGCATTGACGAAATGAATAGTAAAAGAACTACTAATAAAATGTGATTCACTACAGTTGATATTTTAATCATTACAACTTATGTTTATTCAATTCTAACAGTAGAAAATAAAATGCATAGTTGACTTCTGTAATAAATTAACAATGAACTACTATATTTTTAGTTGTTTAGTATCTATAACTATTTTATCATTTATATTTTTGTTCGCGACGATTTTCTAAATACAATTTAGATAACACACGACTGATGACAGTGACACCTTTTTCATGACAGAGACTTTTAGATGACATTAGTGACAGTGACATAAAACAGTTGTAATGTTTTTTGCTCATTATGGTGTCGGCGTTTGGCGTATATACACTCAGCCAAAAAAGTCGTATTGTACAAAAATACATAAATCGTGTTAAAATAGATTTACCGTCTTCGGTTAATATCGGCCGTTGACCCATTGAACATTACCAACTTTTATCCCCATACCTAGCTCAGCAAAAAAATGGAAAGTAACATCACGATATTACAGTGATTAATTAAATTTAAATTAATTAATTATCTGAGTGTTACTTTATATTATAATAGGATATAATAATTTTGTTTTAACTACCTACCTAAATACTAAGTACTACGTGGTACTACCTTTGTGCTACTAGGCTACTACCATAGAGATATTACACTAGAGGGCAGAAGCCAGGCTTCAGAGCGTACCTCGGATAAAAAGAGACGAAATCTTTAGTAATCTCCTTTCTCTTTCTGGCTCATCGGGATCGGAGAGAGATAGGTAATTACCGTTATCGTTGTTTCTCTTTCTAACCGGGGGCGATTGCAATGTATAGTAAACCCAACTTAAGATTGAAACGAAAGAGGCGCTGTCGGACGCATTTGACATTCGTTTGACCAATCATTGCACACTTGTAACTGACAGATGAATGACCACAACGTACTTATGAATGACTTTTCGTTAGTTCAAATTTTTGCCATTTCAGAGATAAGTTGGGCACACTGTATGGGCAGCCGTATGGCTCACCCACTCTATAGTCCGTTTTTTTCATTGATGTATAAGGACTACCTATCTCTATGTTTTTTTTTCGCTACGGACTAAATTGACATTAGCTGTGTTGCCACTTTTTTGCGAATCATTAATAGTGATGTGCCTCTACCGTAACTTTACGTACCTAATTTACAATCAAGTATCGTTTTTCGGTAATAATAAAAAATGTGTCTTTAAAATGATATGACCGACAGGCATACCTATATAATGTACCTTAACCTTGTTATTGCATATTCTTCAACAAGAAGTCAATAATTGTCGTATTTACTTAGTGTAATACGTAATTAAAATTAAGAAATATATTTTTTATCTGTGATACTCCATAGTTACCATGATATTTAAAAGATTCGTCTATTATCAAATAAAAATAAAATCCTACTTAAATTATAAATGCGAAAGTTTGTAAGGATGTATGTGAGTGTGTGTGGGTTTGTTACTCTTTCACGCAAAAACTACTGAACGGATTTTCATGAAACTTTGCAGTAATATAGCTTAGACATCGGAATAACATAATTTGTTAAAATTTATAGAGATTTTTGAAGGGACTGGTATCCCGAAGCGAAGCGAGGGCGGATTTACTAGTAATATTATAATAAGGAGTTGTTTACATTAAAATAAAGTTTCCCTATAAACAAAACCCTGACTGATGTATGTGGTTGGCCTTTTTGCCCAAACAAAGAATGTTGTCACCACATACTCGTACACACATAATTATTATGTTTATAATGTCTGTGATAGTTACTAATTTATCAATAAAACAAAATAATTATTTTTATTCACATAATTTATTATTTCTCCTTTCTTTACAAATAAAAGTTTTTAATTAAAACAGAGCATTTTATTTTCATCTATGTGCTAGACTTACATTGTAGGTAATTACAAGTTGTATAATACGGGAGTTGACAACTTTATAAAAATAGTTTTAAGCGCTTCAGGTGCTTACAATAATACCCGTAAAATAATATTTTATTGATTATTACGCCATTGAATGTGATAAAAAAAGATTTTTAATATTGAATTCAAAATATGTCACAAAAACGCGCCATTATGGTCACGTGATCACGTATGACGTCATTGTTCAATAAACAAACAAAGTGAGCTGTGCAGTGATTTCGCTATTCGCTTAAAATTTAATTACGAACGTGAAAAATTACTACCAATGTTGTGCTGTGCCGTATTGTGGGAACACTACTATTAAAACACCCACAAAGCTGTTTATTCATGTCCCTGCTAAAACAGATATTCGAAATAAGTGGTTAGAACTTGCCCGATTGAATCCAAAACATGTTTCAGCAAAATCAAATTTATTTTTCTGTGAAGATCATTTCGATGTAAGTAACAAGTTATTGCAATAGGTACCTACAACATTACTTAAATAATTTTCTTCAGTCATCGGGATACTAAGTATGTCTTCAGTAAACATAACCGTGTTTATGTGAAGCATCATTAACATTACTCGTCCGACTATGGGACGAATAAATTTAATTTATTCGTTCGTTTAGCGGACGACTAGACACTTCGATTTAGGTAATATGAATGCTACAATAAGTATATACTTTTTTTCAGCTCCCTAATGATATGTTAAATTACATGGAATACCATTTGTTAGGTTCTGTTAAGAGGATCTTAATGAAACCCATGTGTTTTCCATCAAAATTTGCATGCCAACCTGATCGAAAAAAACGAACGACTCCTCGAGATGTTTTTTTAAAAAGACAAAGAAAGGAACTCATTGACCAACTATTACATTATGTTAAAGAAAATGAACCGGAAGAAGTTAGCATGAACGTTACACACATGGCAGAATCTTCATGTTCAGGTATTAAATAATCAGTTAACTTTGAGATTTATAAAACTCAATAATATAATGTGTAGGAAGGCAGAATATTAGTCATATAGTCCAAAGTCCATAATGGCAACATGGCAAACTGCAATCTTGCTTTGGTTTTAAATTGATTTTACATGTCTTTAGGCTAATACACTAAAATGTGTGTATGACTATATTGTAACTGCTTTACTATATAAAGCTGAAAAAGTTAGGATCTATGTAATTTTTTTTTACAGATCTACAGTCTTCTGAACAAATGGTGGTCCAAGTTGCATCTGGAGTTAATCAACCAGATCAGGTTCACAAAATTCCTCCAGTTTTACCGAAGTCAGCAGATAATCAACACAAGCATATATTGCTAAAAAATACAGAAGTAAAGGTAGTCAAACTTACATTAGGAAACGGAATGCTGTGACCTCACCACTAAAAGTTGAGAAAGTCAATATTGCTATATCTCCTATCAAATTAAAATACACTACAGTTGGTCCACTGTGTTTAAATATATTGATCTTTTGATCCTGTATGAGAAATTATTGTGATTGTTCTGTGGTTATTATAAAATAAAAGAACTAGAATTGATTGTATAGTTTTATTTATTAATATGTAACTCTAGCGCTTTGATGAAGTTAAGGGTATATATTTTCCTTCCAAAAGTTGACAAGACACAATATTATATTTCTTGAATACATTTCATTATATTCCACTTCGATTATTTGCACTTTTCTATTACTTTCAAATGCAATATCTGCAATACAAAAGTAACATTTCTTAATTCCTGTGATATGCATTTGCATCTGTACTTGGCAATATTATTTTTTGGTCACTTTTCCTTCCTGTATATAGTTTCTAACTGTCTGGTTGCTAGTGGGGCCTTCAAGAACCATTTGGTTATTTCCAACTAGGTAGCTGGTGTTTTGACGGAGTAATTTCTTTAGTTCTTATGTACTTTAGAGTACTTCCTACCTGCAAACAAAAAACAAAAATGCACCTACATTATTGTGTAAACAGTGTAATAAAAAATAGATTTTGCATATACATATTGTGTAAACAGTGTAAATAAAAAATAGGTTTGTCAAATTTTAAGTAAATATTATTAAGTGTGGGGCACTAACCTGGGCCAACTTGAGTTTTTTCCAATAGCATTCTCTCGATGTAGATGGAGGTTCTTCACTTCTTCTATGAAGCCATAAAAGAAAGGCAACTGCATGTGTGTATCCACCTTGTGAAGCTACATAATCATGGCACTGGACGTCTATGACTTTTTCTTCATTTTCGTCAACAACCAAACTAACATTATAAGGTTTGGCGTGTACTTTATGTTCAGGGCAGATTCTTGATTTAACTGTACACAAACCAGCATTCCGAAACAACTGCACGTACCCAATAGCGTCATCGCCATAGCTTTCCCTTGAAGACCTAACAACAAAAGATAAATATAATGATTAATATTTACATAAGTATACATAAGAACGACACTAAGTGTAAAATAAGCACTATACTCACACAAGTTTTAATATTTCTGTATTCAGAGGAACAGAAATCCGAGTTTGTGGCAAAATAGTTTGCCACCATAAAAGCGTCTATTTTGGGTAAGTTCGTACTATAAGCCTTTACAAATCCCTTCTCCATTTCTTTAACACTGCTGTAACTGTTTTCTGATAAATAAATTTATTAATATAAGATTTTCAGAGATAATTTTACGCATCAACTACGACAAAAATAACCTAAAACTAAATATTAGTTGACTAGTTGTCATTGTCAATTTTGTACAATGACGTCATTGTTACTGATTGGTGTTTCGGATCACGTGACTTACAGTTAATAAATCCTATTTTTTCTCGAGGGAAAATAAAATAAATCAATAATTATTTTTTCGTTATTTATATTCTTTTAGACTTTTTATCAATAAATCTATTTGATTTAGTAATTATCTTAAAATCTTAAACATACTGTCAACTCGCGAATTATACAGACTCTTACTTGCCAGTGTCGTATCTAGGTATATATTGTACTTTAATTAGGTATTTATGGACTATTGTTTTGAAACTAAAATGTATTAATAAAATAAACTTATTATACTCTCTCATTGTACCTATTTATAAATAACGGCACATTAGAATTTATAGTAGAATGATTGTACCACTGAACGGCAACCAACAGTCACAGGTAGGTACTTATAATATAAAGCTGAAGAGTTTGTTTAGTTGAACGAGGGATTAGATTCCTGGTCCGGCCGTGCCCATACGGCTAGACCGATTATTATGAGTCTTTCACAAATAGGTTATGGAGCAACATACAGGTGCATACAGGCTATTTTTTTATCTCCGCGGGATTGGAATTTATACGAAGTACAAGGGCACATCTAGTTAAAGTGGTACCAAATATTGACTAAAAACTTCCTTTTCAATGAAATAAATGTTCTTATAGGCATTACAAGTGCAAATGTTGTTATGGCCGTAAGTAAAATGTTATTATGGTTACATCGTGTAACCTACAGAATTGTTCAAAACCGTCGGCAATATAATCTGGCAGATAACTTATCAAGTTGAGGTGACCTGACGGATATGTAAATGTACAGTTGCACATGAAATAACACTGTCAGTCACTGGCGAGTGCGGTGTTGCCAGTATAGTCTCCACCGCCGGACAGCCCATACTGATTTGGACGGCTAAAGGTGGTCCACGGGAATATAATATTTATGTAACTATGAGTTTCATACAAAGAGCTGTCGGCGAAGTAATGATACGACTGTAGGGAATAGTTATTAAGCGATTGTTTTAGGCGACGTTTGCGTTGATAATTTTTACAAAATGGATAATTCTTATGACATGGTGTAAGGAGAAAGAGCTAGTAATACTCCTATATTTGACGATTTCATCATTCATATTTTTATATTCATATTGAACTAGTAAAGATTCTTTGCCTAGCTAGTGCTTACAGGACTCCTATGTACCTAGATCTAAACCTACTTAAATACATAAGTACAAATGTTTAGTTGCTAGCTGATAGTTAGATACACGTAATTTGTTAAGGTCTGTAGTTATCTAGTCGTATTCCTATAATAAGTTCTAGGGTTTAATAATAAACTGTTATAAATATTTGGCACTAAAACTTAACAAGTCGTTCCTGGCCACAGACAGACGTAGGAACTAACATATTATATTTCATCCGATCTATCTACAACTAAATAACGATCATGATAAATACTGTAGGTAATATAGGTGTTTATGCACCGGTCATCGACCTCCGCCGCTGCAGTCATCAGCTGTGTCGCCGGAGGTCAGCGGCCGCGCACAGTGACATGCTCCATAATATTAATCCTAATTAAAGTTAGCACATCTTCTAGTCTTTCTGGTTATCAAACAGTTCCCTTCGTGGTAGACCATTTCAACCGTCCACAGTTACGATACCTTTGAGATATTTAGATAAATGTATCCTATGACTCCAATTACAGTTTACAGTTATAGGTACAGTGCCACAAACTTATCTGACCCGGTGGCGAAAATTGGAACTAATGAAAATGTACTGTTGTCAGATAAAGACAAAGACAGTGGCGCTCCTTTTACCGGGTCAGATAAGTTTTTGGCAATGTACAGTCCGTGTTTTCAGACATGCTATAATTAGAAAACAAAACGGCCGAGTGGGAACGTTATAATTAGTCAATAAGACACTGACATTACCGCGAATTTGTAGTATCGAATCGTATCAATATCGATTATACTCAATTAAATTATTTGAATTTTATTATGTGAATGTCACACTAAATATTTTGCATTAAACAGTCATAGATAATTAAATTATATTTTTAATTCCCTTGTATTATTATATTTCGACGTTTTTCATTTTATTAAATATCGATAAATGTCACATAACAAATCGTAAAACCAATGCAAGAAATCGATTCGTGTTCCTATATGTCAGCTGCAAATGTCAGACATGTTAAGTTCTTGTTGAAATATTTCATCTGTGCAAGTTGCAAAAAAATATACATTTACTTACAATATGCATTTTAATTTTAAATTCAAAGCAGTTGTTGATGTAAATCAAAGTGCGATATATTTTGTGAACCAACTTACGTAATTGTTTGTATGTATTGTATGTACCTAAATGCGTGGAAATGTGATGTTTCGAATTTGTTTTTTTGATTTGTTTACTACTTATGTCAAGTCTGAAAAAACGGACTGTGCATGCTACCTACCATCCTAAAAAAATTAATTTAGACACCGAAACAGTCACCAAAGTTAAAATATTAGTTAATTACTTATGAAGATATTATTTGTGCTTTGCCATTAAGTATTTGTTTCGGGAGTACTCGTACCCCGTGCTTGAATTACAGACATGTACTTAATATTATAGTTAACACAGAATTATATTTTATTAATTAATGTATTACATACACCTTACTAAAATATTAACGTGTTTATTTTATCCGAACTAAAAATCCTTTTTGATGTTGGCAATCGCGTTAATTCTAATTCTAAGTATTATATATTTACGATTCGATCTTACGCTAAGAACAACACATAGTCGCAATCTTCACAAAACAAGACAATCACTAGCAATAATTGACCGCCAACAGCTAGTTGGTCGTCACTTACTTCAATCGAATTCTCTCGTTCGTTTCGACTTATACTATGATCCGTATCATTAACACTCAGTTCCCGATCCCCGCAGTTCGTGGCTTCCCGATCTAGGGCAAGGTTACATTCTTGCTCCTCTTCCGGATCGACGTCCGCTGAAAGTGATTTTTGATAAATTCCAGCGAGACTGCCACGTGTCGGTTTTCCTGGATCGGGAGTGTCGGCCCGGGCGGGCCCGCTGCGGCCGCGAGATCAAAGTCTCTTGTGCGAGTCGGAGCTGGCGTTCCGCAGGGAGCCGAAGCGGCGCGCGGGCGGCGCCGGCGCCGGCTCCCGGTCCAGGCTCGCGGCCCGCAGGATCAGGCCTCTCGACTGATGAACAGAGGACTGTGGTTTTATCTGCAAAATGTTTATTTTCAATGTCTTTACAAAGTTTGTTCAGCGTGGGGGCTACGTCATAGACGGCACACATAATTATTCAAACATAAGCAAACTTAACCTAAAATTAATTCATTGTTGTCATTTGAATGTATTTACGAATACACTTTTAATCGTCAAATATTTTGCATCTACAATAGTTTCGCAGAGTTTCGCAAATGATGTTCACATGATAAGGATTATTTGGATCTATCCATCTATAAATCCCAACATTGACAACAACAAGGTTCCGTTGTAAGATTACCGGGTCGCCGAGCGAGCCGAGGCGCTGCAGGCGCGGGGTGCGCGGGGCGCGCGGGGCGGCGCGCGGCCGCTCCGAGAACGACGTCTCGAGCGAGCGCTGCGAGGACTCGCTCACCGAGCGCGACAGCAGGTGCGTCGTCGACGACGAGTTCGAGTCCTCCATGGTCGAGTACTCGTCCGGGCTGTCGTCCCGCAGGGGAGTGTCCGACTCCTGCCCCAGAAATGAATGTAATAACATTACAATTACTTTTAGTATCAAAAATCTCGAAATATCTTCTGCAGAAATTTCTCCTAAACTTGTCTTCTAACTTTTTGAGTGTTTGATAAAATGATCTTTCTACTCGATGGGTGTGCCACGTAAGCCGCGTATTACGTTTGTCTATTCGATTGTGTCTTACATACTAACCTCTTCTAAATCTCTAAGCGTCGAAGGATAGTGCAGTCTCCTGGCCTCCTCTCTCTCCTTCTGCCGTTCCCTCTTCTCTAACTCATCTGCCAGCATCATCACCTCCCAATCGCCGCCGCTGCCTGGAAAGTTGTGTGTGTAACAACTTTAACTAAATTGTTTTTCTTTTAATATAGCAGTAGCCTTACAACCTGCGATGCAATTGTCTCCAATATTTTAACTATACTTTAAAGTTCTCCAGCATGAGCTCGTACTTTCTTTAATGCTGAATCTAGATTGTCTGTTATCTGAATTAATTTCCAATATGTGTGTCAATTATACAACGTTAATTATTTAATTATCATACCTTTACTTACTTTAATTGACATAAATAAATAGTTAATGTCCGTAATAATTAGTGAAGTCGGATTGGATTATTTCAAGATGAAGATGTCTCCGCAAACTCTTAAGTACCATGAATATTATGATCATGTGAACGCTGAGTAAGGCGAGCGTACCTCCGCTGGGCGAGAAGGCGGCGCGCGCGCGGCAGGCGCTCTCCACGAACGCCTCGAACACCGGCGTGTGCGGCACCGAGCCCGACTCGCTGCTCGACGTCGACCCGCTGCCACAACACACACACACTCACTAACGGGCTTCAGAACAGGATCTGAATCTGATGTTAATATTCATGATTCTAGTTAGCAGCCAGGGAATGAAAATGATATTAATAAACACTCACTCGTCGCTCCAGCTGCAGTCGCTGGGCATGTCGAGGATGACGTCGCTGCTGGCGTTGGTGGCGCGCCGCCCCCCCGCGCCGCCCGCGCCGCCCGCGCCCCCCGCGCCCCCCGCGCCCCCCGCGCCGCGCCCGTACCCGAACAGCGAGCCCAGGCTGAACTTGCGGTGCTGACGCTCGCGTTCTGACATTTACAAAATATTTTAACTCCAGATTGTACCTTGGCTTAGCGCTACAATATACAAAATTATGTTACATATCTACTACGTGAACTTTCAAATTCACAAACTTTCTTCTCCTTTTTCGTTCATCTTTCTTTCTCCTTGGGCATCGCATCGATAATACCTTTGGTAATTGATGTACATGCTCAACGAGACCACTTATAATCAGACTAGAGAACCGCCCGCGCTTCGCTTCGGGACCCGTAGGTAACAGCCGCGTAGGTCCCGCTCCCGTAGGAATTTAGGCTAAAAAGTAGCCTACTACTCGCTCTCTTCACTCCACCCTGTCTGAGGTGTGTGGAGCCCTCGGGACAGTTAGTTCCCCTTTGGGGGTGTCTCTCGCGGCCCGTTAAAACGGGCCAGTCCTTGGGTTAGGCCCTAAGGCCCTTGGTTGTCCATCTGTGGTTAACCAATAGGTCAAGTCCGGTGAGTGGTGGCCTTTTTACAGGCCACAGAGTCTTAAACGGGATGGGGTTCATCTTCGCGCCGCCCAGGCGATCAAGCCCCTACCGGGTGAATCCCGCTGGTGGGAAGCCCAGCAGGAGCCGATCAGCGTCCCAAAGGCCCAGCGTCTTCCCGATATTCACCGACAGTCTCCACGCGGCGAGCCATTCGGGGAGGGCATCAAGCGCACGTTGCATCTTGACAATGGCGTGGGTTCTATTCAGCGACGTGGTGATGTACGCCACGTCATCGGCATACAGGGCAAGCGACGCCCCCCCTGCCGCCGGGATGTCGTCGGTGTAGCAGGCGTAGCAGACCGGGGACAGGCAACTCCCTTGCGGGACGCCGGCTGCGATCGGACGCTCGGTGGATTCGGCGTCTTCAACCACTACTCTGAAGCTTCTATTTTCGAGGAAACTGGAGATCATCTTAACGGCACTCCGGGGCGCCGACGGCTGCGAGATCTTGTAGAGAAAGCCGTCGTGCCAAACACGGTCGAACGCCTTTTCCATGTCGAGGAATACTGCACACACGCGTTCTCTCTTATTCAGAGCCGCGGTAACGGTGTGCAACACACTCGACAGTGTAGCCGTGCTGTTCAGCGGCATCAAAAAGTAGCCTTCCACTTCTGTTGGCAGCTAGGCTATTCCACCCCGGATGCTTGCAGTTCCAGTCGCCCGCGCCCACCACCGGTGTCGGCGAGTCCAGCAACTTGCGGACATCAGCCAACAGGATAGTGCCAGCGGGCGGGCGGTACACTGAACACAGCCGGAGCGGGGAGTTCTCGAGGCAGAGCTAAAGTAGCCTATTACATTTGCCTATGACTTAAGTAAATTACATGTAGTATTTGATAGCGTAATTCAGAACTTGCAAATGAATTTTGTTAACGCCATCTATTGGCAACTCCGAAAATAAATATCTAGCAACTAACAAAACATCGATCTTCCCATGGGAATGGGATGTTTTTCCGCGGTAAAAAGTAGCCTACGTCACTCTCCACCCTCCTAACTATCCCCACACACATAAACCTTACCATATAATAGCTTTGTTGCGACGTGAAAGCGTCACAAACAAACAAACAAACAAACAAACAAACAAACAAACAAACACACTTTCACATTTATAATATTAGTATTAGTATTAGTAAGGATGGCTCCTCTATTCCCTTAAGACAGCTCTGGTGTAACAATATTTTAAAATGTGAAATCTGGAACGAAATAACACTATATAGCCTTTAAAAGTTTTAGTTACACTTACTCTTATCAGTTCTCCCGGTGTGGTGCATCCCGGTGTCAACGGACAGGGTTTTCTTGATTTTCGACTTGGTGCTGTCGAGATGGCTTCCGAAGAAGTGGAAGGGATGCATCCCTCGCCTGCTGGAGCGCAGGCTGGACTGCTCGGGGCTCAGCAGCGAGCGGTCCTCCGAAGTCGTTTGCGGCGATATCGGCCTGTCAACAGAACTGCTACTTGTCGGTGCTAGAAATGCTGCACGGTTCAACGAGGGCGAAACGAGGATTCTTGGGACACGCCATAGAAAGGAGCCATGAATGCTCTTGCTCTCCAACCCTAAGTAGCTATTATAGTCAGTCAGGGTAAGCTTGGTAGAGAGACTGTTTTAATTGTAAATTGTAATGGCAGTAATTGATCATATTGGCACATTATTAATATTTTTTACTGACATACCTGGTTAAGTCTTGCATCTCCATGGTTTCCTGATCACTCTGATCTTCCCACGATTTCCGTTGCCTCAGCTTCGCCATTCGCTTTCTCGAATACGTCCCAGCCTTGCCATCTAAGTTCAAGTCTAACCTTTTAGCCTTCGTTACTGTCCAGTCTTGTTTGCTAGACGAAGATTTATCAGCTTTGTTTGATAGTGATTCCGCCAAACTCTGTAGTTCGGCGTAGGACAGCTTTGACAATTCAATACCTCCTGTCATTTCTGTTAGTGATTCTTCAGTTATATCATCATGAGATATTGACTTTTTACCAAGTAATGATTCTTGCGTTTCTGAATCTTTCGTTTTAGTATCTTCTTCAACACTTACGGTTGGTGGAGATGTAGCAAATACCGTATCTAAAGAGTCGCCCCTCTAAAAAGTTTTGAATAATTTATTAAAACATATTTTGTTTCATTCAACAGTTGTGACATACCATAGTATGACTTACCATAAATCCCTCCTCAGCTGCAGAAACGTCTTCGCTTCCAGAACTACCATTTTTTGAAATTGACTTATTAATTACAGTTACATGGCTCATTTCTGTGTCTGTGGATGTTCCTGACGTAGTGGCAGTTGATAATCCTAATCTTTCTAATTCTTGTATCCTTTTTTGTAGTTGACTAATGATTTCATCACGTTTCTTGACTTCGTTTTCTAAACTACTAAATCTAAAAATAATATGATGTTTTAGGAATAATTAATATTTTTTTTAATACTGGATCATTACTAGACAATATTTTACTGGATCATTAAAAGATATTTTTACTATACCTTTCCTGAAATTTTCCCTGTACATCATGCAAATGTCCTTGTATAACTTGCTTAATTCCTAAAAGAACTTCTCCAAAATACTCTTGTTCTTCTATTGACCCTGAAATTAGTATTTCATTAACATTATTTTACATTTTACTAAGAATATTATTTTGAGGTAAACGAGGATCCGTCCATCAGAAAATTCTTCCGTTCATGACTCTATTATTATTAAACCGTAACACTTACCTCTTAGAAGTTTTCTTTGGTTTGCAACAGCTGATATTAAAGTTAGTTTGGGTTTTTCTGCAGGCACTTTTATATCTTCAGGCCTTAAGGACCTAATGTCGTATATTGGATCAATATTCTGTTGCAATTCACGGTCACTTTTTATATTCAGCTCATAATCTCGTACTGCTACCAATTCTCTATCAGATAGTGTTTGTTCTTCAGGGATCATTACTGAGGTGCAATCTGGCTCGGGTGTGTCAGGATCTGATGGCGGAGGTGGCAACGGTGGTGGCGTTTGTGATAATGGAAATTTATGACTTTCAGGTAATTCGAAAACATCATCTGAAGCATCTACTGGCGTACTCCCCGGAGGAGATGGTAGGGTGTGACGATGAAAAGTTACACTTTTTGAGAATTTTGAATGTCTTGCCGCATATCCTTCTAACGTTGGAGCTCTTATTAGTCTTTTTAATTCATTACTTCTTTCTGGACTTTGTGCAGGTGTTACATCTTCTGAAAGTTTTTTCAGTATAGACTTTAGTGTTCGCCTTTCAAGCGTTTCATTAGATTCATGACTACCGATTGAATCTATTGATTTCCTTTTAAATTTTCGTTTATACATTGTACTTCCTTCGGAATGGCTTCTAGTAAGAGTATCACTAAGTAAGTCTTCTGAGGAACTAGTGCAGTCTAGGCTGGAGCTTCGCACTTTAACTACTTTTTCTAGTTCGGCTAGTTTTTGCCTCTCATTTAAAATTTTCAATTTTTTGACAAAAGGCAGTCCCCCATATTCGGGTGACAAATCGTCTATTGATCTATAATTTTTAGCCTTTGGTAGTAACATGGTTCCTGCTATAAATGCATTTTTAGCATCACTCGGTTTTGTAACATTAACATCTTTAGAAGACAATAAATCTATAGATTTATCTTGGACGGGTTCTAAAGGGCTGGATAGGCATATCCTAGGCTTATCTGACCTAGCGTTAATACTATCAACTCCAACATTATTATTGTCTATTTTTACAAGCTCTGCCGTAGTAACTAGTGGTGTACAAATATTTACATTACTTTGTGATGAGTTATCTTCTGAAGGTACTTTTGATTCTACTCCTGGTTTTTCTTCTGTACTACTTCTACTGAGACTCTTAGATTCTCCAAGTATAGCAGCTTTCTTTAGCTTAGACCAGGGCTTTTTCTTTTGTTTTTCCTCCGGAGTTTCTTTCGATGTCAGAGGACTTATTTCTGCAGAAGATTTTTCTAGTTGGATTTTTTTACTTTTATCAGATAAACTGCTATCGATATCTTTACCTGAGCTACTACTTTGTAATATTTTAAGCCGCTCTCGAAATGTAGAACCTACAACTTTAGCCGGTGATTTAATTTTACTGACAACTGAATGTGGAATTGAAATAAGGTTGCTTTCTGTTTTCGGCGTTGGTTCTACAACAGCTGCAGGTTTCTCACTAATATCTTTGTTGAGCGGTTGACATACGGCGGTACCGTCGCTATGCACTTGCAGAATTCTGTCTTTAAAACTAACTTTAGGACGTGTCGTACCATCGCTTGAGCCTGAAGAATTTTTCCTTGACATTTTAGCAGTTGGACTTTGTAATTTTCCTGGAGAACTCGACTCCGAGCCTTTTCGAATGGGGCTCAGAGTTTTGATTGTGGGACTGAGAGGACTTTTAATAGAACTGGGACTTATAGTGTCAGAGCTAGACGGCTGATTACTAACAGTTGGGGTAAGTTGGTTTTTCTCTCTTTCTTCTTTGGCTTTGAGTAGCAATAATCGTTGCAGGAGGGGTAGGCCTGCACCGATCACTTCAGGCTCCACGTCAGGAGCCGAGCTTGTAGAAGGGGTCGGTTGCTGAGGAGTGAGAGAGGCCGTCGAAGATGCCGAAAGCCTATGCTTAGATTTTTCTTCCCGATCCTATAAAGATAAAGTTAAAAGTCAATTTTGTAGATTTATGTGCCTGCTATGGATTGTATATTTGTCTGGCTTACACTCGTTCACAATGCCATAGAAATATGATTAGTCGGTATTAAGGAAGGGTATTAAGGAAGATTTTTCATTC
The DNA here is from genome assembly GCA_905404135.1 of Hesperia comma. Taxonomy (NCBI): domain Eukaryota; kingdom Metazoa; phylum Arthropoda; class Insecta; order Lepidoptera; family Hesperiidae; genus Hesperia; species Hesperia comma. The sequence continues at coordinate 264,548 of FR990015.1, read as the reverse complement.
GCACCTGCTTTTCCTTAAGTAGCTTTAGTCTTGACAGTAGCGGTAGTCCGGCACCTATCGGAGACACGCTTTTTTCAGCATCCTTGCTGCCTGATGTGTCACCATTATCCTGCAAGTATTGTGCATAGATGAAACCTAAATCCTTAAAGAGTTAGTAAACGTGGTTAACAAAATTACTGTCCATTTCTACCACTTGTTCATTACCCTAAGGTTCCATTGTCGTTAATGGGACAACACTTTGCAAGGTTAGTAAAGTACAATTGATTAACGTAAATGCATGCTTTTTGGATATGACAAACTGACCAACTATTTGATGGTTACTAGTCACAATCCCCCATGGACGTCAGAACAGCAAAGTTGCAATAACGTCAACAATAGAAGAAGGAAGTGAGTAGGCATACGTCATGGTGCGGCTGCGAGTCGTCGCTGTGCACGCGCGGCATGCGGCGCAGCACCTTGCCGTCCGGGCGCTCCGCCCCCTCCAGCTCGCCCGAGCGCCGGCCCGCGCGCGACCGGCTGCGGATCGCGTTGCGGATGCCCTGCCATACACCACCGTCAACGTGTGCGGAGATTACCCTCAGGCCATTAGACAACCAATCTGGCATCAATTCTATCTGCGACCTTGATTAGAATGATTTCAGATTCATCGTGTAGGTGTTGATTGATGTCAGATTGAACGTTTAATGGCCACCGTAAATCACTCGCTTAGCAAGAGTTCTCCAACCAAGAGTTGCCAAGAGTTCTCAACGACGATTTTGTTATTACATGTTTTTGCTTGAGTTGTTAGATTTAGGGATAGACAAGTTATTGAAAACGGCTGTTAGTCAATCAGTGATAATTGTAAAATGTTATTACAATTATAGATTACGATCACATCTGGAGTAACGGAAATCTCACCAACTATTCCAACAACTACCTTTTCTTGAACGGCGCTCACGAGTTGACTTTCAGGCCCCCGGGTGTAGTTGGAACCTGCCCACCACTGGTACCAATTGTGGTGGTTATTATTGTCGTACTCAAACTTATTGAGAAAAATATGCAAGAATGTCAACAAACCTTCACATCAGTACGCAACTTGTGCACGATCCGCTTGGGGGCGCTGTCGTCCGTGGGCTTGTCCGGGCTCACCTCACCTGCACAATAAATTGCAAAATGTATTTCTAAAGCGAGCTATTTCCATCTCTAAAGCTTCCCTGCGCCCTCGTTATTCAGGACGCTGTTCAGAAAATTTACTTTAATATTAATGTCGTACCTACGCTGCTTCGGTTTATCTTCAAATTCAATTTATCTTATGGTGTTGTAGAACGAGGAGCACTGGATAGAAATTCTAAGGAGAGATATCGAGATTTCACTATTCATCCTACAAATCTCCGTAACGTTGCAAAATGAAATTCTTATTAGGTTTGGCTCTATGCTATGATTGGTATCTTAAAATGACCGAGTAGCTTTGTTGATCGGGTGTTTCTGAGGGGAAAAAATATTATGAACATCGCAGCATAGGTACAACTTCAAATTGAAATTATAATTTATTTAGTATACATTCTAATTCCTATTAATTACAATTTTAAACATAAGTAATCTTTCCTCCGTAAGTTTTACTCGGTTTAATTTGTTCACGCATTGTCTACCGACACTCTTTGGGCAGAACTTGCTAATTGACAGTGACCGATGGGCGGAAGCGCACAACCAAAACTCCGAACAAAGTTCTGTTACAAACCCGCGATACCTTTGACTTTCTTGGACATGTTCTTGGCCTCCTGCAGGCGCTTGCGGCCGAGGGTCTGCAGGATCTCCTGCGCTTCAGGGTAGTCCTTCATGGCGGCCAGCACGTCCTCCCGGGAGAGGGAGAACAGCTCCGAGTACCCCACCGAGCGCACGTCCGCCGTTCGCCTGGTGACAGTCGGCATTTGAATCGTTTCCATGATGAAGACAGCAACCATTTCCGAACATGAGTGGGGTAGTATTCTTGTATGAAACTGTTATGCTACTCCTTTTAGCTGATCTTATAAAGTGGGAAGATGTTGCTGCTTCTAAACCCATTAATTCCAATTAGGTATAAAACATTCCGAAAAGAACTTGGCGAAACTCAATAATTATATATTGGGCACATTGCTTGTTGTGTACCTATACTCAGATTGTGATATCTCCAAAATATTTTGGTGTTATTAAATCAGTTTTAATTTAAAGTTATCGTTCTAAAACTCAAATCCATGACAGCTGACTTACTTGTTAAGGCCATCGAGGTTAAGAATTCCGATTTCCCCGAAGAAGTCTCCGGCCTTCATGGTGGTGAGCACGCGGCCCGTCTCCGAGATCACCTCCAGGATGCCGTCCGCGATGATGAACATCTCGCGAGCCACTTCACCTGATCAAACAAAGCGCAGTGAGCCTACATTCCATTGGGTCACGATGCAGATTTTGGAAATAGTAATTAAATATCAACCTAATAAAAGAGCATTAGGAACGCAAACTTTACACAATATGAATTTAAATTTTATTCCATGGATATCTATATTTTTAAAACTCTTAAAAGGTAAACTACGCAATCGTTTCAATCTTTTAATATAAATAAATGACTTAAATTATAATAATATGTACTTATTTCAGGTAAAATTATGTACCTTAAAAATACTTTTTCCAAGAAAACTGATGTTCAAAATATTTCTGTAGCTGTAGGCTGTAGTTGTAGGTTTTGCTAACACAGTTCTCTAAATTTTATAATATGTACTCGTCCTGCTCACAAAGTAATGGATCAATGTTGTCCGAAAATAAAATGGATTTGAACTTACTTATTACTGAGAATAAAGCTAAATAAACTGTATCAAATTACAACTTTGAATTTTTTTTTGTTTTAAGTATAAAAACTCATTGTAATTCATGAGTAATTAATAAAGAATACCTTTCCTGCATATGGAGTCCCCGGGCGTGAAGATGTAGGCCTTCATCTTGAGCACCAGGTCGTGCAGGAACTCGGGCTGGCACTCCTGGAAGATCGTCACCTGCAAACACACACGCCTACATTGGTTCAAAGCTTTTTTGTATGTTTCTGTTTATTCGGTAATAAACAAATCATATGTTGCTCAAAAACAACAACCAACTAAATTGGCCGGTTATGTTGTTTACAAGGTGGTCATTTTTTTATTTCCATTTTGATGCTACGCAGGCTTTAAGTGTTTTTATGACTTGAAACCATCGAAAAGTTTGAATAAATGTCGTTATTCAAGCGATAAATCCAAAAGTACACCAACATAATATTTATGGGACACTTATTAAGCAATAAAAAGTTTAACCGAAACGGAGTTCAGAAACTTTAAAACTGTTATTTGACCGAAGCAATAAACGCAGAAAATATGGATGACAATAAACATAACGTTGCACTAGCATTGGTAGTAAAGAAGGCCTACCTTCTTGAGCACGCTGAGGTTGACGTGCAGCGCGAGCTCGGTCTTGAGCTTGTCGGGCAGCAGGCCCAGCGCCGTGTTGATGTCGCCGCCGCCCTGGATGCGCCCGCGCGACCACGAGTAGTCGTACCAGCGCAGCACGCGCCGCTTCATGCCGCCCGGCACCTGACAGCCAGGCAACGATTAAGGCCGTTCCCACACAACGCTATTTGCAAGTGCCTAGGGTCTTGACCAATTATGCAGGCGACGCGTCTACGACACGTGTCCTGTCAGTGACCAGTGTCAGCGTCGGCAAATTGTGGGTTGCGTCGGACGTAGCTAATAAATGGCGTAGTGTATGAACGGCCTAAGGGATATTTTATGTGAAGAGATAAAAGAAACAAATGATGTGCATAAATGTGTCAGTGATGAGGATGATAGGCCCATCAGTGTTGGCAAAAAGCCTAAAGGATTATGTTTTTGTATTGTACTTAATACTTGATCTGAATAAGGTTGTATTAATTTATAACATACCTTATGATGTCTCATGTAGGTCTTGGCGCCATCCAGCAGCCTCTCAAACTCGAGCCGGTTGGCGTTCCGGTTGGTGATGACGTTGCCCACCTGGCCCACGATCGTCGCGAAAATGAACACGCCGATCAGGTAGCTCACTATCGTGAACACATACCTGGCGAAATAGTAACATGAAATTCAATTTGCAAGCCATTTCGTTCTAAGTTTCTTACGAGGAAGCTCTAATCTTCAAACTAATGGCATAAAAAATTTAAACAAATATTAATTGCAAACGAAGTCAATCTATGAGAAAGCAACAATAATAATAGATGAAATAAAAGTACAGAAAAGAACTGTGCAAAGTTTTCGAACAGTTGCAATAATACAAAACTCCCCAAAAGTAATAAAGAGGCAAGAAGCGACGGGCTTACAAAATGGCGGTTTCAATCAATGAAGGCTGTTCGAAAACTTTCAAAATTTCCGAGGACTACCGAAATCGATGAACAATAAAGAAAATAAACAAATAAAACACACTCGTATGACAAGAAGTATTTTAGTAACATCAACTCTAGTTACCCGCAGATATCGCCGCGAAGCGAACAGCCTCCAAATTTCTGCCGCCGCCATTTTAGCGTCGTTAGCGTCACCAGGTAACTACCTTACATCGGTATGGACGATAATTAAGCCGCATTTACATTATAATAGTTTGACAACAATGCATTGTTAAAACCCATTGAGAGTACGAGTATTAATGTCTGGAGAAAATGCAAGAACTTCGACAATGCGACTATAAGTCGGTACTGATGTAACGAGCTGCAAAGTGCCGACGCAATCGTTTCACAATGGCTGATTCCCTCCAGAACGTTCCACAGCATACTTCATTGCTTTAATTATGCACTTCATACTTTGTCTTCATAAGCAAACCAAATGTACTCCCGAAATTGTTATTTAAATGAGTATCTATAACAAACGAAATGTTCTCGGAAATTTCATTAGGTGGGATTTAGTTGGAATTGGAAATGGCTGAACGGTCTGAAATAATGATATTGGTTTCGTATAAATTAATGGTAAACTACCATAGACAAACGTTCCGATAGCCTCATTATTTGCAATTTCGATTTCAACATTGTGTTGTTGAATGTGTTGGAGGAGGTTATTAGCGGGGGCAAGCAACCATTGTGTCACGTAATTAGTTTAGAAACAGAAATAGCTTCAAACGATTGTTATGGAATTGAACGGCTCGGCTGGTCAGATTTTCCGATTATCATAATGAACGGTATTTAATTACCTTGATATTTTTAAATGAATTTCATATCTCTTACAATCAGGTATAGGTATGAATTTTACGTAAAATGATTTTGGTCTTTGTTTTTCTATTGCATAATATTGTGCGTGTAATATTCCGAGGTCACAAAACTTAACGCTAGCAACTTATCTGCCTCTATTCCGAGACCTCGTGTCTCTAATCCTGCTAACGAATTCTGAAGTGGCTAAATTTACATAATGTTCAAGTATTGCTTGAACATCAAATAATTTATGTAATAAAATATTTACTTTGATCCTTTAATGTACTTTAAGATAGCAGTTCACCATCTCCTTAGGCAAATTGCTAAAGTCGCACAATTTTCGGTAAGCTGGCTTGTCTTTAATACTCCGAAATAGGAACCCACATCAATTTACATCTTATTTTCTTGCTATAGAAATTCGTTGCTTAACGAATTTATGACAACAACAATTTTAATGCACGACGAAATTCTTTTATTAAAATGTTCTAGTGGAGTAGTTAAAACTACACTCAGAATTTTTGTGTGAGTGAGGAGGAGTGAGAAGAACTGACCGATAAGGAGACCGTACCTCCGGCTGTAGGTGGTCTCCGATACTAGTCTTATGGCAGGGTACAGTAGAAGATAGGGGGGCTGCACTCTTCTAGAGCTCAAGTACCTATCAAGAAGGAGCTTTATCCGCACTCTCAACTACAGGCAATTCTTACCTGAGTTCCAACAATATAATAAGGGGTGCGAATAACATAGAAAGGCTCATTAAATACAGTCTGCCATACTAACGCGTTCACGTATTACAAATACCGAATAATATTCTCCGAGGCCATACTTCTTTCGATTAGAAATATATTATTAGAGCAATGAAATTCCGATACTGGCGTGTCTCTTTCGGATGTTATTGTCACGTACAGTATTACGTTATTTATGTCACGTAATGAGAAACGTAATACACAGATATATAGTAAGGATGTTATAGCCGATTGGTAATGTCCTAATAAATAAATACCTAATTACGTAATTTTTGATGACAATAAAATTCTAGTATCTACTGTTAATGCGACTGCGAATGATAGGAATTCAAATTATCCAACTTTCCTTCTAAGCGAAGAGCTTTTCTAGACAAATACCATCCGAAGTCTACGTATAAAAGTATTCTTTAAGTCTGATATCATTCTACTCCGCAATTCACAACTCTTAAGAATAATGCAAGCACGGAGGAGTGACAGAATTGACGTAGTTGAAGTTTATATGGAAAAGCTGAAAAGTATAAAAGGTGATGGAAACAATATTATTTTGCAGACACGCGACTTGGAAACTTGTTTTAGATCTGGTATCGTAAACGTCATTATGCCCTAGGGTTTGGAAACTGAATTTTAAATTTAGATAATATAATATCATACATTAAATAATGTATAATCATTAGTTTTGAGTGTCGCGAGGAGCTGGAGACGTGAGGATCAGTCGTGCGTGGCGTCGACCCACGTACAATATAGCGGCACTCCAATCCGTAAACACATTAAGGATTTAATAAAACGTTCACGGCCGGCTGCGTGCCCCTCGCCACATCTTCTATCTCAGCCTCTTATTGTATCATTATGTGGAGGTGAAATTAGCGAACAACGCCGGTCGGATAGCAAGGGACCCCTGCGATCCATGGAAGTTTGTAAATTACTACCGTTTGTCTGCCACAAAGGCATCGCTTCCGCAAGTGACCGAGATGAGCCTTGTCTACGTCACTGTCCCGATATTCCTTATATTGTATTGAGTTTTGCAGAGAGATCAAAGAATGACATGCATAGGTAAGTGTATCAGTGATAGGTATCTGTATGAATAAATCGGTTTGAATTTGATATTCGTGTACTCCAATGTGTGCCTTACTTCGAGGGCTTCACAGGTCTACTAGGTTTGTTACTTTCGTCATAAATCTATCAATCCTTTCCATTTTTCTTAATACCAACCAGTAATATTTTCTACATAAGTGGCCCTCAATCAACATAACGAATAATTTTTTCTCAGTAGGTACGAAGATTTGTTTCCAAATATTTTTTGATGACTATCTCTATGATATTATGATAGCGAATAAGAATGCCCATGTTATTTATGTTAGGTAACATAATATTTTTAAACGAAACTTGCTTGCTCTTGTCGTAAAAAGATTCAAAATATTACGATTATTATACGCAATTTGAACTGGCCGATTGCTTTTTTAAGTTCATATTGAAGTAATAAAAAATGGAGTTTTAACGGTGGTCGTTTCATCCAACTTGCGTAGAGAGTCTAAGAAGAGTAGGTACACGGTCGTAGTCATGTTTTACGAGTATGGTGAGCTTTAGCTGGGCCATAACTCACAGACATAAGACTGGACAATTCGCGCCAGCCCTCTCATGTTATTTATTGCCCGAAGACGGCCCGAAGCCGGCCGCTGCCACCATAATAACGCTCTCGGTAGATTTACACGCAAACGCCCTCTACGGCAGTTTTCTTTTATTGCCCTCGAGGGTTCGAGAGACGTCAGAATTCAGGACGAGCGCTGAAACCATGTCTCTATTGTATTGACTATTATTATGACGATTCGGTGAAGGGACGAGTGGCTGTCAAAGGTTGTTAACGTATTATCTATCCATTTATGTTATCAAACTCTGGGTTTTATACATTTATGTGTTTGTTTAAAGGCTGAAATGCAACCTGCGACTGCAATGTCTGACCACATTCGTATTGGCGTCGTCGGTGCAGTTAGGCATACATTTTCTAATAAAATTAATTACAAAAGTGATTGGTTTAGTTTTCGACATGCTTTTGACGTGTTTGTTCGACGTGCGTAAGTGTTTTTTAAAAATAACTACATGAATAAAACAATTTCGATTTTGACTGTCAATGATAACCATTCGGTGATGTTATGTGGGATAGGTCACCGGTCGATATCGTAATAACAGCGAGACCCATCTGATTGTAAGCCGTGGCAATCGCAAATCTGACCAACCAGTCGTCGCCGTAGACGTACCCTTTGTTCGACCTGAACTGCAGCAGGCGAGACTTGAGCCCGCGCCGCGGCAGAAATTTGGGGCCTCCATGCACGCTAGCACAACAACCGCACTGTTAGTGTTGGACCTTCACCGCTGCGGCGCATCGAATGCCTTCTTTCACAGAGTCAGTAAAGCGAAAGTACAGTTGAAGTTATTTGAAGCATGCACTCGAAAAACGTAACATTTCAGTGTACTGAACGAGCCAAGCGGGCGTGCAGATTAATCCGCTTGGCCCGCATTACTTTTGTCTTAGACATAGATTAAATTACTGTCCTGTGCTTCCAAAATAATCACACTTGAAGGTTACACATTATTCTAAACGTTAAGAGTACTTGTGGAATGTCACTTTATCATGTAACGCAAACAACGAACAAGGCCCTAATGAAAAACAGCCGCTGTCCAAATTGGCACGTTTCGCGATGTCACCGGCTCGGCGGTTGCTATTTGATTTGCAAATTATGAAATACATTTCATAATAACAGCGACAGCTTCTAAAATGCAAATCTCAGGGCTACCTAACTTATTCTTTACGGTGGACTAAAGCGATGAAATAAAACGTCTGCAATACTGAAAGACCCGCGAGTCATTGAAATCGTATTTCTATAACGTCTAACTCTCGTCAATGTAATTCGAGCGTTATTAAGTTTCAGCTCAGCTGCGACAATTCCTCGAATGTTAAAGCTTTTTCCTTTGTGGAAATCAGATCGTAACTCAATACAGTCGCACCCTTTTTGTCAATTAGCGGCGCCAGTGTCGCTCTCGATCAGCCCGTTTAATCAACACAATCGTTCCATTGGCGTACTGTGAATCAGTCTTCGTCAGATATACTTGGAATTGGAACTGTTATAACGAACGTATTTTCAAAATAACTAAGTCAAGGTTAACACAGAACTTACTCAGAGTTGGTTTCGGGCGTGGGCAGGTCCCCGATGGTGGTGAGCGTGAGCGTGGACCAGTACAGCGAGCCCAGGTACTTCCTCGTCAGCGTGGCGTAGTCCCCCGGCCGGTGCGGGTACGCCCAGTCGCCCTGGGTAATGGATTCCTTATTATTAGTTGCCGATCACGAAGAAACACTTTTTAGGTTAGGAAATTTTGCCAGGCCAAGTAATACGATTGTTTATGTGCCGTGCAGCTCTTAGTAAGGTTTGACTTTAATGTAAAGGTGTAATTTAACGTACCTAATAGGGGACTCCAGCTAATTCGAGTCCAAGCCAAGTTTCCTTGTTCGTGGAGGACCCTACCTACTAGAACTGACGAGGCAACACCGCCAGGTCTTCAGGTTTGGAGAAGGTCGCAGTGACGGATGCTAGTAAAGACGCGGATTCCCGCTTTCTTTTCGAAAACTTATCTTATAATTTATATGGATGTTTAGATTCGTAAGGTACAGCTTAATCGTGCCCGGATACCAAAACATTTCAATAAATCGCTTTCGATTAATATTACATAAAAGGCGCACAGGGCGCCGCTGGCGAGACGGCACGGGAACGACGGAAATATCATAAAGACCTTCTTAATAAGCTAACTTTCGATATCTTTTAAAAATTGGATTTGCGCCAACGTTTGGAAAACTTCGGAGCTCTCTTTGATAATCTCGTAGTTGATGCTTGGGAAAGTGAAAAAGATTTACGGACAGTACACTTTATTAATTTCCTCTTGTTTCATAGTTGTGTTCGTTAAAGGCTAGTTGGGTTGAGTTATAACATCTATAGTTTAATTTGTAGTAGAACTTTCGCGGTAGCGTTTTTAGTTTGAGTATCGAAGGCGGCTGCAATTGTGTCTAGTGAGGTTGGGAGTTTGATGGAAGGCGCTAGTGGTAAAATTGCAGTTCCAAGCTCTCGAGTTTTAGATAGGGATACGATTGATTCACGCTGGAACGGCTTGGTTTTCGACAAGTACGAAGAAACCGATATGTGCAAGGTACGCCTCCCATAGACTGTAAGGAAGCGTTGTTATATCTGCCATTTAGATCACCCATAAAATAAACAATGTATTTTTGAGGTTGAAATCATTAATAGAAAACTGTCCTAGTTTGGCCCTTATAATATTTTAAATGTCGTGGGTAAAGGCTCTATAACGCTAGTCAAATGTAGAATAATTTGCTAAATAAGATGGAAAAGGAGACAGGCATGTTGAAATGATCCGACTACCAACGTTAAAAGCACGAGGATAAGTGTAAGCTGACATAAACAATTAGGTACAGCAGTCATGTACACTTTCCGACAGCTCGGTGTTAAGCTTTAAATGCTCCGATAGTCTGTCTGGCCATCATTTCCTTAATCAAGTAGACCGCCATTAAACTGTACACGCTGAGACACGACACGTTTAAGACATAAAACGGAACAAGCAAAACTCGACCTAATTGTAAAGCAGCTGGAATCGGTTTTAGTTCGACCAAAGCGAGCAATTTTTCAGCGTTTAAGAGGGTAGTTGGATTTAATTGCTATTGTAATTAAGTGCGTAATGTCGTCCAGTAAATTAATTTGGTTTATGGACTTCTTTCCTTATGTTCCTCCTTTGCCGGGACCGTTTGAAGGCTTATTCGAACAGGTTGAGATTTCATTGGTCCTATGGAATGGAATAGGCTTAAAAGACACTTGAAATTATATTGTTATTACAGCCCACGACCTCCAATATTGAAATGTCGAGCAAATTGTGTGAACTGAGATGGAACAGCTCATTTGGCAATGTCGCTGACAATTCACAACCACTTAAACTAATAATTTAGGCATTGAGTGCTCGCTTCATCGGTACGCTTCTCTTACTTGTTCTACTTAAAGAAATGTTTGTGTGTGTGTGTGTGTATTTATTTCCGTAATCCACTGAAATATTGTAAATGTCCGTACTAATATTATTAAAAATGCACAAGACTGACAGACTGTCTGTCTGCATGTCTCAGAAAACATCCCCCAAGGGGTAGAATTAGAGGAAATATTTAAGTTTTTCGAAGTGAAGCGAGGGTGTTCAATAATGTCAAATAAAATGAGTAGCAGGTAATTGAATTCTAGCACACGACGTGTGTTTTCATGAAGTATGACAATCTAAGTGTTTACTTATGTTACAATTCGCGGAACGAGCAGTTTTTGTAATAGTACCGATATCATACACAAGGACTTTATCCAATTACTAAGAAAGGCTTGGACTGGTTAGGAGGGTCGAGATAGTAAATTACATGTTCTGTAGGTATCAATGTTACCATAAAAATACAACATTCCCTAACATTAGACTAACATTAAATTAAATTATACTCTGGTACAATCCAATATTTAGGTTGATTATCTGACTGTTGCCTTTTTGGTGTCTATTTATTATTCATCTTTATATTTCGTATAAATCATTTCATTAATCTTGCTAGCTGCAAAACTTCCTGCCATTAATATGCCATTAATGGATATGGCAGTCTTACCTATAAAGAAAGGCACTAGACAAGTTTGCCGATTGATAAAAGGTTTTTTCAGGTCCTCCCAAGAGGTCAAATAAACATAATTATGACTAGTATTAGTATCGAAGATGGATGGAAGTAGGCGGAGAACTGACCTGGAAGCCCTCGGCCTCGGAGAGCAGGAAGTAGAAGCAGCCGAACCAGTGCGCCAGGATGAGCAGGATGTGGATGAGGTTGATGACGCGCCAGAAGTTGGGGTACACCGTGCGCGACTCCACCATGTAGTAGCAGCTCACCGCGCGGTACACCTGCCCAACCAATCATCATTATCATTATCATTATCCTCCTATATCTTATATCTGCTATACATTGTAACTAGTAAACCCGCCCTCGCTTCGCTTCGGGGAACCAGTCCCTTCAAAAATCTCTATAAATTTTAACAAATTATGTTATTCCGATGTCTAAGCTATATTACTGCAAAGTTTCATGAAAATCCATTCAGTAGTTTTTGCGTGAAAGAGCGACAAACACACACACACACATACATCCTTACAAACTTTCGCATTTATAATATACATAGATTGTGAGTGTAAAGATTGTAATGTAATATAAATAATTTATGTTTTTTATGCCTACAACATGGTGCTATTTTAAGAGAAACATTATATTGTTACGTGTCAGGAGTAATGGGCTCGAGAAAATGCCAAAATGTACCACAAAGACTTTTATTGTACTCGTAGATACACGAATTACACGACGTACACAGTACACACTTAAACACTCTGCACGTAGGTACTAGTCAACACACTCGTCGAACACTGTATCGCACGTAGAAATCACTTCACTTCTCACTGGTATCGCTCGTAGGTATCGCTGGTATCTTCCTGGTTCCGCTTCCGAAACTAGAATGTCCGTGGTTGAACGATCGCCCCTTTTTATACCACTCACGCACCATTCACGACAATCGAGAATATTCCCGCGAAGTCCGGACCCGCGTCGAAATAAAGTTCGAGAACGTTCCTTGCAACCGACTTTCGCCCGTATGACTATTGCCGTAATGGTCGAAACGTCGTGCGTCCTTTTGAGAGAGCCGCGCTCCTATTGTTTCTATTGTTGCGCGACATGTTTATGGCCCCTATTGTTTATTGTTTTCGGCGTAGCGAAGTCGATGCGCCAGGATTGTCACATTGCCCCCCTCTTAGTCATGCTCGTCCCGAGCATTATTCGATCCATGAAATGGTGCCAATCTGTCCACGTGCACGATCTTCGGCTTTCTTCTGTCCCCCTGTCTGATCCGGTAGGTCACGTCGTTAATCCTCGTGACAACTGTGTAAGGGCCTTCCCATCGTGCTTGTAGTTTCGGAGACTTCCCTTTCTTCCGCAGTGGATTGTGCAACCATACAGAATCTCCCTCCTTGAAACCATGTTTCCGAGCATCGCGATCGTAGCGGGTTTTCATCTTTCCGCTGGTCTTCAAACATTGCTCTCTTACAAGAACATGTGTCTCGTCCAATTGTTTCCGTAAGTCCGCGATGTATTCAACGGTTGGTTTCGGGGCATCTGGCGGTGTTCCGGTAAGCAAATCCAACGGCAGACGCATTTCTCTTCCGAAGTTAACTTTAGCCGGTGTAAATCCCGTAGACTCGTGTATGGCAGACCGATACGACATCAGGAACAGAGGAATGTACCGATCCCAGTCTCGCTGATGTTCCTCGACGACCTTGGCCAAGTGATTTTCCAACGTTTGGTTGAATCTCTCCACCATGCCGTCAGATTGAGGATGCGCCGGTGTGGTACGTGTCTTATTTATTCCCAAAAGATCACACATCTCCTGGAATAACGTCGACTCGAAGTTCCTGCCTTGGTCGCTGTGTAACTCCAATGGTACACCAAAGCGGCATACTACCTCCTGGACAAGTTTCTTGGCCACGGTCTTCGCCTCTTGGTTCGGAGTTGCAAACGCTTCCGGCCATTTGCTGAAGTAGTCTTGAACCACGATGATGAATCTATTCCCGTCTTCAGACTGAGGGAATGGCCCAGCAACGTCTATGGCGATTCTTTCCCACGGGGCTCCGACGTTGTACAACTGTAGTTTCCCTTTGGATCTAGTGCGGGGTCCTTTCACTGAAGCGCACACTGTACACTTTCTGCACCAATCTTCAACGTCCTCTCGACATCGCACCCAATAAAAACGTTCTCGTATCTTTACGAGGGTCTTCTTGATGCCGAGGTGCCCACCGGAAGTGCCATCATGTACCAGCTTCAGCAAATCAGCCACTTTACTTCTAGGGACAACCATTTGCAGGGTTCGTTCCCTTCCGTTGAGTGACTCCCAGATCCGGTAAAGCACGCCATTCTCTAGTGTAAGGCTGTCCCACTGAGCCCAGTATGCCTTAGTCGTCGCGCTTGATGTTGATACGTCACTCCACAGGGGCCTCTGTCCTTTGGCTTTCCATTCCATGATCAGGCTGAGGTCTTTGTCTTCCTTCTGAGCTTGGCTTACTTGCTCCGTTCCCCAAGACTCGTCGAAGTCCTGCATCCTTATCACCCTGACCTCCTCTTTACCCTCATGCTTGAAGCAACGTCGACCTTCTTCGGAGCATGGGCGTTGTGACAGGGCGTCGGCATTCTTCTGCTTGGGCGCCTTCGGGGTCTTCGTAGGAGGCTTGGCGGTCTTCGTTGCGGCCTGAGCAGCGGCGGCGGCTATTAGCTCCTGGGTGTCGACCTGGGTAGCCGTCGAGATTTTCGTAGGAGTCTTCGCGGTCTTCTTAGCGGCGGCAGCGGCGGCGGCGGCTTCTAGTTCCTTGGTGTCGACTTGGGTAGCTGTCGAGGTCTTCGTAGGAGGCTTGGCAGTCTTCTTAGCAGCGGCGACGGCTTCTAGCTCCTGCACTTGCGTAGCCCTCCACACCGATTTCGATTGTTTCCGTGTCCGGCAGCTAAGCCTAATATGACCTCGTTCACCGCATCCGTAGCAGATAGGCCCGGTACGAGGCTGAATTGCCGCCACGACTTCGCGCACCTTACAACTTTTATAGTCGCTTCGTACCGCTTCCACTTCAAGGGCATGCGCTAAAGCTGCTTCCAATGTGGCGTGATGACCCAAGCGCACCGTTGCTCTCACTTCGGGATTCCGTATACCGCTGACAAACGCCTCTAATACTTTGTCTTCTACCGGTGTGGAACTCGAAGCATAGGCTCGACGTACGAGGCGCTCGATCTCCGTAGCCCATTGCTGCAGTCCTTCGCTCGACTTCTGTACTCGGTCTTTAAGTTGCGCGCGGTACACGTGCTCCAGGTGCTTCTCCCCGTATCGAGCTTCCAAGGCCTTAAATAGCGACTCCAAGGTGCGTCGCTCGGCGGGCAGGTTCTCAAGCACAAGTAGTGCCTCTCCTCGTAGCGCTAGGGTGAGTGCCGCCAACGAGTGCTCGTCCTCCCAGCCATTCCCATTTGCAACTACCTCGAACTGATGCCTGAACGCCGTCCACGAGGTCGTGCCGTCGAAACTTGGGACCTTAAATTTCGGGGCCCCAGGACATGGGCTGGTTGCTGCCGTGCCCAAAACCTTCATTTTTTGCAGCTTCTTGTCCAAATCCACGAGCCTAGTTTCGTGGGAGTTGAGTAATGCGTCATGGGTCTTGAGAGCTTGGTCGTGCTCGGATGTTCGCACCTTGACCAATTCAAGATCCTCCTTCACGACGTTCAAATCCCCCTGGAAACCGTCCAGCTTTGCATCGATTGTCCCTAGGCCCGCCTCCATGGTTTTGCGCTGGCTCTCCATGGCTTCGCGCTGGCTTTCCAATTTACTTTCCAGGCTCTTCATGGCTTCGCGCTGGCCCTCCATTTTACTTTCCAGGCTCTTCATGGCTTCGCGCTGGCTCCGCTGTATGGCCTCTAATAGAGAGGCCATATCGAATGCACTCGGTGTTGGTACTGATGCAGCTGATGTAGTTGAAGGTCCAGCGGTGGTCTCCGTTTCCATTCGGTCACGCCCCGGCGACTCCATCCGCGCGGCATCCAATGCCGTCTGCCGCCGCGTACGAATCCCTTCTTCACTTTGAGGTACAACAGGCATTCCGCTTCTGTCACCAATTGTTACGTGTCAGGAGTAATGGGCTCGAGAAAATGCCAAAATGTACCACAAAGACTTTTATTGTACTCGTAGATACACGAATTACACGACGTACACAGTACACACTTAAACACTCTGCACGTAGGTACTAGTCAACACACTCGTCGAACACTGTATCGCACGTAGAAATCACTTCACTTCTCACTGGTATCGCTCGTAGGTATCGCTGGTATCTTCCTGGTTCCGCTTCCGAAACTAGAATGTCCGTGGTTGAACGATCGCCCCTTTTTATACCACTCACGCACCATTCACGACAATCGAGAATATTCCCGCGAAGTCCGGACCCGCGTCGAAATAAAGTTCGAGAACGTTCCTTGCAACCGACTTTCGCCCGTATGACTATTGCCGTAATGGTCGAAACGTCGTGCGTCCTTTTGAGAGAGCCGCGCTCCTATTGTTTCTATTGTTGCGCGACATGTTTATGGCCCCTATTGTTTATTGTTTTCGGCGTAGCGAAGTCGATGCGCCAGGATTGTCACAATATTGTTATTTGTTTGATCACCAGAGAATAAAGATAACGTTTAAATTGCGCGCTTTCGGTCGACCGAGATACCTTCAAAATTGTCAGGTTTAGATTGAAAATCGGTACGGTTAGACGGAAAATCTGCACAGATTGTATAATTGTTGTTATTGTTATAGTGTAGTCAGTAAGTTCCTTGCCGTCTGTGTTTTATGTGCTGTAAACATAAGTACCTAGAATAAATGTTTTCTTTCTTTCTTTCTTTCATATCATGGTCTACATACCTACATAATTTATTAACAGTTAACATCTTAAAATGCCTCTGAAAGCCCATCATCGCAACCCAAAACTATATTTATCCTGCTGGGCACATCTCTTCTCAGAATAAGAAGGTTAATAATTCCCCACGCTGGCCAAGTGTGGATTAGCGGAATTCACACCTCTTTGAGATTTGCGATCTCCCCGGCATGCAGGTTTCCGCACGATGTTTTCTTTCACCGTTATAGCATTTTGTACATTTAAATGATTAAAATGGTCATAAATCCGAAAAGTCACAACTACGTGCTCTGGGTTTCGATCCCGGACCCTTCGAAGTGGAGGCCGAATTCTTAACCACTAGGCAATAAAAGCTAACATAGAGGATTTTTTTGTGCCAAATATATTTTTTCTAGCTCTAAGTTTCGGCTGATCGTGGAAAAGTTGATCAGTTACCGTGGTCTATTGAAGTTTTAAAATTGTTCAGTTGTAGTTGTGAAATCTTTATTTATAGTACTAGGTATTTGTTTTTCAAACCCTAGAGGTGCAGTTGATTTATTTTTTATGTTCAAATTGGATGTCGGTACTTATCATAAATAAAATTGTTTCGCCAGTCTTTAAATTAGCATTTTAGAATAAGCGGTGGAAAGGCTAGAGGCAAATTGGGAACAATTTGTTCTGAAAGCGTTGAAACATTGGTAGGAATTCTCATTTTTCATTTCTTTACAGATTTGTGGGAATTCTGAACATAATTTAGCTAAATTGACTTACAATCTCAGTCATAAAGTTACAAAATGAAACCCAAAGGCATCACAGGAAGTAGGAATCGATCTGCGGTAATTTGTGCTAGTTCATTACTTTTTCCTCAACCAATAACACTGCAGTACAATCTATAATATTTACTGCAACTTCAAATGAATATTGATTTAAGTATATAATATTAATGGCTAACTGTCCTAGTCCTTTTCCGAGTCAGCTGCGCAAGCCATATAAAATGGATAACTTGATTACAGGGAGTTTTGTGCAACTGACGTCAATCGACATACTAAGTATCGGTTCTCTGCTGTTTATTATTTTATATTCATTTTATTTCAATTTAAATAATTACGTAACAGTAAAACGACAATAATAACATGAAGCATTAAATTCGGTGATTTTGTATCAGTAGGGAACGTAAAACCTAAACATTATCAACTACGTTCAACAGCGGGGTCAACCGTCACCGGTGAAAGTTCTCGAAAATGAATTGATCCGTTTACCCCTTCAGCGAACCCTTCAACTTGATTATTTATAAAGTAAGGGTAACGTAATATTCATCGCTCCTTAGTTAATAGACCTTTTGGAACTTACTCCTGCGAAGAAAATCCCCGTGCAGGTGGGAGGAAAGTTTGTAATGAAGAACAATAATAATTGTTGATTTTAAATATAACGTAATTAGATTATCCATTCCATTCCATTGATGATGATGTTTGATTTAACAACGCTGAAGGAAATCGTAGAGCACTACAAATAAAGTTAACATTATAACGTAAAGGAAAACACTAGAATTAATAAAAAAATAAAAAAAGCGCATAAATATTAGAATTGTAGGAAATGTATCCATGCAGAAGAGTCAAGTTAAATCAAGTGTAGCAAGTCAACAAAAAAAGTTCCACTGTAATTTCGCCCACGGCAGACGGAACATCATCTTCTATCTTAAAATATAAAATTACAAATCATTATACCTAATGCGTTTATTATGTTTACTATATTCTGGTTTACGGCGACAATACGAAATGGGGATAAGAACACAACAATGGAAAGAATGGGAACAAATAGTGAAAACAAAGAACGGCCGGCTCGGGCCGACAGGCCCACGGCCGCGAGGGTTCCGTACCGTCCGACATCCATCAGCCTGCCAGGCCTACTTGTTGCCATTAATCAAGTCCAAGTTAACGAACGTCGAGGATAAGTTGAAAGTCAATTAATCTATCTAAATAATATCAGCGACTCCGTGCGTCGCAGGATGCTGAAGATGTAGATCTAGCAGCAACAGTTTTGTGCGCTGTCCGGTGCCGGTCCGCTGCCGGTACGCGTAAGTGTTTTTTTATGGACGAAAATGATTGAATTGATAAGAAGTCGTTGCTTTACAATGACGTACTGCTAGACGATGTCGACGGTTTTGGTCGCCTTGATGCACTATGGTTTCACTTCGACTCAAGTATCGATTGATGTTGTAAATCCTAAAATATTTTTTGAATTTTAATTCCAGAGGCTAAACATTTTCATAAAAACAACGGGTTTTAAGCTACAATCTAATTTTAACAGTGCTTGCTTCAAAACTGGTCAACTTTCAAACAAACTTGCTACGTAACCTAACCTTTCTGCGTCATAAAAGAAACCCATTGTCTAATTTTCATATCTCCAGCTTCAGTTCTTTAAAAGTTCTACACAAAAAAATTGTCAGCAGAGAAAAACAGTTTACTAGATATATTATGTAGTTTTATGAACAACATGTACCCAGAAAATAAAAGTGGATAAAAATTTAAAACACCCATGAGCGGTCGCTTATTTACACAGATATATTTATAGTGAAATAGGAAAACACAGCCGGATTTTGCAAGTGATGGGAAAACCAATGATTAAATAAGTTTCGTGATACGTGACTACGCACGGAACCCAAAAAACTGGGGAGACGAGATGAGACGAGCAGCGCCGTAAATAGGACATAACGGCCAAAAGTATGACCATAAATACGAGAAGCGAGAATATTTTATTAGGGACATTCGGAATAAGTGAAATCAACTGGTTATGATAAATTATTTATAAGCATTATTACACATTCATTTATCGTAATCGCACGTATTGCACATCGTATATTTTTACTTTCGCATCTGCGGGAAGGGAGAATGTCATATCCAGCAAATGAGTCACACTGAAACAGTTATGAGGAACCATTATTGCTTTTTACAAAAAAAAAAAACCGACTTCAACCTCGATAAGCAGAGATAACTCAAAAACTACTCGCCAGATGGCGCTTAATTCAACATTTAGGTGTAAAGTTCTCCTCACTACAAATTAATCAAGCCCAAACACTAGATAACTACAGTAAATCGTTGAGGAGTTCCCTTGACTGTCTTTCGGCTTCATCAGATCGACTCCAGACCCTCATGAAATTGTAGCGCTTTCATGTACTTATGAAAACATTAACAAACACACTAGTCGTTCCTACAATTTTCGAAAGTTGCCCTCGATTTCTCCAAGATGCCATCATCAGATCCTGGTGATCCTTTTAAAAGAACCCCACTGCGCATATCTAATTTACAACAAAAAAGAATTATCAAAATCGGCCTATAAACGACGAAACAATCGCTGAACAAACATAAAAAAAGCATATATACGGTCGAATTGAGAACCTCCTTCTTTTTTGAAGTCGGTTAAAAAGGGAGTTACCTTGAGGAACCTGGGGAAGCGGATGATGGGGTTGGTGCCGATCTGGAGCTGCAGCAGGTCGAGCGGCGTGAGCGCGGCCAGGTCCAGCAGGAACGAGCGGGACGTCACGTAGTGCTTCGCCAGCTTCTTCGAGTCGTACACCTGGGACAGGGTAAATAATTATTACAATTAAGCCAGCTAAACTATTACAGCCTGGATACAGTCTCTATCGGTTGCCTAATTTAACATTTCTTAAATAAACTGGAAAGTTGATGATGATTGAGTACCTATGCTCTAACTTCTCGAATTTTTTCCGCAGCGTCTGACATAATAACAATATTGGCATCTTATACAGTTTATACGATGCTCCTCGAAAGACCTCAGTGGACTTCGCTTATAAAGATCGGTGTGCGGATCGATCGGAAATGAGTATTTCGAACAATGATTTTCAATATAGTAAATTCTTCGAGATAGGTATTAAGTCAAGAAATGGTGACCATTCAACCAGTTAAAGGATGTGGACGTTAATGACTGGTACAAGGGTATACTCGCCATGAGCCCCTGCTCGAGGTAGCCGGTCCGGAACTGCACCACCAGGTCCAGCGTGAACACCAGGTCGCCCAGCCCGTCGCACGTCACCCAGAAGTAGTGGCACATGCTCTGATCGAAGAAAATGTCAATTAAATAAACAAATATAGTGGTGGGCGAGAAATATCGTGTTCAATCGTAGATTCACCACATTTTTTAGAAAAAGGTATGTAAGCTGCAGTATATATTGCACGCTGGCGACGATTCCAATCACCTAATGCTTGGTAATTGGTGGCAGGTTCGCTGCGAGCAAATGTCACAAACATAACACTTCATTTTACGCAGGAGGTTACAACGGGTCGCCGTGACCCACCTGGCCGGGGACGCGAAACGTATCTCGTTGATGGCGCCGGCCGTAAACCACGTGGGGTCCAATTGGAAAGCTTCGATAGCGATCTAAAAACGGAACGGGCAGCACTCCCCGAGGACTCCTTAACTTCTCACTTCGGTGTTTACTAAACGTCGAGAGCCGTCTTGCGAAATCAATGGAAGGTTCCACGATAAAACGCCGAGCACTCTTACGTGCTCGGTAATTGTGCGACACGTGACGAGCAAGTGTGAACGACGAATTGACATGAACGCGATATGTTTACGTACCAGTTGTACAAATCGTCGATTGCGAAGGCAAAATGTCGTGCTCACAAAGTACGTATAAAAGAAATGTTTAGCAGATTGTCATTAATAATAATTTCTCAACATTTAAAAGCCGACAATTTTTAATGTTAATAAAAGATTTTTTATAGGGAGATCTCCCACCCGGTGAAGTGTCTTGCCCACAGAACACTACACGTCTTACATGAGGGGCAGCTGAACTTCAGTTCAAGCCGGAACTTATTATATGCGCGCAGTGTAGATAATTTTGATAGCGTGACTCAGGCTCGAGAGTGACTCGAGTGACATCATCCTGTGAGCGACGTCGCGACAGATTTATTTATGACAGGAAATGCTCTTCAAAGTATGGGACCATGGGCTACAATAGCACCAGAATACAATAGAATAATAAAAAAACTGTTGTTCTTTGGTAAAGGTTAACGTGGGCTCAAACAACATTAATTATTTTATTATAACACATCTGCTAAAAGTTGATGTCAACTTTTTCATCTTTTTTTACAATACTAAATGAAGGTGCCGGAGCAATAATGTTACTACAGGGATCCCAACGTAGGTATATCACTTATATCTATCGATGTGTTTCGAGAGTGTAGAGCAACACAAAAACAGGATAAACGATAATTATAATAGCAAGTCAATTATGACTTTGGTAAATTGTATTAGTGTTATGTTTGAAATTAGTAAATTTCGATGTTTTCTTTCCTACTTGTTAATCTTGTTATTTATATATTATCTAAAGCGAAATCCCCGGATCCAAATAGGTAGGTATGTACTTGTTTTGACGCCTAAATGAAGGTACTAATAAAAGAGAATTATGGTACGTATAAGTACAATTAAGGCGAGGGAAAAAGCTAATTCAAGTACCTATGGTTCTATGGGCATTCTGCGTTGATATCCATGTATTTTCGCGTCTTATTAGACACACTAAAATTCAAGAGTATGGGTTCAATGTTATTCGAGTTAATGTAGGGTCGAATGCGGCTTGAAATGGCTCGTGTAAGATAACATGCGGTCGGAGTCACGTCACTTTGAACTTGGATTCAAATTGAAGACTCCGAAGTTGTCAGACTCGTCTGTATCTATGCGCTCGATCTTACGGCGGCATTTGTCTCGCCAAACGTACTACACTTTCATATTTATACTGGGATTAGGATTTAGGACGATCAAAAATACAAATCAAAATTACAAAAATATTAACACATTGATTCTATGTATGTTTTCAATATTTACAGTTTACCCAGAGAAGCGTTCTGTCGTTCGTTGATCATTTTTATAGAGATGAAAAAATCTTGAAATTCAGCTAACATATTTGCACATTAAACACCTATTACTAAATTATAGTCCATTGAAAAGTTACATTTGGGGTTGCGTTTTTTAGAGGACGCAATTTTATTTTTTTGATGTGTAGGGGGGGTAAGTGTAAAGCTAAAACCAAGTTTGTGGGGTCGCCACCCTTGTCCCACGGCCGCCATCTTGAAAATAGGGGTTGAAACGGTTTTTATGATATATCTCTTAAACTATTTATTTGATAAAAAAAATTTGTTAACATTTTTTGTTGCAAATTAAATTCTCTACAACTTTGGTCCAGTAACTTTTTATCGTAGAACTATAAATAAAAAAGTTATAAGCGAAAATCTTCAGAAATTCGAGAAAAAAATTTATATTTTTCGATATAACTTTTATTAACATTTTACGAAAAAATAATATCAGACCATTTTTGTAGATCGTTTTTTGAGGAACAACTTTTATTTGCATCATTCAAAACCGGTTCAACCCCTATTTTCAAGATGGCGGCCGTGGGACAAGGGTGGCGACCCCACAAACTTGGTTTTAGCTTTACACTGACACCCCCTACACATCAAAAAAATAAAATTGCGTCCTCTAAAAAACGCAAGGTTAGGCCTTAAAAAGTGTAACATTTCAATGGACTATTAAAAGAAACAGGAAATTAAATTATTTGATTATTTCCACAACCTAAACAACCCCAATTAATCGCATTCCAATTTCAAATTTCCAGCTCTTCGCTAGATGTCAGAGCAGTCTTTTGCTTCTACCATGGTTCGTTTGTTAACGGCGAAAGAGTGAATTCACATCACATGCCGCTCTCTGATTGGTCAAGACAGAGGGTTCACCTACAGTCATTATCACTACATAGTATAAAACAAAGTCGCTATTTTTGTCCGTCTGTTTGTTTGTCTGTTTGTCTGTATGTTATATAATAAAAGTCTGAAACCAGCCTTTATCATGGGATTGGGGCCTAAACCGGCGAAGGAACTGCCGACTCGGCATCATCGTGTTCGTGAGAATGGTTATGCTTGGTGTCAGCAGTTCGGACCGTGAGAAAGATAGACAGTTCCCACTAGAATGTAAAATAACTTAGTCACTTACTTAGAATTATTAATATAGATTTTAGTTCAAATCTGTAATATTCGATTTGAAATAAAATAATTTTAATTAGAATTCGGTCTTTTATGTATCCCCCTGCAGCCGCACGTATATAATTGGCGCAGTCGGTAGGATACTCGCGGTCGGTTTCGCGCTGAAGATTTCCGAAAATTGGAAGATTTCCGAAAAACGCAAAGCCGCCCGTGTGGCTGTCCAGTCACCAGTAGGAGTATCCGCAACCTACCACGTCGTGCTGCAGGTATCCAGACATCGATAACGCAGGGAGGCCGAAAATAAGTTATGTAAGTACATTAGATTTCTTTCGTGTGATTTGCTCATTCCTTTTCCTATACTAATATTGTAAAAAAAATTACCAAAATTTTTCACTTAAAGAAGTCTCGCGAACCTAGGTTAGGTAGTAGTAGTAGGGATTCTTATATAGATAGTTTAAGAAATATTAGTGTTGAAAATTCGGAACCTATTTTTTCAAAAATGTCAGATCAATTAGACGTAGTTTTCAAGGCCCTAAGACTGGTACCAGATTTTGATGGCAACCCGAATGTGCTGACTCGTTTTATTAAATTATGCGACCAGTTAGCAACCGAATTTTACAAAAGTGATAGTGCCGAGTTAGTTAAATGTGCTTTTATTAATGGTGTATTAAATAAGGTAATAGGACCCGCTGCTAGCTTAATCAACGCAAATGGAATTCCTAGTGACTGGAATGGCATTCGTAGTACTTTGGTGAATAATTTTGCGGATCACCGCGACGAATCCGCACTTTACAATGATTTATCTATTTTAAGACAAGGTTCTAGTAGTCCTCAAGAATTTTACGAACGCTGTCAAACTTTATTCAGTACAATTATGACCTATGTGAGCTTGCACGATACTATTCAAACCACTATTGATGCGAAACGCGATTTATACAAGAAATTAACCCTGCAAGCGTTCATACGGGGTCTAAATGACCCGCTAGGTATGCGCATTCGATGCATGCGACCCGAAACTATGGAGAAAGCTTTACAGTTCGTTCATGAAGAAATTAATACTTTATATATTCAAAATCGCAACGAACGTATTTCTGACAGAAAAATGTTAAATAATTTTACAGTTCCGAATAGTTTTAATTTTAATAATTATAAAGGACCTGCCCCGGGATTTATTAATTATGCCTTGCCAGGTCCCTCGCGACCTCAAATAATGTCTCATCCTCCACCCCAGTGGAGACCAAGTTTCTACCAACCTCGCCAATTTGGTCCTACACGTACTCAGCAAATTTTTAGGGCGCCTCCGCCTAATTATAACCCGCGGCATAATTCTTTTCAAGTTGCCCAGAGGCCAAGCTATCAAATGGTCCCGCGTCCTATGAGCGGTGTTAGTCATTTTGTTCCGAGGCAATTACCACCTACTTCCAACCTCACCGGACACGATTGGCGCAAATCAGGGAACCCCCCGCCAAATAATTATTTCAAGGCCAGGGAGATTAATTATAATAACTGTGCTGATGATATAACATTTAATGATGATTATTATTATACAGATTTTAACGAACCTAGTGATGATTATTACCAATGCTATGAAATTCAGTATCCTTACGAATATGAATTATCAAATCCGGAATTTGTTGAGTGCTCGCAAAAATATCAAAATATGCCTGATTTGGAAGCTGATAAAAAACGTGATGATTCAAATTTTCACGAAACTCCGAAATTAGACAAACCAAAATAGAAATTAATTTACACAACCAACGTCAACTTCCTTATATTCAGATTAATTCTCCACCTTTAAAATTATTGATTGATACAGGGGCTAATCAATCATTTTTGAGCCCTACCGCTGTAGATAAGTATTTTAAATATATTCCTTTAAATTATGAACCATTTGAGGTAAGTAATGTGCATGCTAAAACTAGAAATAATTATTCAATAACTTTACCTAGCTTTCATGAATTTAATGATCCGTGTGACGTAACTTTTTATATATATAAATTTCATGAATTTTTCGACGGCCTAATTGGAACAGACCTATTAGATAAATGGGAAGCTACAATAGATTATAAAAACAAAGTACTAATCACTAAAACCGCTTCTAATCCTATTAAAATTTATAATTCACAAAATTTTAACCTATGTGAAGAAATAATACCGGCAGGTACCTCAAAGCTGTTAAAAATTCCTATGAATATTAATGAAGGTGACGTCTACATAGCAGAGCAGATTGTTTCAAATTGTATTATAGGCGAATGCTTAACAACTGTTAGTAATGGTAAAGGAATTGTTGAAATTAGTAATCCTTCCCGAAATGATGTTATATTTACAATGGATCGAACTTTACCGGCTGAAGTTAATAAATTTGAATTTGAAACGGTAAATAATGAAACGCAACGCGTAAAAGATGTACTCTCACGCCTGCGTACCGATCATTTAAACGTCGAGGAGCGTAAAAATTTAGAAGTTCTTTGTTCACGATATGCAGATATTTTTTATTTAGAAGACGAACCACTTACCTTTACTAATAAAATTAAGCATTCTATAAAAACTACTGATGAGCTACCAGTATATTCAAAAAATTATAGATATCCGTATATTCACAGACAGGAAGTGCAAGAGCAGATTAGCAGAATGTTGGAACAGGGTATTATTAGACCGTCTAATTCTGCCTGGAGTTCTCCTATTTGGGTAGTAGCAAAAAAACCTGACGCATCCGGAAAACCAAAATGGCGATTAGTGGTAGACTTTCGGAAATTGAACGAAAAAACAATAGATGACAAATATCCTATTCCGAATATCGCAGATGTATTGGATAAATTAGGACATTGCCAGTATTTTACTACGCTCGACCTTGCTAGTGGTTTTTATCAAGTCGAAATGGACCCTCAAGATATACATAAAACGGCGTTCACCGTAGAACACGGCCATTTTGAATTCCTTGGAATGCCAATGGGTCTCAAAAATAGTCCATCGACATTCCAAAGAGTAATGGATAATGTTTTACGTGAATTACAGAATACAATTTGCTTGGTTTACTTAGACGACATAATAGTTTTTAGTACATCCCTTCAGGAACATATGAATAATTTAGAAAGAGTATTTTTAAAATTACGCGAATCCAACTTTAAAATCCAAATGGACAAATCAGAATTTTTAAAATTAGAGACACCATATTTAGGTCATATCATTAGCAAGGACGGTATTAAACCCAATCCGGATAAAATACTAGCAATCAAAAAATATCCTCTACCTAAAACCCCCACAGAAATAAAAAGATTTTTGGGACTTCTCGGCTATTATAGGAAATTCATTCCCGATTTTGCGAAGATTATTAAACCATTGACACAGTGCTTAAAGAAAGGTTCCAAAATTTCATTTGACCAAAATTATATAGAATGTTTTGAGAAATGTAAATTACTTCTAGTTAATGATCCCATTCTTCAATATCCCGATTTTACGAAAGAATTTATTCTTACCACAGACGCTTCGAATTTTGCCATTGGAGCCGTTCTTTCGCAAGGTGTTATTGGTTCCGATAAACCAATTGCTTATGCGTCGCGAACCCTAAACCAAAGCGAAATTAATTACAGTACAATCGAGAAGGAATTGCTGGCGATCGTTTGGGCAACGAAATACTTTCGTCCCTATCTTTTTGGCCGAAAATTCAAAATTGTCACCGACCATCGTCCATTGCAATGGGTCATGAACATCAAAGAACCCAATTCCCGTTTAACGCGGTGGAGACTTCGTCTTAGCGAATTCGATTTTACTGTAATTTATAAGCCTGGAAAAATTAACACTAATGCCGATGCCTTATCTCGTGTTGAAATTCTTAACGAAGATTTTAGTTCAGTTATAGTTAATACATCTGAATCTGATTCCCGAACCGAAACTGCTAATTCTAGTACTGATACTGCACATAGCGACGCTGAAAACCCTGTGTTGGAAATTCCTATTGTGGATAAGCCCTTAAATTTATTTAATAAGCAAATTATATTTAACATTGTAGGTGATATAAAAATGAAACCAAAAATAACTAAGCCATTTGATACATTTACAAGAATAAACATTCAAATTTCTGAGTCTACTTTAGAAAAAGACATAATTGAAGCTGTAAAAGAATTTGTTAACCCAAAAATTAAAACTGGAATTTTAATTAACCCTCCATTAAGAATGTACACTGTCATACCAATCCTACAACGTCATTTCAAAAATTCGGCAATGAATCTTGTACTAACAAAACACGAAGTAGAGAATGTTACCGATTACTTAAAGCAGCAGGAGATTATAAAAAATTATCATGTGGGTAAAACTAATCACAGGGGGATCAATGAGTGTTACCTATCGCTATCAAGAAGATATTATTGGCCTAAAATGAAAGAGGAAATTTCAAAATACATCAACGAATGCGTCATTTGTGGGCAGGCCAAATATGATCGACGTCCCGTACAACCAAAATTTCAAATCGTTCCTCCTCCTTCCAAACCATTCGAAACAGTACATATAGATTTATTTAGTGTGGAAAGCTACAAATATCTCACGATAATTGACGCATTCTCAAAATATGCACAGGCATATTACCTGAGAGATGCGACCGCTATTAGCATTGTTCAGGCCTTATTAAAGTTCTCTACCCATCATGGACTTCCTATATCGATTACATCAGACAATGGTCCTGAATTTACTAATCAGATATTTTTAGAATTTTGTAGGCTACATAAAATTCATCATCATAAAATTTGTCCCAATACACCTAATGAAAATGGAATTGTAGAGCGTTTACATTCTACATTATTAGAACATTTGCGTATCTTAAGATTAGAATACCAAGGAGAATTAGTAACAAACCTTATGCCATATGCTATATTGGCCTACAATAGCTCTATACATAATTTCACTAAATGCAGACCTTTCGATGTAATCACTGGGCATCTAGATCCTCGTGATCCCTTGGACATAAATATAACACAACATTTATTACAACAATATATTCAGGATCATCGTAAACGTATGTCTAAATTATATGAAATTATTAATGAAAGTACACTTCAACGTCGAACAGAGATTATTGAGAACGCTAATAAGGATCGTGAACCTGAAGAGGAATTCACACCTGAACAGGCAGTTTTAATCAGAAATCCTTTAGCCCACAGACAAAAATTGGCTGCTCGTTACACACACGATAAGGTACTCGCTGATTTGCCAGTACACATTTATGTTCGGAAAAAGGCAGGTCCTGTACCTAAGTCACGGCTGAAACGAGTACCTCATAGCGCTCGTTTGTTACAGGGCTCTGAAAATCCTGACGCTCCTGTTGCTGGCCCAAGCTCTGACCCTGGGCCTAGCAGACGAAATTAAACTCGAGAACCTCGCCGAAGGACCCGGTATTCTGCCTTTTGACATGGGACCCACTAG
This sequence comes from Hesperia comma, assembly GCA_905404135.1. NCBI lineage: Eukaryota > Metazoa > Arthropoda > Insecta > Lepidoptera > Hesperiidae > Hesperia > Hesperia comma. The sequence continues at coordinate 235,725 of FR990015.1, read as the reverse complement.
AATCATTTCACATTTCCACTCCTTTATCCAAATTATAAATTTAGAAGATGTTAGGAATAAATTAGAAACCGTCAAAGCGCAATTGCAAGGTGTAATTCCAATATTAGACAAATCGTTATCTATTTTTGAGCCGCGTGTTAAGTATGTACAAAATAAATTAGATTATATATCAGATCAATTAGATACATTTGAAATAAAACGAGTAAAAAGAGGACTAATAGACGGTCTCGGTTCAGTTATCAAAAGTATATCTGGGAATTTAGATTATACAGATGCAATTAAATATGATAATGCCATTTCAGTTTTGCAGCAAAATGAAAATAACATAATTGCAGAAATTAACCATCAAATCAGTTTAAGTAAGCAGTGGGTGTCAAGGAGTTTAAATGTCACAGATAAGATTGTAGAAAATCAAGTTAATATCGAGAAAACTATTAAGGTTATACTAGATAGTAATGCTAAGCTCGAAACGGAATTGCATAAATATGTATTCTTAGCTCAACAGTTTCTTGAACTAGAACATAGTATATATAACTTATCTGAGGAATTTTCAAAATTACAGAACTTACTGGCATTTATCAGAGCAAAAAGTAATCACCATTCGGCACTTAACTATAATACATTTAAAGCTATGAAAGATAGGTTAGATATTCTTTATGACAAAAAGGAAATCCTAGATATTAGTTTTAGGGAGTATTTTGATATAATTAAATTAGGATACTATTATAGAGATAATGAAATTATTTTGATTTTTAAGTTTCCCATTGTTCGTCCTACTAACTACACCCTATATAAATTATCCTTAGCCCCTAATCGCGATAGTAAGGTCCTGACTCCTATCTACCCATATGTGGCAATTCACGAAAAGAGTCTTTTGTACATTGAGACAGAATGTCCGAAGTACAGTCACGGTCACCTTTGCGAGGACAACATTATCTACCATCACTTCGTGCAGTCGGATTGTATCCAGTATCTTATAATTAGTCAGAAGATCATAGATTCTTGTCGATTTGCTTCAGTTGTCTTAACCTCCGAAGCCATGGAGCAACTAGATGACCACCATTACGTAATGAGCTTTCCAAACCTAACGAAAGTTCGTTTAAGCTGTTCTCAAGACCAATACAGAATGCTACAGGGTAGTTATCTAATGACTATACCAAAGGACTGCAGTGTTCAAACTCCAGCATTTACTGCAACTAATCATCATGATCAAGTCAAAGGAAAATTTTTAAAGATTATGGACATGGAAATCAATAAAAAGGAACCATATGATTCTCCAGCTAAAACTATAAAATTGAATACCATAGATTTGGGAAGCTTGCACTCTAGTAACTCAAAAATTGCCTTGCAAGAAACTGTAACCCTGAAGACACCTCAAGTGGATGTTCTGTATCATACCACATTGCCCATATATTTCATACTTTTTGTGCGGCAGTACTTGCAGTAATTGTATTTCTTCTGCGGCGTAAAAGAAACCAGGAGCCAGCTGAAAGTTACACTTTGAATCCTCCAGAGAATCGATCAGGTCTAGGAACTTCCATAGAAATGAAAGAAATAAAACCTGTTCATTGTTCACACAATCCCTGTTCACTGTCTGCACTATTTTCGACGACAGTCTCCAAATAGGTGCAGAACTTGCGGAGGGAGATGTTATATAATAAAAGTCTGAAACCAGCCTTTATCATGGGATTGGGGCCTAAACCGGCGAAGGAACTGCCGACTCGGCATCATCGTGTTCGTGAGAATGGTTATGCTTGGTGTCAGCAGTTCGGACCGTGAGAAAGATAGACAGTTCCCACTAGAATGTAAAATAACTTAGTCACTTACTTAGAATTATTAATATAGATTTTAGTTCAAATCTGTAATATTCGATTTGAAATAAAATAATTTTAATTAGAATTCGGTCTTTTATGTATCCCCCTGCAGCCGCACGTATATAATTTGTATGCTTAAATCTTTAAAATTACGCAACGGATTTTGATGCGGTTTTTTGTAATAGGTAGAGTGATTCAAGAGGAAGGTTTTTATGTATAATACATGCATATATTCCCACGAGAACGGGATCCACGCGGGTGAAACCGCGGGCGGGCCGCTAGTTTGAATTAAAAAAGAATACGTAATCAGTGCCTCTATTATGAGTTGTTGTAGTAAACGTAAAGGACGTTACTATTGCAGTTGACGTTTAGAATTTGTATGAGAATTGTAGTTCAGTATCGTAACCGCTAGAGGCGCTGTACGGATTCTCATACAAATTCTAAACGATAGTCGCTAGCGTGTATAGTAAACTATAGTATTAAAAACTCATAATAGACGCACAGATCGATTTACGCCCGCGACGAGAGTAGCCGCAAACTCTCAACTTTCGCAAATTGGAGTTCAACACATCACACGCATTTCTTAAGTTGTGATTATCATAATGCGGAAAAATAGAAAAATAAGTGTTTTGTGTAGTGTCCTAGTCTTGTACCTAGGCATTTCATCGCGTGAGCTTGCAGGGCTTCAGATTAAACAGGACTTACTGACGTCCTGGCCGCCATCGAACACGGTGGAGCATCCAGCTGCAGCAGTTGAAGTACGTGGCTAGAGACCTGTATTTCCCGCACCGTAGTTTGTCTAGCAGATTCGGTTTCACAATCTATCCTTTCATATACCACGATCAGCCATTAAATGTTGGTCAAATTGATAACCCATATCGGACATACATAATTATTAATTATAATATGAATGCTCCTTTGTCCAAGGACCTGCTAAATGTATATTAAAGTGAAACTTGATAGGCAGTTAGGTTACCGAACCACAAAACAATTCTAATTTTTATTTTGGCGTTCAGTAAGCGGTCTTTTATGCGGAATAAAGTGGGAGTGAGGTGCCTCGGATCTTTCAGTATAATTTTTATCGATTTCATGAAGTCTGATTGACTTGAAAATTTGCATAAAGGTCAAGGGTCCATGACAAAGCAATTTTATGACAAACATTTCCGAATACCACGCTCTGAATTGGCTCCTCACAAAGGAATTCCTCAACAGATTTATTTATTTCGCTTTCTTAATTCAGCATTATAAAGGAGTGTTATTCATTTTTAAAACTATTAATTACACTATTTTTGTTTGCAATATTTTACTTTATTTTATTTTATGACGTACTAACTATCGCCAGCGGCTACGCCCGCGTGATATTCGTTTAAACTTCACCTCTCTATTTAACCCACTTAGAGGATGAATTTTGAAAAATCCTCTCTTAGTGCTCCCCTACACTCCCCAAGGAACATCAGCTTCTTCCGTTCAGTAGTTCCAGCTGTGCGTTGTCTGGCAGTGACTCGGTTTTATATATCTACTAGCTACCCGCCCCGGCTTCGCACGGGTGCAAGTTAGATTTACCATAGCAGCGCCATCTATTGATTACTTACTCAACCCAGTCGAAAGGTATCGACATCTGTTACATATAATTGTGACTGTCAAATAATAACACTCTTAATTTAGTTCTCTTGTGTGGCGCTAGGTGTCTGTTCATCTGTGAATAAGACTGCCATGTCAATTGTCATTACTTCAAATAATAAGAGACAAATAATTAGAAATAAATTAAAATTGCGACCAAAAATTGAGATTTAAAGTATCCTATCTCTCAAGTTGGATCGAACTGCACATGGTGTGCGAATTTTATTATAATCGGTTAAGTAGTTTAGGAGTCCATCGCGGACCAACATTGTGACACGAGATTTATATATATTAAGATATAGGTTAGTCATATTTTCCATTTTCCCTAACGATACCACAACCCCTATCTATAGACGAAGTCTTGAACAACGTGACGAAATTTAAAGAACGTTGATAGTATCTATCGGTGGCAGGGATCAGCCTCGATATCGTATTGGGTGTTGCGGAAACGCCGCAGCATGAATTCATTTAATGGTGCCATACCACACGACGGCGTCCCACTGTCATTCAACCTCGGACATTCACGGTACCATTATTCTGATTAAATTCTGGTGATAGAGCGGAACAATTTTCGCGGTGCAAAGTACCTACATATATTAATATATAATTGAATACGTTCTGCCAAATAACAATAGTATAAGGACTAGCGTATCTGAATAAATTACTATTCTGCACGGAATATTTCGGACAAGAAATAAGAGGACGTGAACATTTGGGGACATTATTATGGAATGCTACGTAAAAGCCGTCCCTACAGTAAACTAACCTATTGACACACTTTGTTGCTTCGTACACGTGCACTATAGAAATAAGTATTAATTATTTATTTGCTTTAATTATTTGTTTGTATAAGGGTCAAATCACACCGAAACGAGACGCGACGCGACGCTGCGCGCAGTCTTTCAAAGAGCGGCTCAAAATAGAACTTTATTTTCTACACGAAAAGATAAACATTTCATTGCGACAATTCAGAATACGTTGCTTACTGCAGCGCTGCGTCTCGTGACGCCTCGCGGCGTAGCGCGGTGCATCGCTACGCAGCCGTGTATCGTCGGTACGCGCGGCGTGCAAGATTGCCTACTTTTACGATGCACCTCGCGACATTGAGATGCGTCTCGCGGCGACGCGCGGCGCAGCGCGGTGCATCGCTACGCAGCCGTGTATCGTCGGTACGCGCGGCGTGCAAGATTGCCTACTTTTACGATGCACCTCGCGGCATTGAGATGGGCCTCGCGGCGACGCGCGGCGCAGCGCGAAATCACTGGCCTCTTCCAGTATCGTTGCGTCGCGTCGCGTCTCGGTGTGAGCTGACCCTAAGATAATCGCACTTTATTTATTCCTTTAGAAACAATAAGTGCGCTTTTGAATTTTCCAACCATTGGAACAGAAGACGAAGAGAAAAGCCAGTCGTTAGTAAGGTTTCAATTTAGTGGCGAAGTTCCGGAACAAAGCAGTTTGAGGAGCGCAGAAACAATACGTGGGTACTCACGGCTCCCAGCCACGCGGGAGCGGCTATTAACGAAAGTAATTAAAGTTACGGCCACACTCCACCAGCGCCATGTGAGAACTCGTGTCAATCTCCTCGCGCTCCAGAAATATGTGCTAGAAATGAATTTACATCCAAAGTTTTAAGTATCTACCCGCGTAGGTACTCGAAACATTATCAACATCCGCGAAAGACAAATTTTGCAATGTTCTAGATGTTGCCGTAATTTAGAGCCAACTTCATTTTTTCATGTAGCCATGAAAATACATTTTCTTGAAATATACTTGTTCATAACAGAAAAATTCCCAAAATACTGGTTGAGGTTAGATAACTGGACATGTACTTGTACATTAGGTACCATTTACATCGTTTCTTAGAAAATCTCTACGTAGATTTTATACGAGTAGTGCTTGTGAGAGGTACCTACCAACGTATCTCGGGCGACGATCATAAAAATTGGACACAAAAACAGCGGAAACACGGAACAACCCATAAAACTTTCCAAGAAAGAAAACATTTGATAAAAAAAACTTTTTTCTTCTTGAACCTTTATGGTAGTCCCATTATACTGAAAAAATTGGTTGTCTGTAAAGTCGGTTTATTGACGATAGTTGAACGTGACAACGTCTTAAGAAAATACTGATGGAATGGTAGCATAATCACTAATAGTCATCCTAAACTATATTTTACCAAATAAATATTTTACCAAAAAGACTAGTCGTTGCATACCGTATAACGAAACATTAATCTTTAGCTAGTTTGTGCATATTATGTCATGTCAATGTGCTACAAACAAGTCAAAACAAACCTGGCTGGTTATAAATAATTTCGATAAAAAGCAAAACTATAGAGACGTCAGAGTTACATTGACAAAGGCCGATTGTGCTTCTTTGTCGCTCGTTCCGCGTTCTCGCTTGCACACGGTAACGACGCATGACGTCAGATAACGGCACATAAACGTCATTTTTATCGTGCGTTCAGCTGATATCGAATTATAAAACGTAACGTTGTCACGTCAAAAAAAGTTGCATGCGAAATTACTGCATAAATTAGAAATTAACATGGTATCATACAAAAACGCTGTAATCCACTTGACTAAAATAAATATGTCAGTCATAAAATATTTTTTATATTCTATATTATATTCACAGCTAACACGAATGTGACGTAGATGTAAAAATCCAGCATTTTACAACAAGCTACATTAATCGCAGACACGTAACTCGGCCCATTCGTCGTTGTTTCTTCTGTCTCCAAATAAGTAATAAAAAATGTGTGGTTTTGTTACGAATTTTTGCGTCGCATTTTTGTAAGTATGAATGAATGAATTCAATGAACATTTAGTAGGTACATGTATCACAGTAAAAATGCTATCAAGTGTGCAAATTTGTCGTAACGCCTACAAAGGGGCCCAGTAGGCACTGACAGTCGGCGCCCTAACAAATACTTAGTATCTTTATATCGTCCAATACAGCGTGAGATTGGGAGCGTCGGGAGCGCCTCCAGCGGAACAAAGCGAAACTTCAAGTTTTGACATGTAATCTACGACTGGGATCGTGAGCGGGCGACGACAATTATAGATTGCGATCTTAATAAAAGCCGGTAACTCGCTAGTTCAAGCTTCATTTATTCAGGATCGCAGTGCCATCGGCCTTAATAAACTATCTGCGAGAATTTACTTAAGTATTTTGTTTTACTAAACTAATAGTGATTCATCATCTCAACCCATCATGGCCCTTTATTGAGCACGGGTCTCTTCTCAGAATGAGAAGGTTAAGGCCTTATTCCACCACGCTGGCCAAGTGCGGATTGGCGGACTTCACACACCTTTGAGTTTCGCGAACACGAACTCTGCGGCATGCAGGTTTCCTCACGATGTTTTCTTTCACCTTTGTAGTAAGTGACATTTAAATGCTTAAAACGCATATAACTCCGAAAAGTCAGAGGTGCGTGCCCTGGAATTCGAACCCGGAACCTCCGAAGGAAAGGAGGCGAAGTTCTTAACCACAAGGCTATCACCGCTTCACACTAATAGTGATTATTAAACTTTAATTAAATTGAAGACTGCTTCACTATGAAGCACCTTTAACTGATCAATTGATTATGGCGACGAATCCAACGAGGGAGCCGACCGTATAATTTAATTATGCATCGGCTTTTAACTCAATAGGCATGACAAGAAACAAGTTTTAAATGGTAACAATATAGGTTTGTTAGTACATTGTTGGGATAATTACTCTAAGGCATATTGAAAGGCGTCGTTCTGTTCTCGAAGCAGCTAATAACGAAAGGAGTTGAAAGAAGCGGTCACCTGGAGCTCGGGGAAGCTCTGGCGCACGATGAGCGTCCAGAGGTTGTAGAGCACGCAGACGGTGATGAGCCACAGCCAGTAGAAGTAGAAGTTCTCGTCGGGGTTGACGACGGAGCGCGGCGCGCGCACGCGGCGGCGGCGCGGCCGGCTGGCGCGCGCCTCGCCCGGCCCTTCCGACCCCGTGTCCTCCACCTGCCGGTACCATCCATCCTTTTTAACAGACTAACGCCTTTATTTACGCTACGAACTCATCGTGTTGCCCGCTGTCGTGTGGTGCCATGGTAGCATCGCCCCTCGCTACGTCACATCGACTTTTTTAACGCTACGGACTCATAGTGCTGCCGTGTTGCGGGTGCCATGGACAACGTGTAAAGAAAGAGTCTACAACTAGACTAAGAACAGAAATGTATTATTAGATACTATTAGACATTAGATAATAAAATTTCCGTCTCGCCAAGACCCTTCGGCGAAGGCGGTCTGGCATGGTAGCTTGTCAACTTGTTAAGATAACGCTGCCCTAGTGCTTGAATGGCCAATCGACCAATTTTATCAAAATCGTTTTTTTATTTCAAACTATAGCAATTTTGATTACGCACCTTGCAATATATATTTTTTATTATTATTATTGACCTAACTTCTATTATTTAGCAAAAATAAAATATCCAATCTCCCATATCAAATTTGTTTTTAGTACTTGAGTGGTGTATCTCCTTATTTTGCTCAAATGAACGCATCCAAATATCAGTTTACGTGCTTGTTTGTCCAATCTCCATCGATTGACCAATCACGGCGAAGCATTCCGAAATCACGTGACGCAATTTTGATTTGTTATTTTTTGCTTAGTTTTAGAGTTAGCAGCATTAATTTAACAAAATTAAGCATTTATATTGTTTAAACACAATTTTTTTGTTTCAAAATGTCAGAAAAAAACGGGACAAAGTATATTAAACTAAGTAAAGTGGATTTTGATAGATACGTTGAGATTTTATCGATTTTCTGTTGTTTTAATTCGTTCATATTTATTGTATTTACTTAGGTGTTGTACACAGGATGATTTTAATATGTAGTATGTGAAGTAATAATAAAAACTAGGACTTGGATTTATGTCGGAGTGTTGGGAGTCGGGGGCACAAGAGTTGTATACTTGTGATAAATCTTTTTTTACCCGTAGGTAACAGTATTGTTTGTCCCCGCCTGCAGCACCATGAAGTATTTTATGTTGATATTGTGACACTTGTTTTTTCTTCTGAGTTCTTTTGTAAGCAGTCGGGTTTTTTGTTTTTATAATAATAATTTTATTTCAGACTTTTTAGTGTTTTCACCGAAAAATTCTACTTTTTGGGATGGGTTTTGACAATTTGTGTTAAAACGTGTGCCTAAACGTTATATGATATATATATTTTTGAAAAGGTCTTTTCACGATCTTTCATTTGATACCCATATTGCTTATATAACAAAAAACTCAAGATTATCCCCTCTTTCTTCCACTTTCGGGCGCCATTTTGAAAATTCATATAGCCTATGACACTTTCACAGTTCTGACGAATTCAGCGATTCCTCATATATGTCGAAATCCGTTCAACCGTTTGGGCTGTGGGGCGTCACAAATAAATGGGCATACATACAAACATACATACACTCGAAAAACATAACCCTCCTTCTGACGCAGTCGGGTAATAAATTCTTTAATTACTATGTGTTTTTGTGCGTGTATCTACGTGCAAGTATACCTACACATTTGAATCTATTACTCTAGACCTCACTAGAATTCCTCTTATACCCCCCCTAAAGCTTAAAAAACGAAATAGGACTTTATTTCGTAGTAAACATTTTGATTCAATTTATAAAACAACATAATATTATGAAAGGTCTTAGGACCGCGGGACTCCGGGTCCCCACGACCTGTAGTTATTATTTATACAATTTTATACACGATTTTATAGTATAAAATATAGTCTAAATTCATGACACTAAACCAAGTCTTGTCGGAGTCAAGTCTTGTATTCATATTGTATAAAATTGAACATACTGTATTGCACCAATGATGGTACTTTGGACAAATAAGCACAAAACGTGCATGTTATTCTTAGGGCTCTATCTCCATGTCACTGTGCTCAATCTCCATGAACATAATTTTGTTAGAGGCGTTTTAGCCAATCTCCAATAATAAAATGAAAAATAGTCATTACTATTATTATTATTTTAAATTACTATTTTAATACACGTAAAGAAATGATTCATGTTCAAAATTTTTAATATTAACCCTTACTAATTAAAAAAAACGTCTCCTGTAAAATTTTATAAATGGTCGATTGGCCATTCAAGCACTAGGGCAGCGATAACTAATCGTCATTAACATTTTCCACGACGCCATCACTCATGCCAAGTAAAACTCAACAAGTCTTAGGAGATTTAGGAGATTTAGGAGAGCGGATTAAAACGGATTTAGAAGTTCAAGAATTCAGATTTTCCGGGTCAGTAATAACTAATAAATATAGAATTAGTACTTATAATTAATTGTACGTATGGATTGAGACAACAATGATCTCAACGTCTTTCAACGTACAAATAAAGCTCAGTTACAGTTTCAATGACATTATAATTTTCCGGTGAAAAAACAATGTCTAAAATTATTACTGTGGGTACAATTTTCAGAAAATCAACATTTGATACCTTTAACAGACTAGAGTGACATCTTCTACGCCATCACAACGGAAATTTAATAATAATAATGAAGGAATGAAATCTCAAGTTTATTAATTGAAAGCCGGCATTTGCCAACACTCGCGCCCCCCGCCCCAGTAACTCGATTGATAGCGGTTACAAATTGCTTTGTGTAACTTCTGAGATGAAACCATAATTACTCTTTCAAACTTGAATTATACCGGTATCAAAGGAATTATAAAGAAGTGATTAAAACAACAAGTACTCAAGTTTATTCGACGCAATAATATTCTCTGAGCTCATAAACTGAACGCAACATCAAAAAGCAAGTTATTATATTGACCGACGGTTAGAGTGAGTTATTATTGGACGTGATCCGTCTTGTGTGTTGGCATCGCTGTATCTCTAGCTCGTTATGGTTCGTTCTATGTGTTTAATAATGCAGCCGGTTTTGAGAGCGATCACATAAATGACTATGTACAATTTTTTTCTCAAACAATATTGAAATATTTTAATGAACGTGATCCATTTTAGATGGCACTAAACTAGAATCAATCCACTATGCATAAAACCATGAGAAATAAAACAGTTCAAAGTGTTCAGGGAAGCGTCAACCGAGATCTCCGGTTGCGAGGCAGGGGAACTTAATTTAATAGCCGCACCGATACAGTCAGGAGTATCACTCGTCGGTCGGTTACTATTAGGATCCGTCAACGCGCAGCATTGCAGCACCATACACCCAAATTAAACTTTGATATTCCAAGAATATTCTTCTAACTTCCTAAATGTGAAAGGAGCGTCTTTTTTTGCCCATTTAATCTGGTTGATAATGGTAACGATAACTGAACAAGTGGATTCGTAGCTAAATAATAATTAGAAACACAAAGCATTTTAGCGATTTGTCAAATAAAGATATAAACGATGTTTACAAAGAGCACATAATTATTGTAGAATAATTAACCTTCTTTGATGACATTTTAATAAGTACCATATAAATGTTCATCTTGTTATAAAAAAACATGTAAATCTCACTGTTTCCTGGGTGTCGGGGATCTGGCGGGTGGAGAACCTTTTGAGGAAGGAGTCTTCTCTCTTGAGCGGCGGCTTCTTCTGGATGGCCGAGCTGAGCTGCACCGTGGTCCGCAGCTTCATCCATCGCTGGTTCGACTTCGTTCTGCGTTTCATCAACACGCCAATTTACTACCAGGAGACGGCGACAAATACAAAAGTAGGTCGTAAGCGGAAGTAGCCATGCTTTAAGTGAACAAGAAAGTTGTCTAAAGGCAGCTCAGTTACATTACTTCATTTTGCAAGTTTCTTTATTAAACTGGAATTTTCTCTAAGAAATGTTACTTATTTTAGAAAGTTAAACAATGTTGATTTATTGAAAGGTGAGTGTTGTTTTTAAAATTTCTTAATTATCTATATAGTAACTAATTATTAAGGCTAAGGCCTTAATAAGGCTTAGAAAAGTGAAATTAAATAAATGTTAAGAGACGTGCAAACAAAAATCTACCTGTCGACATGCGGCATCGCAACACCATACATACACGAGAAGGACAAACCAATAAAATTATGCCTATAAAGTAGGACAAGATAGTTATTTCTATGAAACCACTCTAAATCTAAGATCTAAATCTGCATCTAAAGTCTCCTCTAGGCTTATGTTAACTCTATCGAACGTCAAACGTCATTCGGATGCAATTACATAATAACAAACATTAATAGACCGACATCTCGAGTGAGAGGAAGAGAATAGAAAATTATCTGAAGATAAACGAATATAGACACAATATTCACAAGAAAACACACAATATCGATCGAGTAACCATCCTATACACAGACGAAGGTAACACATCGGAAACAAACAACGAGATAGATAGTAATAAAACAAGTGAGACAACGAAGCGGCGTTACCGTTGTCGGGGCGAACCTCTTTATTTTCCTGAGAGCCTGGTAGTATGCCATGACTGCTTGAACGTGTCTCCATTTATGGCCGCGTTTGTCAGAGTCTGGCGTTTGAGAGTCGTGCATGGTATGGGAGCTTGCCGAGCTCGGCGCAACGATCGGTTGCCTATAAAGGGACGGAGCGTTACACGGAGGCAGTGCGGTGTCGATTGAAGACCCTATCTCCAGGTAGCGGAGCCAAGAGCTCGGGGAATACGATCTGACGTGCTCGTAAATTTTGATTCAATCTCGGTTTCAATTTATTTATTACCTTGTCGATGGTACTATTTGGTAACGTAGGCAAATCTTCGATAATAGCAAACAGCAGTTTGCTAATTAAAACAGCAAAATAATTATTCGCATAGGGTACGAGCTCTCGACTCCTTAACCGAAAGCTCTGAAGAGACTTCACAGAATACAAAAACATGCACATTAAATAAAGAGCCTAGTTCAGCCCGCACTATGTGTCGGCACTCGTGGGCTCGACTGTTGCCAGCGGTGCAGGGACGTGACATCTATTTGCTTTAAATTTCTATAGGTTTACTAAATGTTATGCATTTAAATCGAGATGCAGAGCTCCCTCGACGTTTGCGGTCGCTGGTCCGGCTTTCGATACTTGTCAAATGTTAACGATATGATCGAGAGCATCAAAGTGATTTCCAATCCTTCTTTGAAGTAAGTTAAAATAGCATGGAGAAAATCTCCATTCAATTCTATTTAAGTATTAAATAATTGACTGATGAAATATAAAACATCGAAAGATTCGAAAGCCGTTCCAGTTAAATCGTCATTTTAATGCCATTACTCTTGAAAATAATTTATGCCCAATCTCAATTCTGATATTTGCAATGGACAGTTATGTTTATTTTTAATTGTTTTGTAGTACCTAATATAATGTAGCCGTGATAGCCTAGTGATTAAGAACTCCGCCCCTATTCGGAGGGTCCGGGTTCGAATTCCAGGGCACGCACCTCTGACTTTTCGGAGTTATGTGCGTTTTAAGCATTTAAATGTCACTTGCTACAAACGGTGAAGGAAAACATCGTGAGGAAACCTGCATGCCGGAGAGTTCGCAAAACTCAAAGGTGTGTGAAATCCGCTAATCCGCACTTGGCCAGCGTGGTGGACTATGGCCTTAACCTTCTTGTTCTGAGAAGAGACCCGTGCTCAATAAAGGGCCATGATGGGTTGAGATGAATGAATGAATGAATGACCTAATATAAGAACTTATTCCAATGCAAAATTTATGATAGTCAGCTGGTCTATAGTGATGATGTTCGTGACGATGGTGGACATGACGATAAGGATACCTAATAATGATGACGTTGAATTTTAATATAAATGTTGATGAAGTTGATGAACCTCACAGGTAGGGTAGCTTAGCAGGTACAGGTAGGTTTTAAATTTTATCTTTAATTACAGCTAAGCGAATTTGTATCATTAATGCAATACTAGACATTTAATTATTATATTTTTGTGTTTCGAATAAAATATTGTAACTTTACGTAATTGTTTTTAAAAGCTATGAATCAATAGGGCTATCCGATAGCCGTTATCGTAATAAATGTCAACAATAAATTTTAATTCGATAATAAATCGGTAGGTACGGTTAGAACTATCATAATTGAGATTTGAATTAATTCCAAGAGTAGGCAGTGGTGTCCGTGCTCTGCTCTAGATGGCGCTAGGGTGGCCAAGCGTTCCCAAGCCGAAGCCGAGTGGATGCAGGGCCCACTTACATGTCCTCCGGCCGCGCATTCGGCGTCATCGGAGAAAACTTGTTCATTAACCTATGTTAACAAAACCAATTGATGAACTACACATTTCACAGGCATGTTCTTCAAAATGAACGGCGGTCCATCTGTTTGGAGTTTAAGAATTATCGCAGATACTCGTAGACACCTAACGTGTACGATGTCCTTATATAACGAGCCTCAAATAGGATTAGTGGCGCTTCTTCGCCTTCACCACATTATTTACATATAACACATTTGAACTGTATGTCTCGTTTCTGGCGACGGTTACACAAGAGACAACTGCCAGTAAAGCTATTGCGCACGGTGTAAACTTACAATGAATGTGGCTCAAACAAGCATGTCTGAAGTAGCGATTGTTGTTTTATGGTCGTGTTTTTGTGGAGCTAGCCGATTTTTTTATCCAACAGCATATCGATGATCAGCACAAAATATATCTTATAGCTATAAATATTGTTAGGAAAGTATTGGGTTTCAGTGCAGGTAGTAAATACATACATGTAATGCGTACGAATATGTTTACATATTAATGCAATGTAGCAACATAGTTGTGACTCAGTTTGTGAACTATACAAAAGTTTTATTACAATAATTAAAAGTTTATTTATGCTGAATATGTCGCTATGTATAATAACATTGTAGATTTTAATCCACTTATACGAGTAGTGTCACTAATTGCGGGTCAAATGGTGACACGTGCTAATATTTTTAATCTATAAGAAACAGTTTTGGGTTCTGAGTAGAAGAGAACATCAAAGCAGGTTTATGATGGAAAAGAATAATGATTATTAAGGTAACTCTTACAGTAATACGTCCTATTTCAGTAAAGTGATCTTTTTGCGCGGCTAGATACCAAATTGCCGGTTGTATTATGGCGCTGAACTTCAAACGCAATACGCCGGGGAGACTTAACTGCGACAAAGGCGATCCGGCCCACATTAGCCCCACGTAAAATGGATCCGGACAGCCCAGATTGTGCGCCGGCTTTTATTTCAATAGAAAGGTGTTAAATCCGCATTGTTTCACTCGGCGGGTTCGCACAATATCCTCGTTACATTTATTGTAAATTGATAAATGGGTTTTATTCATTGAGAAAATTTAAAGCTTTTCAGTAGCATCGTAGAGTGCTCTATCTATGGGTTTTGTAGCAGTGCCACTTTTATATTAATTCAAACTGTCACTTTTATATTAATTCAATTAAATTGTCACTTTTATATTAATTCAATTAATTAATCTGCAGACCTTACTTCTGAATTGGAAGTAATGTTTATTTTTTTAATGCCGCGCATGACCAGACGACCGATTGGATAGTAAACGGTCACCGTCGCCCATGGACATCAGTAATAGCATTGGTATCTTCAAATGGATTTGAAACCAACTCGCAGTGGGCACTTACATTTGCTTCAATCGAGTAGTTCATTATTGCATTACCTCCAATACCCGGCGGAGACATTCCACTAGCAGTTCGCATTACGGCTGCTAGGGATCAGGGATTACCGATCTATTTTGAGATGATATTTTTGTTCAACTCCACTGGTACAGTAGAGACCGATGTACCTACCCACTCTTTCATTGATCGACAAAGGTTAAACAAAAAAAGAAACACAATGTCCCCGCTCAAAATTAAAATACAACTGATACTATCCAATCCCTTGGTGGAGTTGTTTATAAGTATACCAATTTTAATCATCTGGTTCTATTTTCGAGTTTCCAATATTTAAGTTTTGATTTAATACAAATTGAAGAGGGAAATGAATTGTTATAGTTCGAGAGGCATCCGCTGGAGTGGAAGGGACTCTATTCATTACACGTTTCACGTTGAGGGTGAACTCAGGGTGAAGTGCCGATGTATTGGTGTCAAGTCCAGTACCTCATGTCGGAGGTTACCGTATCATTATTCACCCTTAATAACACTGATTTTACTCATTCTCCATACTAGGTAGATTTTACACAATAGATATTTATTTTATAACCCGGCGGCTAAAATAAAGAGGGGCGCTATGAGTTTCATCTGTCTGTCTGTCTGTCTGTCTCTGGCATCGCAACTCCTGAATTAATAAACCTATAAGCCCGGTTTGTTTTTCTTATTCTTATTCATCGCGGTGGTTTTAAACTATGTTTGTAAGAAATCGGTCCAGCAGTTTGTGAGCTCTTTTCCAAAATGATGTTAGGAATTTTTGGCATCAAATTGATCTTATTCGGTTTATTTTCAAGTTTCAGTTTACATTTATGCGTTATTACGTGTTCAGTTCTAGTTTTGTAAAATATTAGAACTATAAGTGACTATAGTTCGGTGAGGTATGCTTTAAGTCTTTCCAATTAGCATTATTAATGCCGATTCGCGGGTCCAATCGCTACCGTAGATCTCCATAAGAATTCCTACAATGCAATTTCCCAATCCATGGAGCCCTCTAAATAAAACTATTACCTATATTAATTACATTACAGGTATTCTAAGATTTCGGTGACCCCTCCGTCCATCCCTGCCGTGTATAATAGGATGATTGGCGAGGGCGGGAGAAAGGTTCTATTAGTGCTGGTCGGCCGAATGCCGTCGTCACGTAACTATACGCCGGTCATTACGTAGATAGCTTTATAAGTAAGGGTCACTCACTACTTAAGGGCGCATTCATGTAGAACGCTGGTTACCGGCGCTGATCTGCCAACGCTTATCGGTATAGTCTAAGATCCGAATCTAAATCGACATTCATCGGGTTGATAAAAGAATCAAACACACCGATAGAAACTTTTTTTGATAGCTAAAAATATTTGTTAATATTTAACAAATAATTTATTAGAGACCACTTTTAGTACTTAATAAATATTTCTAAGTATTTAAAAAGATTTATTAATATGCAATAAATGAATATCACATTTATTAAACACAAAAAAATCATTTTAAATACTAAGAAATATTTGTTTAATACTAAAGAGTGGTATAAACTAATACTTATATTCTGTCCAGGATTTTTGTTGTCTACCCATTTTTAATATATTTTCTAATATACGAAATTTATTATAAAATAATTTTGATTCTCTTATCAACCCAATGAATGTCGATTTAGATTCGGATCTTAGACTATACCGATGAGTGCTGACAGATAGGGACAGGGATGGGCAAATGGGAAAAACATAACGACATTTGTCGTATCGATATTTTCCAAATGTATCTGAAATTAAATTAAATGTATATGATATTTCGATATATCGATATTTTTTCCGAATATGCAATTATTTATAAAAATTGCCAAAATATTCGAAATTTCAAAGTACCTAAATACTTATCTGGCTGTTATGACATCAGTTTTATTATTAAAAAACAGGTTTATGTACATGTAGCCAAGAAAAAATCAACATAGTATACAGTGCCACAAACTTATCTGGTCCGGTTGCCAAAATTGCAACTAATGCAAATATTATACTGTTTTCAGACAAAGACCAAGACAGTAGCGCCCCTTTTACCGGGTCAGATTAGTTTATTTTTATTTTATGTATATTTTTATTTTATAGATATTTTTCTGAAAAAATATCGATATTTTGATATATCGATATTTTTTACCCAAACCTACTGGCAGATCGGCGCCGGTAACCAGCGTTCTTTTTGAATGCGCCCTAAGACTATATTACCGTCTAATCGAACGACTAGAACATTCCGAAGTTGCATAACGAGTGGGTAGGTATTATCAAGCCAGTAGGTGTAGGGCTGAGATAGTTTTTGCTATAAATAAAGTGAGAGGATTGCTTTAGTCGCAGTTTACCGTAGATACGTAATATAGTTTTCTCTGTACTCAAATGTTCTAGAACATTCCGCAGTCATCAAACTTAGCAACATTAGGATTCTTTTTTAATAAGATACCTAAAACCAACTCTCCCAAATACCAACGAGTAGTTGTTGAAATCAGAGCCTCATCTAAATATTTTTATCCTCTCTATGATCTACAGGTTCTTAAGAGCGTGATTTTGCCAGAATAGTTTTAGATTTCGCACACTGACCCATCTTAATGGATCGTAGTGCTCGTTGGTCTAGTTGGCCTTATTAATGTGTCAATGTCGTCGGGCGTCCCTAATCCGAGAATAAAACAATCGATATCGTCGAGCACAAGCAACTCGTTTACTTTGTGTCGTCTAGATGTTATAGTGACAACTTACAGGACGCTCATGGTGTTACATTGCGAGGGTGGCGACTTGGTGCCGTGAAACGTACAAGGTTTTTCATGGTTCCGTATCTATCTTATGGAAAACCGACGATTTAATATTGGTCGAACATCGCATCAATTACCCTCTCTCGTCGAACAAAATTAAAGTTATAAGCTTTTCAAAGGAGGATTTGACGATAGTTTTCGGCCCCGGCCCGAGGAAACCTCGACAATGTTTCACCAGTTTTTGCTCCCTCTTCACCCCTCTTGAACAATTATTTTGGGTCACCGCGGCACCAATGTATGTAGGATACTTCGTACTAATAAATAATTATGATAGGCTACTTTAAGTGCTCATAGTTACAGTTATATAAAGTGACCTGCACGTACAGTGGACATAACATTTATCCAACAGAGGTAAAATTGATTTTGTAATTGCTCTGGATATAATTAGGTGAAACGAGTCATTAGAGCATTTACATAATTACATAATGCTATGTATATTATGATTAATGAGGATCGATTCGGGCGGTAATTTACATTAGGAATGGGTATTCCTAGTTCTATTCGCTACTTAAGCCTAAAATGAAGTTCCAACATTTTTGTTTAGAACTTCGTAGGTATACCTACGTAGAAGTCGCCAGTGATAAAATATTACGTAATGTGTCAATCTTTAGAGTAATTGCAGTAGTCTTCAGTGATGAAATGTATGTGATATACTTTGCAAGCCATTTGATTTCAAGTTGAGAAGCAAAAAAGGGGTGCATATTAGAGCGTTAGCTTACCGCAGCGCACTTTAGGTACCGTGCACCGCCATCAAGACAATCGACACTCGGAGAACCTGTGCGAGAACATTGAACTGAGATTATCGCAGCGAAGGTCAAGGCTCCAGCTACTGCTGGAGTCCAGAGGCTCCGGCGCCGCACGTTATCCAATTACCCGTGTTACTGCACACACTGCAGCGCTACCAATGTTACGGTTTATTCTCAGCGACTTGTTTTACCGGGGCTTATTCATTCCAGAGCCAATATTCTTCGCTCCGTTATTTGAAATCTCGCAATAACAACTTTAGAAAGCAACACTTAGGTATTAGGTAGTATCTACGATACTACGTTGCTAGCATTGGTTCCAGAAGTGGCATGTGTCGTTTCTGCATTTATTGCATTAATAAGGGAACTTCAAAAGGGGAATAAGCCAGGCTGCTTTGATAGCGCAGTGCTGGGTGGGTTGTGGTGTAGGAGCACGCTGCTGCAGCCTCAGTCTGCTCTCTTAGCTGACCACTAACGTGAGATTGTTTCACCTGCCCATTAGATCGATATTACCTAGCGATGTAGAAGCATGAAAAGTTCATTGGCGAGTACACTCATTTCAAAACAATAATTGTTAGCTTTATTTATTTTTGTGATAAAAAACTCTTTGCTTGTTTTGATATTTCCTTTTACCAATATGTTACGCGTCCAGCGCTGGGTATGGCGGTCCGTCCCCCAGGGTAGACAGTATATTCGACTCCAGTGACAACGACGAGTCACTCCAACTTTAATTTGGCTCGCAGTATGTTGTGACATCTGTCGAGGAAGTTCGGTCGGGACGGCTCAATTTCGGCTTAGATGGAATCAAACTTATTTGAGCGAAAGTGAATTTGATGAAAGTTTGTTCCACAGTTTACGTTGGCCGCAATTCCTCCGTTCGATCGAGAGACTAATTGCACATCGCTCTTAAAATACAAGTCAATTGATGATTAAACGAACTTACCTAAGTGAAGTTCTATCATAATTATACGAATCCTCCGTCTGAAGAGATAAGATTACTTGTAGTAGGCATCCGCGCACCAGGAGGTCTGACACGATAGTTAAGAGAAACTAAAAACATAAGCAGAAACATATTAATTTGTAGCTATGGTAACCCTGGATTTGACATATTCATTTAGTTCAGAGTTGCTTGTTTTGTACACTTTTTATTTTATTTTATTTACAAATTCACCATTGGGTAACTTGAAAGGGAGGGAGGGAGCTTATCTCTTCAGACGGAGGATTCGTATAATTATGATAGAACTTCACTTAGGTAAGTTCGTTTAATCATCAATTATACTTACCTCCGTCTTCGAGATAAGATTACTTGTAGATCTTTAGAGATGTGATATTTGTAAATAAAAATAACCAAGATTATGTTTATAAAATTGGTTATATTAATGTGATCAGCAACCATAAACAGTTTAGCAGTACATAAAAAAACAACAGATTCTAATCCTCGCTCTTGAAAATAAAATAGTGTATTCATTACACATGCAAACAAAAAATAGAATAATGATATTAATATTTAGCAACTTAATATGGTCATAGAAAAAACATTGTTATTGTCCTCAATCAAAAAAAAAATCTATTTTGTAAGAGCGAGCAAATGCAGAGGATGAATCCGACCAACCAGCATTCAGGCGTATAATATCGAATATTAACAATATTTTTATGTGCTGTACAAGAAGATGCATGCACAGTTGAGTGAGCGGTAAATATATTTGTATTTACGCCACCTTTATTCAAAATTTCCTATATCCATCGACTAATTGATTGGGAATACATTAGTTTAAAAGGAATTATATAAGTAATAAACAATTCACAATGCTTCGTATAGCTTTTGTTTCATTTAAATAGACAACTGACTTGTTGACTTTTCTTCAACTTTTTTTTTTTTTTAATTCTGACTTTCCTTTAAAGAAAGGCAATATTAAGTTATGTTGCATTGATCCAATTCGTGATGTTTTGATAAGATCTGGTATATTAATCGTTATTCTATTATTATCAAATATCTCAATATCTTTTACCTTAATTTAACTTAACGTATGTACTCTGTGTGCATTTACCAGTGCTAATAATATTAAATTATTTTTCTTGATAAATTTCTTAAATAAAATTAAAATAGGTAATTTTATAATTAGGATACCAGCTTCCTAAAAAATTTAAAACAACTGATGGGTTCCAGGTATCATTATATCATGTCAAAGATGTTCTGAGCCGGTAAAAAGCCCCTCATAATTAAAGATCAAGCAGATCTTTAACTTTTCAAAATACCGTACTGACTACCGGAATAAAATGTTTTAGTTAGAAAGGAAATTTCTTATGGAACTGAAGCCTCATAAATATTAATATTATGGTTTTTACAAAATGCAAACCATTTTTTTTAAAACAAAACCGTAATATTTAAATACTTTCCGATATAAAAGCACACATGACGTCTAACGCGTTGCGAGGGATTCCTCTTAGAATTAGCGCCGTGCCCATAACTTAGCAGCTACTAGCACTACTTTCCTCTGCAGATGGCTGTTGGAAACAGACAATAAAAATTATACCATAGTATTAGTACCAAACTACCAAGTACGATCATGTCTTGAAAGTCATTGTCATAAATTTTGAAAAATAGGAAACCATTTTTGGGTATTAGTCCATACGGAATAACAACCACGCCCTCAGCCTTATCGAGAATATTTTTCCATAAGGTCTTTGAATTGATGGAAACTGGAAAACGAAAAGAATAAAAAATTTAATTTATCCAACTAAAAGTAAAAATAATTGATTGCCAAAGCTTCTTGGTCCCTTTGCCAAGAAATATGTATAAGTGCCACATTTTGAATGTAATCTAGTGGCGAACAAATCTATATCGGGTTTTCCATAATGTCTCATGATTCTGCTGAAAGCAATGTCAGTTAGTTCCCATTCGATATCAGGATGTGATCGTCTTAATTTTGTATCTACTACGACATTATCTTGGGAGCTGATGTAAGAGGCGTATACAAAAAATATCTTCGGACCATTCCCATAGCCTTATCGTAAGATTAATGAGATGCAGAAAGCGTATACCACCCCTTTTGTTTATGTACGAAAAAACCGTTACTGTCTGTGCGATGTTTAATATCTGACAGTTACTTAAATTGTTGTTCTTCTTCTTCTTCTTCCAAGACCACTCACCGTAGGGATTTGTTGAAGCGATGGCGTAGCTTGACGTTCGGAAAGTGCTTGCAAAAACCCACTTCGAAGAAATAAATAATTTGAATTTGAATTTGTAAAAGTTTTTTAACCAAAATATGCGGCTAATAGATCGAGATAAATTATGTGTTTCCGTTTTTCATCCTCACTCAATTTTCCAATAGCTTTGTCCTTACCACATGCCACCCCCCACCCTTTTTTGCTGACATCAGAAAATATATTTAAACAATAAGAACCATTCCTTATTGGATTAACCGAAATACTAATGTTCCAGCCACCAACCAGTCTCTTTTTAAATATTTAGAAGTATTTTCATGTAACCATCATAATCTTCAGTTTTTGTCTTCCAGGCTAATATTTACACCGTTCAACCACATTGAGTTGCAGGGCAGGACGAGGTAAGGAGACCAGCTAATCTAGCGAATTGCCGTAATTTGCAATCTCTTAACTGCATAACATTCAATATTTCCTTGATTCCTTGTGTCAATAATGAAACCTAAATATTTACAAACTGTATTTGATATCAAAGAATTCCTTACATAATTAACTAAGAAATCCAATAATTTTAATATAACTATTGTATGAGTTACAATTTGTTGACAGCTACTCTGTCATTCAGATATGAAACATAATACTATGTATTATGTTTAATATGATATTATCATGTGAATAAATTGATGATATAATATATCCTAAAGATCTTAGTAAGGACATTATTAGTTTCATCAGCTTTGTGGAAACTAGTGGAGCTATATTAAACCCAAAGAGCAAATCATTAAACTCATATGGTTTATTAATACTTATACGTAAATCTTTATACTTCTTAATAAATTTTTTGAAATCAATTTTAATGTTGTCCTTTAGTCTTCCATTTTGAAATGACTTAAATAAGTATTCAATAATTTTTAGCACAAAACGTTTTGTACCATTTGGTTTAGGTACTAGAAATATGCTAGATATTTATTGATTATTACATGGTGTATATTCAGATATAGCACCCAAAAACAAATCACGAATTGCAACTTGGAAATCATTAGTTTCACTTGGATTTTGCATGAAAAAACAAATTCCTGTTTTGGGGTTATAAAAAAAGGTATCTTTTATCCTTCACGAACCCAAGATAAAATAACAGCGTCATTAGTTATCAGGGTCCATCTGACATAGAAAAATGACAGCGGACCAGCAGAATAACCTACCTCGACTATTGCCGAGTCGACACACGACCGCGCGAGCACTGCGGCTGTGCCAGCGGCAACTTGAGCTGTGGTAGTACAGGTTTCTGCGGAAGCGCTTCGTAGCTGCGACGTTGTTGCGCTGCTGATTTCTTCCCTGCTCCCATCTGCCTCGTCAGTGGAAGCAGAGGTCTTGAGTTTTTAGACCTGGGCTGATCAAGCTTATTTTGATGGAATGATTTAACTTGTGAAGCGGTCTTCATCTCAGCACCGGATCTATTAATAGCTTTTGTTGTTGGCTGTTTGCTGATCATGTCAGCCACAATTTCTCCAAATAAAAAAGTACTTACCTATCCATTTTAGTAGTAAACAAATGTTTATTCATCTCTTTTAAAATATTAAGTAGAGTAGATAATACAAAATTACGTCGAAAGATGGAATCGATGTATTGAGAATCACACAAAATCTTGCCCGTGTCCAATGAAAGTTTTATGATATTGCTGCCTTTGTTTTGGCTCGCAAAAAAAAACTGCTGTTAAGGTCTGACTTATGCAAGTTACAACAACAGCTTGTTGATTTTGTCTTCAGTGAAAATGTGCTCCCAACAAATAGCTAATTCAGCCTAAATCGGTGGACTATAGCTTATATTGTTAGTTGAGGTCTTTCTCAAAAGATGGAGAAAATTATCATCCGATGTAATTTGGAAACTTAGATGATTCTGCAGGCTTTAAGGATGTCTCTGTGATAGAATTTGAAAGTAGAGGGTTATCCTGTGGAGACGACTGAATTTGCGTCTTGTTATTAACGCTCTCAGAATCCGGAGATCTTTCGACTCCTCCAATTGATAATCTACAATTAATAATATATATGCAACAGCATACCTTGATTGTGAAGTATTACAATATCCTTCAAGGATAAACTTCGAGTTTAAGCGTTAACCTGGCAATAGCAGACATAAGCTCTATGACTTATGCTCAGCAGTGGCGTCGTGAAGGTATTATCCCCAAAAGATAAACACATCACTTTTGATAACAATGCAATAGATACAAAGGCGATAGTCCCTATAAACTATCCACAATGTATTTTAGCGTGAAGGTAACACTCACTAATGAAGTGTACACAACACAGAATAATAGTGATTACTATTTCCAGTCTTGTATTTTATGTCATTTATTATAATAAGCTTCTTATATAGTTCCTTTTGGTTCCTTTATAATCCGTACCATCTTCTTATCTTTTATAGTGACATCTCTTTATACGTCCATGGACATATCAAAATTTGAATTTTCCAAAGATGAACCATTATGATCTTCCCGACCGTTTTACTATTTTTCTTAACAAATATTCGTCCTTTTAAATTTTCTTACATTTATATTTGGGCATTTTAGGAAAATATATTCTTTAACTATCAATAAAATTATATTTTGTGAAAAAGATGTGTCAAAACGACCGAGCACGAGAACACGAATGAATATGTCAAATCCAGGGTTACCATAGCTACAAATTAATATGTTTCTGCTTATGTTTTTAGTTTCTCTTAACTATCGTGTCAGACCTCCTGGTGCGCGGATGCCTACTACAAGTAATCTTATCTCGAAGACGGAGGTAAGTATAATCGATATCATAGGCTTATTTATATGTAGTTCTAGACTGGTATAGTCCACCTTGTTCTTATTTTATACCAGTAGGTATCTTTAATATGGCGGCTCCCCGCCTAGAGCACTATAAATTCAATAGAAGCATCATATTGACGAAAATAAATATAAAATCGTACGATTGAACTCTGACTTTCAGCTGTACAAATAGTATTTTTGTGTTGAAGTTTTTTTGTGTTACATTTATCGACATTTTCCCGTAGGCTTGTAACAACAACAATGGTAACAATGTTTGAATGAAACGACAAAAAATTGTATTACTAAGCAAAGAGCGGATGTGAAAATTGACACAATATTGTAACAAAATGATTATCCAATAAATAACAAAGATATTTATAAGACGTTGGTGGAGGGTGGGGGCGACACCATATTAGATTGGTATCGATTTTATGCATCATGCAGTCAAGTGTACTCGGCAGGGAGGTCAACCTCAGGCTTCGGGACGTCTCACTACTGACCTACTGGTCGAATGCATAGTACGATAAGTTAAACCATAAGTAGGTACCTATATTTAATCAAAATAGCTATTCGGCTGCGGTTCAGTGGTGGGACTTGTATTGTACCCAATCTGGATTGGCATCCGACAGACGAAATAATTCAAAAACAAAGTTTGAACAAGTAATCACTCACTCTCACGATCGAGATTGAGAAACGCTTCACGATGATGGATGAAACCTTTCTTCAGGTGTAGGCGGTTAATTTTTTGGTCAGAAGTAACTTGATTTTATACATCGGTTTTCGCATGTCAGAAGGCTGTTCAGTTGTCACTCATTTTTTACTAAAACAAACAATAAAGTCCCTCAAGTCTTCGTAATTACAGTAGTTCCTTTTATTGTATAATGGTAAAATTGGCATGCTTATCGACATTAAATTATTTCTCGCCAAACGTTGGACGTTTCTTCAGGACGTTCTCTACTCTGTATCGTATACATTGTTATAATATATTGTATTATAGTGTGCATTCAATTGTTATAACGACACTGATTTAAATTGATACAATTTAGTGTATTACAATGTTATACAATTTTATTTTCTATTTTACATAACACAAAGAGACTTGAGGCTTGTTCTGACGTTCATACGCATCTATATTATTTCCAATACTAATTGTAACATGTGACTGATATAATCAAATTAAAAGTCTTAACCTACATCTTTGTAGCTCACAGGCGGTAATACGATAATTACGCAAAATTAAAAGCCGTAACTAACGTCCGTTGGCCGGTAAAAGAAGTCGAAGCATAAGTATATGAGAGAGTTCACGACTTGTTACTGGAAACTCAAAAATCTTTCAGTTGACTTACAATAACGAGTCGTTTAATATAAGAACCGAGTAATGACCATTTATGCCATGTCCCGTCACATTCCGTTCCATCCGCTATGTGCATGTCTTCGTCAAAGCCACTTAAAGCAATTTTATATCGATTCGATGGTTGTCTACAGCCAGAGTTACGTCAATCTTTGCGAGCATTACGGCTTAATTTAAAACGTTAACGAGTTTATCTTCGACCATGCTCCAAATAACGAAGGAACGAGGAAAAACGTTGTTAAAATAGACTATATCAAAATGGCTATAATTGAAACCCTCGAGTTAACAATGACCTGATAACTCTGATACTCGGGTCGGTTTCTAATCGTCCGGTTACCCCACTGAGGATAGCGTGCCGGCGGGGAACTTCGGGCTTGCATTTTAGTACCAATAAATTGGAACTTACTCGCTGCATTGGCAAGAAAGTCTATTGTAAATCTAAGCGAAATCTTAGTAAGAAATCTGCTTTATGAAGTGTATCGTATCGCTCCTGCTGAGACATTACAATTTCTACATTGCGGAAGCGTTCAATATTGTATCATTGTCAGGGGCGCCGTAAGCTGCATGGGCGCCCGCGTGGGAAACCGATTTGCACCCCCCCCCCCCCCCTAGTCGTTCAATACCAATCTTATACAGGCTTATGTTTATGCCGCCCAATTTTGGTCCATTTGCCGCCCCCCATGCGTGCCGGCCGCGTGCGCCGCACGCCTTGCACGCCCGGTTATGGCGCCCCTGATCATTGTAAGGTACCTACATGATAAAAAATTATCAGATAATATGTATGAAAAGATTGCTGGTAAACATCGGGTAACAAAGTAAGTATAATAAGATTTATAACAAATGCTCATAAGAGATTTCTTTCGTAAATTGTAATCTAGGTTGCAGGTTGGAACATTCTTAACATGCATGACATTGTTATGTTGATATTCAAATTAGGTATTCAGAATTTTACTCATTAAAATGTTTAATTCTGTATATTGTCCCAATGGTCATATGACTCAAAACTAACCTTTATACTCCTCGGTTTGTTTGGAAAGATTTCCTCAATTATGTGTTCACATCCTAGGCATCATAATAAAGATAAAACTTTGCGCCGTGTACAAGGGACCCTTTTCGGTCATGAATTTTGATTTGAGCACCTACTTATCTTTCAGGTTAAGTATTAAAATTTGAGATCAAGTTGATCGTTATGCTAAGAGATAACCTACTACTATTAAAGGCAGTACTTTATCGTTAAACAGGAACATGATTCATTAATATTGTAGCAAACGCGATGTGGGAATCTGGTGCTGATACAATTGCGATGATTTATTACGTAAAATAACTTTTCATTTGCCATGATTAATTTCTTGGAATTATTTATTATTATTGTCCATCAGAACAACGTTTTACATGCCATTTTATGTGGATAATAAATTAGTTGTACTTGTGTGAGAATACTCCGTTTAAATGCATTGGTGATCCTATTTGACCACGATAACAAAAGACCAGTTATCATCATGAACAAGAAAGAGATCCCTCAGAGTCTTTATCTATTACCAAAAAAAGAGAATCAAACATTTCAAAAAGTCGATACAGTTGTGCCGCTCTAAGTTATAATTAAAAGTTGTGTGTGAGCAAACGTACACTGTCTTGCTTATTCCACGAAATAATAAATAACACATGTTCATTGCTTTTATGAGCTCGTAGGATAAATTACATCAGTGCCGCTCCGGGGCATCTTCAGCCGTAAATAGGGGCAGGGTTTATTTTAT
The DNA here is from genome assembly GCA_905404135.1 of Hesperia comma. Classification (NCBI taxonomy): domain Eukaryota; kingdom Metazoa; phylum Arthropoda; class Insecta; order Lepidoptera; family Hesperiidae; genus Hesperia; species Hesperia comma. The sequence goes on along the minus strand of FR990015.1, from coordinate 208,126 downwards.
TCCTCGTATTAGTGCGACTACGGCTCGGGAATTGGATTAGATGCCGTTGTCATGGCAGCTATTCTCCAACAATGCTTTCTGTTATTTCAGGCTGTATGTTTTAAGTGATTCAAGTGCCTATGTTGTAAAATAAATCTGCTCTCAATGATCTGAGTTTTGCTATTAACGTCATCGAATTGTCATTTGAGAGGGTTAAATAGGATGAGATTTTTTTTTATGGAATTAAGATAGCAAACGAGCATGCAGCACCACCTTCCGCTGCCGCCCATGACGACTGTGACCGACCCAGAACTAGACTCAATGAGTCTCGTTCTAATTCGGTCACAGATGCGTTGCTACCCCTAAGGACTGAGATGGTCGCCTCTAAAAAAGTGTAACCGGCTCCACACCTTCCGATCCGGACCACAATTGTTCTTAAAACAATTATTACACGGTAGGAATGGTACTAGGTACCGTGGCGGGCGGTGGTACTTCCCCGGGTGAGCTCTAGGCCCTACCACCTATAAACGAGTGTGCAAATTAGCAACGGGTTTGTTACCTCTGTCCAGGGCTCTTGCTCTCGCTGCTGGCGTTGTTGCTGGAGTCGTCGTCCTCCTCGCGCGAGGTGGCGGCGGACAGCGCGCGGGACGAGCCGGCGTTGGCGTCGCTGCCATCGTTGTCCTCGCCCTCCGACGCGCGCGCCGTGCCCTCCTCCGCCTGCCGGCAAACATATACCTCGAGTATTACCGTTATTCAAGTATATTCCTATATACTCGTAGTTATGTGAAATCGACCGTGACACTTTTTTGTTTCTGGGACAGATTGCCGCTATACGAACATAAAATACTTATCGTATTAGTTAAATATTTAATTATTGAATTAGTATTGTTAAAGACTGCACTGTTAGCCGATTCCTTCCTAAATAAATCAAGGTCTATTTGGTGCAAGTTTTGTTTCAAGATTCATTTGCAACTAATGTCCACAGACTCTAGAAGCGAGAATAGACAATGGTTTTATTGAAAAATCAATTTCTCAGAAAGCAATCACGATCGACGTTTTTACAGGAAGGTAACCGAAAAGGTGGAGGTAAAAAGCCGAGGGGGCATTTAATCAGCGCGGCCACGACACGGCCGGCGGCCCAGCAACGGAATTTTAATAGGATTTGTGAAGTACCGACACGCTGCCTCTTGCAAATAAGGATCTACCTTGCTGGAGGGTGCGGATCGAATTACTTGTATTTCCTTTTGCAACGCGATGGAAGGAGAGTTCGATCAGTGTCACGATCGATATCGTGGCGTCGCGTCGTATCGAATGGGAGCGCTCGACTCTAGCCTAGACTGTACTATTTTATTCATAAACGAGCAAGTCCACCGATATGTGTCACGAGCGAGTTTTATCGAATATTTTATTCGGGCATCTGTGCCCGCGATGACCGCGGAGAAGATTTTTCGCAAGATAATTTAAATAATTCTGAACAATATCACTTTTAGAAGTAAATAACATGCTCTTTGGAATAAATATTTTATATACTATGTATTATCATGCAGGATGCTCATTACCATGCAACGTGTGCAATCAATATCATAATATTATGTTAACAGCACAATTATATCATTCCAATAAAACTTCATAACAAATGTTTTCGCGCACGCACTCTTTCTTAGGAAACTTATTTTGTATGTACGTACTGTTTAGTAATAAAATCCTATCAGTTTATTATATAACTTACCTGAATTCTTATGAGTGGAATAGTTTCTTCTCTGTGCACAAACATATTGCGCGCGTCCCTTTATATCTTGCTGGTAGTAAATAATCCTCAGTATCAACTGATATTACATTTACAGGACTTTACATATCCTTTCGCTATGGAGAATGAATAGAATTATAAGCTTACCGCTAATGTTTTTATCTTGGATCTAAGGGTGACTATTGTATTTCTACGAAACTAATCTACGATTTCTCTAACAGTGATTCCAATCTTGTAACACGTCGCTTGAAATAAAGGTTGAAATGACCATCATTTGTACGTGAGGGAGCGACGGCCGACCGGCGCGAGATGCACTGGGGGATTTTGTCAGCGAACCTGAATGAGTGAACTAGTTATAAGAGAGGTAACGAATATCAGTAGCAATATTATACACAGACAGTGTAGATTCCTATAGGTACCTACGTGATTTTTCTTTTGATAACATTTGGCCTTCACCTAGAAAAGTATAGAGTGATATCAGTTTCACTTACGAATGTCTAAAATAGTTTGGGGACTAGAAATCTACGCTACGTAACCATGTAATTATACTCTCCAGTATAATAACACACAAGCATTCAGCTGAAGCAGTTCTAATATGATAATCCCTACGCCCTGTATAGAGCTTCAGTAGGCCTGCTACTGAATTGCAACCACGTACGACACAGAACTACATGAATCGGAGTGCGTAAATTAGGTGCAGAGGCTCAAAGCAATCCGACAGAGTTGAAACGCTACATTTGCGGAACGCGCGTTGACGCGAGGAATTAAGCCGTCAGTCCAATTTGCATAATGCCAGTCAATCGGCGGCGATCCCACAACGGTGTCGAGATTAACCCTGTCGCTTGTGTCGGTGTAACTGGTCAACTTACATGGACGTTCCACGCTTCAGGTAGCGTTACATATCTAATTGTTAATCGTGTTCTACTGGGAAAGCGGCTGCGTCTACAGAAATATTATCGTTCAAAGAGGGAAATGCCTTTGTAACTAAATACAAATAGTATAAAAGTATAATATTTTTTTCATCACACCTATTCGAAAAAGACGACTTAGTTCGGACTTACGGGGTTCCAAAGTTTCTGTTTTCTATTCAGCGGGCGGGAATGAATTTTCATACAACTTTTCCTGCCGGCTAGATCTTTTCCGTCCTATTTTGAATTTAGAACATTTTAGTATTTTGCGCTAAAGAAATCGAACGCAAATATTGTTTGAATAAAGAATGTCTGGTACGACGCGAGGGCCCCGCCAGCTGAATAATAAAAAAAGAAATCAAATTAAGATTTCGTTTTCAAATTAAAATTAAGTTTTCGTGCATTTTTACGTATTATTTTCTATTAAATATATATATTATTTTCTCATAGTGGGTGATGAAAAGTAGAGTGTATCACTCGGGTGCAAGTATATTTTTGGCTCGGGCGACGTACTTTGAATCCCTCGCTACGTTCGGGATTCTACTCTAGAATCCCTCACTTCGCTCTGGATTCAAAAAACGCCCTCGCCGAAAAAATATTACTTTGCACCCTTGTCATACAATCTACTATTATACATTTATGATAGAAAACAAGCATGCTTACGATAATTGTAACATAGTCAGGAAAAGATGAATAATAAATTTTGTTCCCTCGACCTTTGAGGGATGAGTTAAAAATTAATGTATTTTTAGTCCAGTTTAGAAGTTAAGGAGAGAGAATTCGAAGTTTTCAGTACGAAAGATATTTCGTCAACTTCCGATGCTGTTGAGTCCTTCAAGTGAAACGTCCAAAGTTATAATGTTTAATCCGTTTACATATTTCTGCCGGCCGCGCCGCCGCCGCGCCGGCGTTTACCGCATTAACAACATCCAAGTTTAAAACTTAAATCTTGACTACTTTATGAGTATTGAAAGTTTTAGGTAAAGTGGTAACAAGTTATTTCACTTAACTTGTTCCTTTTTTCAAACAGGCAACCTACCCTACCCCAAAAGATGAATCCTTTTAAGATCAATTTGTTATCAGTCTGTCTGTCAAGACCCTTCTCAAGAGAAATGCTTGAGGCTATCAAGCTCAAAATTATCATGAAATACTCAGGTTTACAATCCCTTAGAGCGAGAAATCAAATTTCTAAGTGAACTCAATCAAAAGATACGGCCGTTTATGCTCTTCTTATTCCGCACATATTGATGCTCGCAACGTAATTAAAACTTAAATTAAGTTTACCCAAACCATGTTGACCCAAACTCATGAAATTTGGCTTGACGCGAGATTTTACAGTACATAATTAGTAATTAGTAGACAAGTCTTTACAATACGGCGTGGCATTTTACCCATAATCAACTAATATGTCATTCATGTAGGTACATACTCCATCCAACATACTGATAGTTAACGCTTAGCACGAAATGTCAGAAACTAGTCCCTGAAGAATCGTTTTATGTTCCGGAGTTGGCAGGTGTTGATAATTGGCCGCAGATAATTGACGGCGGGTAATAGCCACTTCGTTTGACGTATTTAGTTCCGCGAAGCTCGAATTTCACTGCAGTCGATTTCCAATCATCGGAGATTTCATTTGATCGGCGCTTCCGAGAACGGAAGCTGTTTGAAACGCTATCCAGTTATCCACAGAGATACGAGACGCGTCGTTTCCGTTCCACACTGCGTTTTTAAATTAATACGTTGTGGCTTGGGTGAGTATTGCTAGCGATGCGCACATTACATTTCATCTCATAATAAAGACAAATTATATTAGGGAAGTTATGGTATGTGTGTGACTAAATTGAACAGTACATAATTATGGTAACAAAATCGATAAATATTGTGAAAACTAACAAATGTCTAACAGTAAAATTATGAAAGTAAACACTGATTCCGCTACGACTGTGAAAAGTAAAAGTATAAACCTCCGCAGCCGACGATGACTCAGTTGCACCCCTGTTGTTTGTCTGCCAAACGTAGAAGAAAGTTTGCTTACAAAGTTGTACATATTATAATTAATTTGAAGCTTTAGTATTACTCGTAAACAGCTATTAAAAATATTATATTTCATTATTAGGTAGGTACAAAGTCAAAGCAGTAGCAGCGAGCATGTGCCCCACGGGGCCGACACGAGCTTCAGATAATTCAATTTACGGTCCCTGAGATACGCTCGTGCATTTACATTTAAAAACAACGAAACGACTCAAAGGTTGTTGTGGTTGACGACGTTTTAATTTTTAATGTAATTTTGTTTAACAGACAAACAAATTTTAAATATAAAAGAGCAGAACAGATCTGTTGCGAGGTGCCACGTAATATGAATTTAAGATTAAGAAATATGTGAAATTGCTGGGAGCTGAGCGTAACTACAATACATTAACTCTTTTCTGTACGCGAAGTTGTGAAAATAACAAGAAAATATGCAGAACTTATATAAATGCGTAGGAAAATCTTAATTTTCAGAAATGTCCAAGTTCAACGATTCAGGATACTTGTAGTTAACAAGTCATGTCCGAGAGTAAACAAGTTGTAGCTGTAAAGCTGTCTGGAGCTGGCCGGCAGCCACGCGGCGACCGCCCCCAACACATCACTACGCTGATATCGGCTACGCTGATATCTACGCTGATATGGCGACATACAAATCCTACAGGCTACAGCCCCTTATTGATTTCCAGTTGTGGCTTTAGAACATCAGGCAAGTTCGGCAGTAAGTGATTTTCAATAGTCAGGTTGTCGGTTTTTGCCGGCCGACTCCCCCGTAGTAATGGCACGTCGCTCGGGCCCCTAGTTTTTGTCACGTAATCCTTGAACATCATGTGCTCAGTTAGATCAACTGGTATAACTTAGGCAATTGATCTTTTTCTCTTCTATTCTACAAATGAAGATATATCAGTATTTCCAAGATTTTTTCGTGTAGATAGGTGAAACACGAGCTAAGATTAGCCATCTATAACACAACATCGCTCATCATCAGTAATCCAAAAGCCATCGCCCACGCGTTGCTGGTCAAGAAGGAGGAGGAGAAAGAAGAGATTACTGCCTTCAGCTGGAACATGACCTCGTTTGTCGGCTGACTCAGCACGAAGATGGTCAGCCAGATTTTAGGGAAAGATTAGAATATCGATAATAATACTGATAACATTTACAAAATGTTGTTGACGGGAAGCGATTGAAAGCGAGGGCCCTTCTACGTGTTCTCAACGAATATTAATATTTACCGACCGAAACAAAACAAGTAGGTAGGAGTTTGAAAGAGTAATGGAAATATTATCAGCGACAGCCTCGGGCTTTAAATTCATCTGCCTCCGACGGCGTTACAGATTACACATTAATCTCGCGAGTTGCGAAGGTAAACAGGCCGTGGGAACCGGTGTAGGTGCTACGTACATTGTATGTTACGTGTATTTTCCAATTTAATTATAAAAATATATATAATCTTAATTGTTAGCCTTGAACTGATTGGAGAGCGTACAAAGCAACTTTATAGTATCCTAGATCTGGTTAAAACCTATTTGTAAGGCCTGGAAAACAGGCGCGGGGCTGTCAGCCTTTCATGCTTTGATGTGGTAAATTTGGAGTAATTCATCCAATCCCCATTCTTCCTTTGAACCGTCACACTGTAAACGTCTGTTTGCGGCTCTATCAAACTTTGATTACTGACACGTCTCTGTTGATCCCACAAGATTAGCTGAACAAATCCGTTGATTTAAGAATCATCAACTTACCTACAACTGTACGCCTTTACATTTTGCAGTACAAGTTACGATATTATATTCACATTTAAGGAACGAAATTCAAACAAGAAGCAGTATTTGAAATGCATACGTTTCCCTCACGATATCGCTCGTACCAGGAAATATTGGCGCGAATATTAATTTCAGAAGCTGAAACTTAGCAGCTATAAAGTGGTAGAGTTCGATATTCCAAAAGCTTTCAGACCATAAAATGTTTATGTTTAAATCCGTGTCGGAAATTTGATATCCGTATACAGCGTAATAGTAATAACGTTTCTGAGATCCTTTTATTATCTTCCTCATTTTTGTCAACGTGTTTGAAGATCTCACGCCGTCGGCTGAGCGCGCGTCGAGCGGCACTGAGTTATCGATGGATAGCAATGAAGTGAATGTGTGTGATATTGGATTGCCTCACGAATGCGCGCTTTCGTCTAGAGCCGATATAAAGATATGTGATAAATCTTTTTTTAGCGTGCAGCAACCAGCCATGCAGGCAGGACCCCTGGTGGTAAGCGATCACCGCCTGTAGATGTCTTTAACACCACCGAAACGATGCCGGCTGAGAAGAAAGTATATGCATCTCGCTCACTCCTCAGTCCCCAACTCGCTTTACTTTATTTGACTCGTCGCAATTATGCCGGTGCCCGACGTGAGTTTGTTTGTGCGAGACAAACTTATGGCGACGACGTATTATTACCAAGGGACTTTCCTTGAGAGGTTCGGCGTAACATTTTCAGCTCATTTATAGACCTACTTTGGGCCCAAATATTAATCTAGACCAAGATATAACTAGTTTTCGTTGGAAATATCTAGTGTAATCCGAGACTGTATAGCAGGAGCACGAGTGGTGATCGCTTCAAAACAACGTTTTGTCGAAAATGAAGATCAAACTCTTGATAAATATCTATACTCGTAGTATAATATTATATTTTTCTTAAAATAGAATGTTCATCGAGAAGGTTAGAAAATATTTCAATTATTAAATGTCAATTGAAATAAAACTCTGCATTTTTCCGATTTAAAATATATTATGGTCTGCCAAGAAGAACTTCGTAAACCTATCACAAACCATAACGTAGAAAAAATACATACTTAATATTTTTTGAAGCCTCTTCATGAATGTCTAGGCGCTATGAAGCCACACGATTGTCGAACAACAATAATCTGAAAGCCAATACAGAGAACACGAGATCATTACAAATCCTATTTGTCTACACACTAAAAGCGAAAAAGTGGGCGAAATTTATTGGTACCTATATAAATATTGCGGGACGTGCTATTATGGCAATTTGGCTATGGCTGAATTATAAGTAGTAATAATCATAGGCGCATCAAAAATTATTTATTAACTAGTTTTTATTCTTAGATCTTTCTGGAGATTGTACATCTGTAATCATACTTTTAATTTTCCACAACGAGAGTAGATGACATGTAAGTATACTGCGACATCATCATCATCGTAACACATTACTGTCCTAGTGCTGGACACATGCTTTCTGTCAGAATGTGATTTCACTGCGGATAGGCGGGCTTCTCTCTCTTGAGAACAATAAAGATAATCCTCGGGTATGCAGGTTGCCTCACGACGGTTTCCTTCACTGAAGCAAGTTAAAATACAATTCTAATGTGCACTCATTACGCATGTCTAATCTTTTAAAATTTTGGCGCGTGCAGGACTTCAATCTCTCATTTCAATCTCTCATCTCATTTCAATTTTAATTTGACACCGAGCTATTATTGTTGTGTGTCTCGCCTGCCTGTGGAGTATTAACGAAAAAATCTTGAAAAAGGACAATACAGGTTGCAAAATGATATTAATTTTGGTGTCAAACTCGTCCGTCCTGTCAGATGGCAGGCAGCCCGACACGACCCTCGGGCGTCCTTCAGTCGATGTATACCTTTGAAAAACCCCTTTTAATAAAATAAATGCGACCCGGAGCCCCCACCCCCGCCCACACGCGTTACACGTATTTTTATAAAAATAATACTCGATTGCGTTGATTAAAATGCAAATTGCTCGATACACTCGACATGTCTCTCTCCTGCCCGCTGGGAACAAACAGTCAGCATCAGATAGCCCTCAAAATCCAGGGCGAGATACAACATAATTTTACCTAATATTGGGGTAACAAATTAGTGACAATATTATGTTCTTTTTGTTTGTGTACCGTTTGACTTATCACTATGCGTTACCTACTGACCGTCTAAATCTAAACCATTTCTAAGCCAAGCGGGAACGGGATTAGTAGCGGGACTGTGCCAGGTTTTAAACTTCGCGCACCTGCTGCTTTTTTCGTGCAAAGTTTACATTCATGGTAGGATTTGTTAAACAGCGAAGCTTTCGAAGAGAAATTCCTTTCATTTCAATACATTATTGCCCTTTTCCTTGAAGGTTATTCAAATGGTATCGTTGAGTCCTCCGAAACACCTTTGCCTTACTTCACTGCTTCGAGATAAAAAGCTCCGTAAATAGACTCCCCTTTATATATTATGTACTCAGTGTTCTCACTGCGTCGACTAGAATATAACATGTAGGTATTAGTTACATTAGGAAGGACTTATGGGGGGTGAGAATGTCTGTGCGCGTGAGGTGTGTAGCGGGAGCGCGCGAGCAATAAAGTTAACTACCGAATGAAGTTAATCGTTTATTACACGGAAAACACAAGAAATAAAAGTACATCTACACAGTTAACACAGCACGAGAAATACCCACAAATAAAAGAAGGAGAAGAGAGTGATAGGCACAGAATGTAAGCACAAGCAAGAGTCTTAACACTAGGTACACGAATAACAAGTTAGAGCACAGCGTAAGCACTAGGTACGAGCTAGGTAGTCAAGCGATCGAGCGACGCGGGTTTGCGCGGGGACGTATCGATGCTGACTGCCGGTGTCGGCCGACCTAATGAGCTGCGTCCGCGCAGTGCCCCGCTAGGGACGCGGGGGAGCGGCAGTGGCTTCGGCCGACGGCCGGCAATGCTCGGCTCGCCTCGGTGGTCAGGCGAGCGCGATTGCGTTCGGAACTCCACAGAGCGCTCCAGGTTTGATTCTGTGGAGTGTCGCTGTCCGTGCTCGTGCGTGATGTATGTATGTAGTGTGTGTATGTGGTAAATAACATAAACATAATATAATACATAAGTGTACGTGTAAGTGTATATTATGTGTGATAATATAATAAACTACATATACATAATGAGAATGTGGTACGAAGGTTCCCACAGACTTAAGTGGGACTTAGCTGAGATGAAACTAAACGTCCTGGGCCCGGTGGTCAATCGTGATAAGGTTATAAAGGTTTGGAGCCGGTGAAAGTATTAAGAGATGATCATCTTAGTCCTTCAAATTTAAATTCAAAACTTTATGTGTTCCAAAAGCCTTGACGACCTAACGATGAGAATGAATCACGCAAGCTCTGAAGAAATTTTTCCACTAGCGATCATCGGTTCAACCTCCGACTGCCCCCACGTTGTTAAGCTCAGTCGATGTTAGCTCTTACTTAGGATCGACACAAGCATCAACTGTAAACCTTAGAATGGCCTTTTATCATTTCATAAATGTTATTGCAGCCGTACATTAGGTAAAAAAATAAGCAATAAAAACTTCGTCCCTTGTTCCCGGCCTGTCTCGGCCGAGAGCAATATCGGGCGCGGTCACAAGTTGATTAAGTGGGAACAGGTATGGCTTTATAACGTAACGACGGTCCTGTGCCTCAGGCTGTACAGTCTGCTCAACGAAGGGGGCTTCGATTCTCGCCTCGGGAAAACTTTTGTTTCACACACTATCTTATATGTTTGTTCTTTATCATTTATATTTGCACAATTGTATCAGCCGCAACACAATCTGATACAGATAAGAATATATTGTTTAAAGTTTTAGATAATTACAATATAATTATGTTGGGAAGTTTGCATTGATTGCTGCAAAAAGTCGTCAAATCGTTAGGTACCACTCGCCTTTAGTTACCTATGCCACAAAGACGTTACCGGTATAGAAGTACTTCAATACTTTTTTCTATAAGATAAAACTCTTCGTAGAAATATCACAAAAGGGCATTAAGTGTCCATTTCCTTTATTTAGAAGATAAAAACTTGGAAGCGAGGGGGAGTTTATATTATTGTGAGAGAGTTGGGAAGATAGTCCGTCCGCGTCTCGCCCCGGTTACCAACAATAGTTTTACTACATCAAGATAGATTTAATGAGAAACCGCCATTTTGAGGATCTCTAGACTTTGGCCATCAACTCAAGATAACAATACTGAAACGCATTCAAGTGTCTGTTAACTTCGTATTTCAATTTTTAAGTGTTCCTCCTTCTGTTGACTTGCTCACCGACCTCACAGTGCACCCGCCGAAAGCTACTAAAATAAACTTTGACTTTCATGGCTTCAGATATTAGCTTGTGGCGTTCTTTGAAGCGTTCAAAACTTTCAACTACTTTAAAACAAGAACAAAAATGAACATAAGAAACTTACCTTTTTCAAGAATACATAAAGCCAAAAACATGTTATATTGAAAATTTCCATATATCCAAAAGCTATGAATACTAAGTATGCTGCGGTTGACTATCAGTTGTAATGCCGACTTAATTGCGCTCGAGTTCGACATGGAATTGATTTTCATTGCGCCACAGAAATCATACTTTTCCGCTTCTGTGATTAGGATTCGTAACAGATTGTCTGTGAGAATTTAAAATGCTGTCAATAAATGCTTCCAAGATAAATTGATCTGTGAGTATAGGTAAAAAACTCGTTTTAGCGGAGATTGACATTTTTATATTTTCGGCGACTCAGGTATAAGCCTTCTGGTGGACATCGAATTTATTTACTACTTCCATATCAAGTAAAGTAACATCCTGGTTGGTGCGACGCCCCTGCACCGCTGATCACTACCATCCGCTTGATTCAGTCCCTCCAATGATTTATTGTGTTCCAGCGGGGAGGTTTTGAGCCTTCTTGGTTTATTCTCTTCTATCTTGAGCAGTAACTATTACTGGCAGGGGTTCGTCTGCTCCTTTGACAACTGTTAGCATCCGTAAATATTTAAAGAGATTTAATAACAACATTAGGTAATTAGACCGAGCTCTTTGAAATCGCTCAACCCGTTTGATTCGTTTCGTTATTCGCCGTCATTACAAATGTAGAAAATGTGTCACGACGTCTTCAGCAGGAGGAGGCGAGTGCGACAAACGGCGCTGCATTCAAAGGCACCGGTGTATAAAGTCTCGTGAAGCATGCAACTACTGTGAAAACGCGTTCCTCGCACTCCAAATGAAAATGAACCCTTTGTGAGAATGATACTGCGAAGGGTCCAAAATACCTGGGTAGATTCTGACTACTTAAAATATTGTTGGCTGGCATCCATGACCCTCTGGCAAGGGTCATCATATTATGGTCTGTTAAAAATGTTAATAGGTTTTTAATTTGCATATTCTCGTAATTCTTCTTTTCTTGAAGATTGTAACCGCCACCATCTAAAAATGATGCATAACATTTCCAACAGTAATCAACCATACGACGATAAATCAAGTTTCAAATGAGTCTGGAGGTTAAATGCTCAGCAGTTCTTGCTACAAAAACGTGAAACTCTTGAAGACTGATACCGATGGATCGCTCCGAGGATCCGTGCTAATGATGGTAATGGTAGACGTTTATAACTCGTGAGGCTGATCCAGCAATCAGGAAATCCGCATTGTCCTCGCCAATGAGGCAGCCAAGGAAGCAATACATATTATTGAAATTGTGAGATGAGTCGATACCGGAAAATCCCGGACGTAATTATCTCCGAGTTTCCGACCCAATATGACTAACATTGCTTATTATTACGTTACATTACGTTTTTCATATTACGAATAGGTACCTCTTAATGAAATAGAATTACATTATCTAGATACTTATAAAACATAATAACTGTCATGTATATTTTATTATACACCGTGATAATCAATGATATGTGCACAAGGTCCACCTGTCCACCACCGATGTCGCTGTCTTGTAAACGCGATTACCGATGCAGGCCTAGTAAGACATTCGCGTCATTATCTTGTTAGTGTTCGTAGGGTTTCAAGACGCTAGTAATTCATTCTGGTTTCTCGATGGCTACAAGTGCTACAATCGGGGCTCCCGTACGCAGATTGTGCTACAGGGGTCGTGAAGGTATTTCTGCTTTGATAGGTTACCTAACTTACCTAATCATTGGGACTGTAGGTATTGACGTAGCAAATTTGAAGCATGCGAGTTAATCAATTACAATTGGCAATGCCGACATCGGGGCTACAACTGCTATGAGCCGACGTTAAACATTTACTAGTACCTATCAAAGTAAAAGGTCGTTTTCTTTTCACGAGTCACTAAATATTAAGTAGAGACTTCATTATATTAAGACGATTACTTAAGGCTTTTAATTTTCTAAGGAAAACAGAAATGCACGTAATACGCAGTTATCGCCCGGAATAATATATTTTCCAGGCGTCGCAATCCACATCTGTCAAGTTGTATTAGGCCCCGAGGGAGTTCCTGAGGAAGCACGACATTTTTATACGTGGCTTCGAACGCGTCTCGCCGCGCCGACCGCCGTCCCGGGGCGACGTTGTTCTTTACTTCAACTTCCTAAAGTCTTGTCCCACGGCTCCAAGGTCGTTCGGCCGAGGGGCACCATTCGAATACGAAATTATTAAAGCGATTAAAATTAAGCCTGCTCCAATTTAGGTGAGTGCCCGTACCTTTAACAGTGTTTCAAAACTTGAATAAATAATGTATCACCTAGTGAATCTTCAGCACCAAGAGAGACGCCACCTGATGGTAATCGTCATCATCAAGCAAAGGCACTCTGAAAGGAAGTGGCAAAGAAATCCCGGCCACCTTGCATGACTACCGTTAGAATGAAACTGTGTGGTACAGAGCTCAGTAACTTTTAGTAAGACCCTGACAGGGCCTGGTGTTGCAGCATCATCCTTCGTTGTGTAGGGTGTACCCACTAGAACACAAGGATGGCGGCAAGTATTTTTTTTAATAAATAGCGGTAAAATTCTGGTTCTACTTTCAGAAGTATTTTTTGACGTGACAACGTTACGTTTTATAAATCGATATACGATGCACGCCCAAAAAACATGACGTTTATGTGCCGTTATCTGACGTCATGCGGCGTTATCTGACGTCATGCGGCGTTACCGTGTGCAAGCGAAAACGCGGAACGAGAACGAGCGACAAAGAAGCACAATCGGCCTTTGTCAATGTAACTCTGACGTTTTGCTTTTGCTTTTTATCGAAATTAGGTATTTATAACCAGCCAGGTTTGTTTTGACTTGTTTGTGGCACATTGACATGACATAATTATGCACAGACTAGCTAAAGATTAATGTTTCGTTATACGGTATGCAACGACTAGTCTTTTTGGTAAAATATTTAATAAAGGTTTTTAACTGCAATATAACAGTAAATAAGTAAATTATAACTAAGTATTCAAAGATAGTTTAAGATGACTATTAGTGATTATGCTACCATTCCATCAGTATTTTCTTAAGACGTTGTCACGTTCAACTATCGTCAGTAAACCGACTTTACAGACAACCAATTTTTATGCTGCACGAAGATCTTTGACATGGTTTAACTGCTGAGACCGCAGACTTAACGTGCCCTTTACAATCTGGATAAGCTTAAGAAAGTTTTGCTACTAGCGGTTTCCTTTGGATCTTCACAAGCTGCCAGGCCATGAGCGTTTTTGTTAGTGTGAGCGTTTTAGTTAGGCCGAACTCTCAGACCACATTACATTATCATCATAATCAGTACAGATCACCGCACTCTGAGCACTGACCAGTGACTGTTAATTCTTTCGTAGATTAACAGATTGCTGTCGCAAATAATAAGACCTTTTTTGGGAAGACACGTTTTAATTCTCAGTTAGAAAGTACAGAACAGCCAATCGTAGTAGAAATCCGGCGGTGGATAGAAATATTAAAATGCAGTAATAAACCGTAGGTAGATCGCGTATGGATATGCCAAGGTCGGAGTTAAAAACATTGCACGGCAGGAATAATCAGGCGCGGCAACAGTGACCAGCCTGCCAGCTTCCACCAGTTACAAAATTAATCCGATACATTAAACATAAATTGTTTATTAGCCTTGTGAAATATATTTTTGATAAGAAGTGATACAAATAGTGTTTGATTTCATATCATAACTATCATAATCTTCACTTTTAACAGCTGATTTTTTTACAGGAAGTAACTGCGTTAGTACAATGAGGGTCGCCGTTTTTGTGCTCACCAGTTGGCGCCACCGGCGAGGTGAGGTCTTGCTGTCAAAGCCCGCCCCATTGATCTATAAGGACTATCAGACAAGCGAAAAGTGACAGACAGACCTCACTTTTCACTAGCGCCTCTAGCGGAAAATTCACACGCGGTTACCCTCATTGAGCCAACGTAAGAAGATATTTACGTCACGACTCCTCAATCCGTTCCTCCGGAGGGTAATATCGTGTAGAGAATAGCAATTATCCCGCTTATTTGTCTAATTCCCTGTGAGCGTTTACACAATCCCATTAAGCCTAATTCTGTAATAATGTACTCGTATGAATTCGGAACACGTTCAGTGCAGGCACTTATTTATAATCTACGTGTTTTCAATTATCCACATAACTTCCAAACTCCCGAACTTGCAGGAAAAATTCGAAACAATCCACGTGTGAACAGGACTGGACGTGACAAGAAAAGAGAAAAAATGTTTTCGTCTAAGTTGTCAGAAGAAGCTGAAGAAGTGTCAATAAATAATAAAAAAGAGTGATTCAATGATTCTTCAGGTTCTAAGGCCAATATGATCAGTAAGTTTCAGTTGATACTACCGGAGGGCACTGATTGCCCTGTCCCCCAGTGAAGCGTGGTGGATAAGCTTCAGGCTTTGTTCTTTGAAGAAACTTGGGGCCCCTAATGGGTTGTATTCAGAGATTCGTTTATACCGAGTACACTTGTATGAGACGACGGCGAAAGTTCTAAAACATTAGAGAGTCCCTTAACGACGTTGACACGTCGAAAGTTGAGCCGCAAAAACTAAAATTGTATTCATTCTCATTATCTACAAAGTTTACTGACGCGAAAAGATAAAAAGAACTGTGTTCCGCCTTTCATTTCAGGAATTATATTTAACCAAGGAAATAAATGTAGCGAAAAAATTATTTACATCTTTTTGTTAAATAAAATTCATTACAGAAAAACATAAAATAAAAATAAACTCTTGCATTGTATCTTGATTTCCTTACATCTAAATTGTAGTTATTAATATGTGTTTTACATCCATATTTAATTACTAGCGAACCGCCCTCGCTTCGCTTCGGGACCCGTAAGTATCAGCCGCGTAGGTCCCGCTCCCGTAGGAATTTCGGGATAAACTCCCGATCCCGCGGGATTTTCGGAAAGACAGACTTGTTACTTTCATATTAATATGTTTGTTATGAAGCTATACCCATACTCGTAGAAGTTTTTTCCGCGTAAAATCGGATCCCGCGGGATTTTCGGGATAAAAAGTGTCCTATATGTTATTCTGGGTTATAATATAATCCGTGTACCAAATTTCATCCAAATCCATTCATCCGTTTTTGCGTGATTGAGGACCAAACATACAAATTTTCACATTTATATTGTTAGTAGGATACCACAGAATTCGCATTGTGCGAGTATTTTTAGCGCGCGGAAATGTTTAATGAATTTTTTGACAACTTCTACAGAGCAGTTAAGTGGAGGGAGTTTTTCCCGTGTAAATCCCGATCCCGCGGGAAGTCCGGAACAAAAAGTAGCCTATATTATGCTCCATAACCTCCTCTACCTTCCACTGAAAGACCCATAAACATCTGAACCCGCGACCTCTTTCCCGAATATGAGTTTTTTCCGCGTGAATAAGGATTCCACGGAATTCCGGGATAAAAAGTAGCCTGTATATTGCTCCAAAACTGCCTTTATCTCCCAGTGAAAGTCCTATAAAAATGAAACCCGCACCTTCGCGCATAGGAGTTTTTCCCGCGTGAATCCTGATTCCGCTGGAATTCCAGGATAATAAGTAGCCTATGTTTTGCTCCAGAACCTTCTCTATCTCTCAGTGAAAGTCTCACAAAAATCGAAGCCCGCAACAAAAATGGCAAAACTTAAGTCAACTCGAATAAACACTGCACCTCTAATGGTACCAACTTTATCCCCATTTTTGCACCCTTCGCTGGCTATTTTTTAAATACTGATTTTACATTGAAAATTACTTATTTAACTATAATAATTTTTAAACATGGGGTTAAAATAATTTTCAGTTTAGTCAGAAAGTTATCTTAAAAAATTACAAATTTCCGCATTCATTTGTGTTTTTTTTTCTTTTCCTTACAAAATATCGAAAAACTGAGAAACACGTATTCTATTAATTTAAGTGATAACCCTTTGTTGCAAATTTGAAGTAAATCAGACGACGTTATAAAAAAATTCCATACAAACTTTAGTCACCTATCCCTAGGGAACCTTAATATTATTGGAAAAAAAAGTACCCTATAATAGACACCAGTATATATAGGTAATAACTTTACCAAGTTTCAATGAAATCCGTCCTGTGGTTTACGCGTGATGATCGGTCAGACAGACAGACAGACAGACAATAAATAAATAAAAAATATTTTTGAGTTCTATCTTGATATGTAAGTGCCCCTTAGTCGGAATTTCAAAAAAATATTCAATGTACAGAACACGTGGTCCTACAGTTTTATTATAGTATATGTAGATGATATCCCGTTCTAAAGTTCAGAAAGACCTACCAACTAGTAGATAATCTAGGTTTGGCTTCACATAGACAAACTCCTCAATTGCGAACAACAGCACAGTTCCCACTTTTTACTTTTAGTGCAATATGTAAACGTGGATCTTTGTTTTTAAAATTACAACAATTTCATTCAAGTAATTTTTAAATATTAGTCTTATTTATATTTAATTTAAATGAAAGCACCAAAGTTCTTCAAAATAATTTTCAAGTAAGTTGGTAAAATTTTCTTTATTCAATATAATTAATCGGGCAGCGTATTCTTTTAGGCTGGAAGAGTGCGCATAAGTACCTAACTATGCAAACCAACAAAAAATAATGCACAACTCATATTCTGCTGGTTTATTTTAGAAACCGCAAGTCACGTTGGCGCGTGGATCTTGTTTAATGTATATTTAACGCGATCATTAATCAAGGCTCCGTTCGATGCCAGTCAAAATCATCCCCATATTTTAATTTATTTATTATGCCTATGTACTTAATACCGAACAAGTCCCCGCCGAAAACGACGTCAACTTTGACTATTTTCTTTCTCTTGTTTGTTGTTCCGTTCGTTAATTCGTTTTTGTCTTTGCTTTTGATTAACAGAAAATTTTCCTTACTTTTTATGCTTATTTCCAAAATAAAACTTGAAACTTAATTTGTAATTACTTTGTGGGAATACTGTATGTATTAATAATAATAACTCTTCTATTACTTTATACCACAATTACTCATAACCAGTAGTTTGATTTTATTTGTCAGCGAAGTATACAAACATTGTGCTTTTGATTCGCTAACGCAATAATCAGCGTTGTTTAGGGGCGGGCCGAGGCAATTATCATAAATCAGGTGTTCGCTGTGATTCTTCCAGCGAATTTGCTCCAGGGAACGTAATACTGGCGCCGATCACGACACGGAGCGAATGCAAAGGGCACGAGCGAAACCGCCGCCAAATCTAATTACACATAACTCTACCCGTGAGCTCCTGCCATTTAAATATGGCTTCATTAGTGTCGTATTTGAATTGAATTCGATGTTTACGGTAATATACACGAACGTTACACGTGACCTCGGCTCCGACCTATTACTGCATTCGATATTCTCACCTACGACGTATACACTTTAACGATCTCCTTCAAAGAGATGTATAGCTGAATAAAATAACATGAAATAAGGAAATTGTATTTTTAATATGGAGTGGAAAAGTGAATGTTATGTACCGCCTGGCGCCATACTCACGATATAAATATGATCGTATAAGCGTATGGGACAACCAGATGAGACGATTTGGAGACCTGCGCTGCTCTAGCTAGCGCTGGTTCACCGTTAAGGATAACTTGTGATCTACGGAACGTATTGAGTTGTACGCTACAACCCAACGAAACATGTATTAATGAAGACACGTTATGTTAAATAAAAAATCAAAATAAACCAATAATTCCCCTATTTTTGAGAATTTTCAATTATGTCAGTGGAACATACAAATAATACGTAAGTATTTAAGACTAAGTACAAAATATTTTCGATTTGTGTATTATTTATCTAAAATCAAAACCACTACAAGAAATTGTTCCTGTAAAGTGTAAAGAGTCGTAAATATTAGGAGGGTGTGTAAACGTTTTATATTTTGGAGCGTCAATCCAATATTTCTGAAAAAAAATCAGGGCAAGTGTTTAGTAACAGCTGACAATTCGTTATTCGGGGGAGTATTCGTTAGTCCGGGACAAAAATCCTAATTAGCCGAACTAATGATCGCAGACCAGGAAAACGTCGGGCCAATGAATGTCTGCTCGTAAACCGCGCGGCGGGTCATATTGACCCACAATAGCATAACGACACGCTGATTTTTTTTTTATCATAATACATATATTATTATAGAAGTAATCAATGCTATCCCGTATGCTGGTTTTCGTATGCTACTAGTATCTCGGACACGTGTGTTGGGGTTCTTTGAATAAGATCAAGTAGAAAATAAATATTTAAACAGACATATTATTTTACTGGAAAACCCGCCTTCACGTCGCTTCGGTAAACTTGACCTTTAATATGCCTACATTCGAAATTTTTTAGGCGTGATGCTTTTAACTGAGATAACATACTTTTTATTTATAGACCAATCCAAATAAAATATTAATTTACTAACAGATAAGTGAATCTTATCACAATATATTAATGAAAACCGGTTAAATTGTAATGTTTCTAATGGCGCGCCTTCATTTTCGCGCGAATACGCGAACCCGCATGTATAGAACGGACCTTCGCAAATGCCTATGCGAAGTTTTTGACAATTTCGTGGCGTTAATAGATGTCAAAGATGTAACCATTCGTGCAATGTACAAAGGTTCGCGCGAATGTGAATGAGCGACCTAAGAAGAGCATGTGAAAAACCGTGGATATACAGAAAAAAGTAAATATACAAATCTATTACTGGGAGCCTTCAACCTAATGTTCCCATTATGTTGAAGGCCCCAAGTAATAGATTTTCTCATAAATCTTCAAGGTGCAGACAGCGATTACGACAGATTCTTAATAAATAGTTTATAATTTGTCATATGGACAGAATGTCACACGGACACAGTTTTCACGGGCGACAGCGGAAGGGTGGCGCTGCATGCTCGTTTGCTATCGTAATACTAAGAAATGTTAATATACAGGTGATATAAATTAAATTTTCAATGACTTTATTACAACTATTATTTTGCTCTATTTTTCTGTAGAAAGTAATCATAATATTATAATCTGTTACCGACTACCGCTCAGGCAGCGTTCGTGGCGCGCTCACTGGACCGTTTTATCGTCGACGTACGTCGCAAAACAGGTCCCCGCGAATGGCCCTTCCATTGAAACGGATAATTTATAGCACCCGCCAACTGTCACGGATCCATTACAGATATTGCTGAAATTATATGGATCGTTTTGAAGATCATACGATTCGAATAAAAAAGACTCACAAAAAGCGAAACACTCAGTAAAAGTTTATGAGGTAATGACCATAAATTAAATACTCGTTATTAAATGTAATTCAAAAACTACCCGCTAAATGTCGCTAAAACGACCAGATACAGTCAGCAAAAAATTATGAGGTACCTCACGCATAAAAAATGCGATCGAGTTGATAACCTCCACGTCTTTTTTAAGTCTGCTAAAAATGAAACTTAAATCAACAGTTCAATAGTTTCAGTTTAATATTGATACGCTTGTAAACTCTAAAGAAGACAAAAGACCGCGTTTCCGATTTCTATAGACAATAAATACGATTTATATCCGTCAACTCCTGCATCAAACGACTCAGATACTTCGTTCAAATAACGTAATGATGAGAGGAGTAAAAGTATTTTACAGACGCTTTGTCCAATCTATTCGGGGGCTATCGTGTGTACTGATAATATACTACGGATTCATTTAAAGGATTCTTTTCAACGAACAATTAAATTAGAGCCGTACATTTATATGTTTCAACTGAAAACGTTTTTTTTCAAAAAGATGAAGATTTTTTTTATAGCCTGCATAGCGTCGTAAAAACAGACGAGATATCTGATTGTAAGTGGTCATAGTCACCTATGGCTTATGGCCATGAGCAATACCAGGGGAGTCACCGGTGCAATGCCGGCCTTAAAAAGGTGAGAAATCAGTCCAAATATGCTTGCCAAATTCCAAATATGTAATATAAATTGTTGCGTTTTTGTTCGAGATAGTTTGCATTTTCTTGTTACAGAGTTAAATCTTTGTTTGCGTCAATATTAAACCAAAAGAAACGTACAAGCCATGAATCGTTGCATTTCAGTTTATCTATTTATTGAATTGAACTACGAATATTATAATAGTTAATATATCATATGGTAAATTTGTAAAAAATCGTGCAAAATATGAACTTTGGTTAATTAGTAGGTAACCTTTATTTCTAAATTACAACAATCATGTTGTGAAGCAGCTGCGTTGGGCCGTACTGTCGTAAAACTAACATGTATCGATAAAAGGCACGCCCAACATAAACCATCAATTCCATACTAATGAAAGCGATAACAAGTGTGGTAATTTGATACAATCAACGGTCGCAGCCCCCGACACCCGGCAACCGTCGTACATGGTTCGTTTAAAACATGTTTTTAAAGATGTGAGACTTTTTAACCATGACAGTAACAAAAGTTCAGTTGGCTGCGGTCCAAGTTCGATCAGGGGTCATTTCCACGCTCATTAAGTGCTGGCCATTGTTTCATCGTGTGCATTGTCTCGTTTGTATTAGCAAGTTGTCCCGCAGTCTCCGCGATCGTAACGCATAACCTTCACGCTAGATAAGAGCCTGGGGAGGCGGTGCTGCAGCAGTTACTTTGTAAGTAGGTACTGTTAAAGTTATTTCAGTGAATATTTAAGTGGAATCGAGAAAACCATAAGAATTAAAATTGCAGTGAACAAGCCAAGCCACCGAATGGGAAGACAAAGTGCAGGGCAGTGGACGTCTGAAGTTTTTAATTGCATCGCGGTAAATGTAGAAGCAGACTACAGCGCCGGCTCGTTCCAGTTCTGTTTCATATACCTACCACATGGAACCCGTGCGACTAATGTACCGCGCCTGTCGCGCCGTCGCGCGTCGGCGGAACCACGTCCAAATAGAGCTTGATTAAACTTTATGGTGTATATGTTACATTTGGTACAAAGTAATATTGTCATGAAACGGAGCAACTCGATCGGTGTAGCGCTTACCGTACCGGGTCAACGATAATTACGGATACAACTGCGTCTCCCGCACACACGTACTTATCTGTTAATGGTCTGAATTGCGTGACTATTTCGACTGAATTTTTAATATAAAAGGTTGGCGATTATTGTCTATTGATTATCGCAAGTCACTAAAAGTTGCGTAAGACCGCGAAATATTGGGTGAAATATTATTTAGAAGAATAATAAACTAGCAGTGTAAACACTTCTTGTACCCAAAATTGATAATATATTCCTAAAACTAAGCCTTTGGCACCCAAATCTTAGGGTGTTTACCCGTGGTCCCGTTGGTTTGTCCCATTAACGGGACCACGAGTAATTTTAATTCCCCGTAGTCCCATTACACTGATTAAATCATTGGCATCCACCAAATAACGGATTACAGGTAAATAAACCCCAACGTTACTGGTGGAAGCGGCGCGCTGCACAGGTTCGCTCAATATATTTTATAACGTTATATTTCTACTATAGTTAATGTGCTATCGTTAATAATGCTAGAGCAAACATAAGTCGCACTATAATAGTTAGGACCATTTTCAAATTATATCAGTGATATAATATCACAGTTGTTGACGTGACAACGTCTTATAAATTGGTTTGCCGGGTGGCACTTCAAGAAACTGCGTTAGTAGCTCCGCTCACGTTATGCGCTTACAATGAGAGCGAGTGAGAGGCACGCGTCCCTTCCACTCGGGCATGGTTAGCCCGCCTAAGAGCGAGAGAGACAGACATAAAAAGTGAAAGGCACGCGTCCCTTCCTCCTTAACATTACTTATGGTAGCTACGGCGTACATACGTTGGCGTGTTTCAGAAAATGGTACAGCGCCATCTCTGGAGAAGTAGAGTAATCTCGTTTGTTACCTCACTTAGTTGTGACTAATGGTTAATGGTCTAACGGTTAGCAGCGCTAGATGGCGGATGGTGTTACAATGTTTTAAATATAATTCTTTGTATAAATAAATGTTTTAAATTGTTACTATTATTTCATCCTTCTTCCTACTATACGAATGAATATTCACATTAAAATTATTTTACCACTCAAAGTCGTTGTCACGTAAAACTTTCGCCCGTATACCGACTTTACAGGCAACCAATTTTTTTTTTAACGTCAATTTGACCCCGATGCACTAAATTGAGTCTGCCTGGAAATGGGTCACGCTGTAACTATAAAATAATGATCGATAGTTATCAGAATATTTTCGGTCATCTAAAATTTCTTAAGCGCTTGAAAAATATCAGAACAGGAAAAAATTATGACTGCCTGATACAAATAAACAAAATGTTTTTCAAAATGTACCGCACAAACCAACATTTCAGGCACGTCTCTTTATCTGTAAAACATAGTCCGTGTAAAAGAAAACATAATTCATACTGACATTTTTGTCCGCCACGCATATCAGATATAGCCCTTCTCTAACGCTGGAACACAGGTTTATTTTTTATAAAATTACTAGCAAACCTGGCGAACTCCGTTTCGCCACCAGATGGCTTCGTTTTTTGTAACATTTCGTTTGGGGATTAAAGAAAAATTATTTTTTTGTTTTATATTTCAAAAGGAATAAAATTTTGGTTTGTAGTACATACATGCTATGTATCAGAGATGGCGCTGTATGTGAAAAATGATTTTCCCTGTTTTCCTCCTTTTCTGTTGAAATTTTCCCTGAATTTTGTTTGCTACAAACCTCACGGAGCCCGAGACCTTTCCAACGAATGCAAAACCGTGGAAATCGGTTCGTGCTTTCTGGAGTTATAGCGTCAGGAAGGAAAACCCGACTTATTTTTATATTATAGATACATATCTAGCAAAACATCTCGTATTACCAATCTTTTGCCTATTCCCTGTTACTTCTCAGGTGTTTTGCAACACATAATTTTGGTGAAGTTAAAATTTATTAATAAAATCTGTGTGGATATTTTCTTGTAAGAAATTTTCTACCAGAGACTAAGGGTTGATGAATTCGTTCAAATTAAAAGAAATAGTTATCTATCTGCTCGCGATGAACTGCACTGTACCATGGTATGGTATACCTTGTATACATTGGTATTTGACCTTAAGCATTAAAATTAAAATATGCTGAAATCAACAAACTGGTCGTCTTAACAATAACATTTCAGTAGAAAATGCTGGCAGAACATTATGTTAATATGAAGTCATTTAGGGGACCGAGTAAATAAAACTTAGGAACGTAAATTATAATAATTTCGCGGTTCACGGCGCGGCTGGAGGCAGGTTATGACTTCAGCAGGGCTTTCTTTGTGTACGCACTCGAAGGTACGTTCGTTATATTTGAAGGTTTCATGAATAGTGACATCGATATCGACAGCGGCATGGGAGGGCATGGGGACTGCTACAAATTCCTCACTCTGAGTGCATGGAACGCCCCTAGCTCCATAACTAAACATTTGATGTTACACTTTGTGTTAGTCCATCGTGGTGTATCGCGTTAAGCATGGTCAATTGATTAGTGGTGATTGGAGAAGTAAATGACAAAGGCGGCCGTCAGGCAATCAATCTGGCTTCAATTCAATCTATGACCTTGGTTACATTGATTTCAGATTGATCATGTAAGGTGTTGATTTATATTAGATTGAAAAGGATCACGAATTATGCAGACATTTTGGTTTTTTTCATCAACCTCGATGGTCCAAAGTCAAAGACTGAATTGATGCCAGATTGATTGTCATTAACAACACGAAAGACTTCATAAGAATTAATAACACTTTAAAAATCCATATAAATGCTTAATTTTGCCCTCTCCTTAGATATCATGCTATTTGTTTGCTAATTTGCCAGGCGTTTCAATTTTACATTACATAGAAGATTGATATTTGAATCATAATTATTATTGAGTTGGCAGCTTCCATCTGGAACGCACCGCAAATTATCGCTGTTCAATATCAATTCCGAATCGAATCTACCAGTGATATTTAGACATCTGATTTGTGATCTCATAAATTATAGTAACAGCGTGTAGTGCGCCGGCGACCGCTCAGGTAATCCGGCCGCGGCGACGCCGGACCATATCATAACAAAGTATCTCAAGTGTGAGGGCGACCCGCGCTCAAATACTTTCGCATTGATTTACTTTTATTTTATTTAGAAACTCTGTTTATTTATCATAAACTTTTATATATCCAACAATGTTTGTGTATTATGTTCGGATCCAATTGCAAGCTGAATAAGAACTACTCTCTCTTACTATACGGATTTGAAATTATGCGTATACATGCATATTGCATTTCTGCAATTTTATGAAAAGCATGACTGAAAAGGTACTACGCTCAGGATTGGCTGTACCTGATTGGCTATACCTGAGTCGCCAAGAGTATGTAATTGCCACCAGATTTATTGCCTGTACTCGCAGTTCTATTAGTTTACAAGCAATAATTATTTACTTGGTCTCAATTTGCAATGTACTTCAATCACAGACGCGGCAAGCTGAAATTTGTATGGAATTGAAACGAATATGGAACGCGAACGCCGCGCGCCGCGCCGTGTACACAACGGAACATCCTAAATCCCATATCAACAGCACAGGGAGTAAATTAATTGTTTTGCATTTATAATGAAAGCGTATTTTTTAACTATACATTTTGTCTACCGTGCATGGGACACTGTAATGGAATTACATCGCAAAGCTTTATATCTTTGTCCGTCAATGAAGTGAATGGTGGTGAAGCTGTTCCTAAAAGCATTCTTTCTCCAAATAAGTAGAGACCCGCAAAATAGTTTGTACTCCTCATCGGACGCTGACCATCCATGAAACTTGGGGCCTCGAAGTTTCTTCCAATGGCCGGTTAAGAGAGTGAAGATGCTACAGGTTTTAGAATCTTGAGAGGGAGAGAGAGAAAGAGCAAAAATAAAGTGGGACAAAAATGCAGACGGGCAGACAATAATTGGCTCGGTGTCTCGCAAGTACATCAATGTTTTCAACGTATACTTGATTTTTACGAGTGAATTATCTTAACACATGTAGGAAATTAGAAATTATTATACAAAACAAAGTAAAGACATTGGGCAGGTAGAACTAAAAAATAAAATTACGTAGGTCTGTACCTCATAAAACTTATTTTCTAACTATTTAATACAATCAACATAAATCTTCAAGCATTTCTGCTTGAATTCTCCACAAACACAGTCTTAAAAATATCTATAGTATTTTCGCCTATGAATATACCATGAATATGCATACCTATACCTATACCTATAACAAGATTATTAATTGTATGGACACGCGGTGTTTCCAGCGTCAATATTGTTAACAGTGTCCGGTATCCAATTAGATTTAGTCCACGTTACAATAATTGGTGAGCATATTAAACGCACAATAATAAAGGAATTCCGTCTTCTCGGAACATAACACACAACAATATTAAGAAATACGACGAATACCTTACACGAGTAGTCAAGTACGTCGTGTTCATACCGACACCGATATATTATGAGTTAGCTCTGAGCATACCATCATATATGCTGACATTCTTAGTTTCTGAATCACAGTATAGGTACAAACAAGCACAGTATAATTCACTTTTCTGAGTTATCGAAGGTAAACAGAAAGACTTAGGTTTGATTGGTTACGCACACTACCACAACTTTCAGATTAACGTCGATTCCCCTGTCTGAACTACCTAGTATACCTACATGAGATTTCTGAGGACAGAGAAAGTTACTTTTCGCAGTAACAATACATGCTTAACGGTCAGGAAGTGCGGGCCGGTACGGTGTTTACCGGGAGCACAACAATAATTACAAAATAAATAACTTCGTAAAAATAATCATGTGCGTGTCAGCGCTCCGTAACATAGGAATTGTTACCGCCATCTCAAACGAGTGTAATGTTTACCGTCGGAAGTGAATGACAAAATGTTACATACTATTGTGAGCACAAACTATTGTGAGGCAAGAATAAGCAAAGAAAGCAAAAATACAAAAACACAACAAGCGGTGTTATCGCTACGGGAGTGAGTTCTGCCAGACAACAACAAATTAATTTCCAATACCAACATCTTCGAGTATCGGCGTACTTCGCCCAATGTTTCAACGTTTTCTCCCGCTTCAGTCTCGGGATTGAATCATGCACCTCATCTCATTCTCGGAAACAATTTGCGTTATTTGTTATATGAGAGCTCTATTATATTTCGAAGGCGAGCAACGTCCGCCTATTCTCGCTTTATCTGCACTAGGGGTGTATGTAACATTCGATCATGTGAGCGTCTTTTTTCAATTTAAATCTAACAAGTTTAATTCTCGTTCGCGAATGTTCCCCGATTGTCGAACAATGCGGCCTAATCGTTTCACCTCGCGCGGTACTCACTGTGTGCTGTGTGCCGGAACTTCATATTCTTAGGATTTCCTTCTTCCGGTTATTTCGGTCGCGCAGAACCAAAACAGATACACTTGAGTACGAGAAAGGACACTCCAGCACCAGTAGGTACGTAAACAGGCGCAATACCTGCTAAATGAATAATTTATCACGGATTCATGCATAAAGTGGGTATCTCGTTCCTACGCACCGCATAGCATGATGAACCGTGCTGCTACACCCCTGATTGACTGTTATCAGTTGCCGATGTCGCCAAATTTCACAATGAGATGTTTTCAGTTATTTCTTGTGATAAATTGTTGTAAATATAGGTAATATAAAGTTCCCTCGGACGTGATTAAAATCTTAGCCATAAAGTTGTCGGTCCATAAAACTTTGAAAGTAGTTAGCACTAAGAGTCGCGATGTCGATTGTGTCAAATAAGTTTTAAAAACTAATAATATAAAGGGGACGTTGACGTCCCGATCGATATCTTCGACGACATCTCAGACATCTACAAAATATATCCGACATAACCCGGCGAGGAAAATCTACTAGGTACTTGAAAGTTTGGGAGGCCGTCGCGTAATCCGAGCAGGCTACTTAAATGTCACAAAAACAATGTCAATAATTTTCTTTATCAGGCCGTTGGTTTTCGGAGCTACTTTGCGCTTCGTGGATGTGTTCGGAGGCGGGGAACTAACGGGAAAGTTTGTCAAAAGCGGTGATAATGTACAAAGTGCAGGAAGTATCGAATGCATTCACAACGGGACGAAGCCAGGCTCGGTGTCACATATGTAAAAACCTGTAAACATGCCACTATTTATATAGTATTCAACTTGTGCGTCAACACTTATTCCATCACAAATCTTACCACTGATGGCAAGCGGATAACTTTTTTTTTGGTTGCCATTAAAAGTTGGGCAAGTAAAGTTTAAGCGGTAACACTATCACGTGGCGCGCGGGGCGGCGGGCGCGCGTCCACCGCCGCTGCCGCCATAGCACTGAACACCGAACACCGAACACTCTTCCCAACTGAAACCCCAGTAAGGTGTTTCCTCGCAGCCGCCTGTCTTCGCCGGACGACTTCGCGGACACTCGACATGACAAATACGCTATCACGGCTCCCTTTTCTTGTTTAACGCGACCCTCGGTCTGCGTATAATTGCGCCTTAATCGTTTAATTACGCCAAGGATTTCACAATTCAAACGATCATATCTAATTTTTCCCGCTAAATCTCAGCAGAACAAAATGTTGTTTTTGTAATCATAAGATACTTAGTCGAGAGGGAGTCTTTTCATGTGGCTAGCTCCAGTTATAAGTGTTAATATATTCTCAGCTTAGAAATTAGATTGTTGTTTCACAGCGGAGGGCGACACACAGAGGAAGGCCGGATACGATACGCCTTACAATACATACTTAGGTATCTAGACTGAACTAGTACAATGAGGCCGTGAAAATTAATAGTGTATAGGTAATGATGAAATCGGTCAGTAATAACTTATGATGTCATTCTTTGCACGTTAAATATGCTGTTTAAATACTTAACAAAGTAAAACATAAAATACATACCATTTTATTTTATTTATTGACTTATTGATTTTTTTGTATTTTTAATTCTGAAACTAACTAGATAAGGAGAGGCGGGACAGTATGGGTAAAACTTTTAAGGCAGAAATTAAAAAATAATTTAAGTTGACAAATAAATAATATCACGCAATAATAAGTAACTCTACGCACACTACCTTGCAATTTACATGACGTGATATTTGATAAAATTATGTTTGTTTTTAGTGTCAATGTGAAGTAACTCTTTTATGACCGCAGAGCGTGCATTCATGTATTCATGTTGTTAAAACTTTAGTCTTTGTAAAATAACTGTGCCACTTGAAATGGTCCAATCACGGCCGTGTTTACATTATGAATCCTCCGGCGAAGTTATACTTTAATGTTGTTTATGAATTGGATGGCGCGAGCTATGTGACGCAACACATACAGATATAGCATTCTCGTTAATTCATTATTTTTCCTACTTTCACTATCTACTTTATAATCTAGTCAGACTAGACCGATGAAAGTGTTGGAAGATCCGTGGATCCCTTTACGAATCATTTAACCCGGTCAATTCCTGCCAGACGTCGTTAGACAAAAGTTTGTTAATAAAACTGAGAGGTACGACATTTTATTTTAAAAATTACTCAAAATCACGTCTTTATAGATTTTTTGTGCAAATGTTTAAGATGAAATAGTTAGCTTTGGTGACAATGATAAGGCGAACAAGGACCCGGTCAGTAGCGATATCGGTGACTGCTACTGACGCAACTTCTTGAATACTTTCGTGGTTTGGGGGCGACGGAAATACGTCGGTTCTGGCAGTTATGGCCTGGCTTTGGTCGATGGCAACTAACCATATGGCCAACCGTACGAGACCAATATAGACACGGAACAACAAGTCAGATCAGTAGGTATAGGCCCTTAATATCTTGCTGTGAAAGTGCCGTGCAACTAATACCTAGTTAGAAAAAAATATTATGTTATTTAATATGCGCTATGATCCCATTTAGTGGCACATATTCCTAAGTTGCTACGTATAGCAAACAAAAACAAAACAACATTTTTAAATTAAATTTTTACAAAAAAAATTACACAATATTGGGTTAAAAATTACATGTAGTGTTTATTTGAATTAACGCTATTTATTTAGGCCTTTGGTTATTAGAACGCTAAATAAAATCAAAGAATTTTCTTATGAGTACGAGTTTCTTAAGATTTCCCATCTCGTAGCTTCTGTAGACATCTACAGTCCGTAGCGCCGCGCACAGAATCCGCCGTAGCGCTGTAGCACATAGTTCGAGCGCGCCGCGGTAGATGGCGCTCAACAAACTTTCGTTTTGTACCGTTTGTTGTGAAATACGTAATTTTACGAAGGTATCTACTTCAAATTTGATCGAACGGAATTGATAACAAACAAATTTAGGCGTTTTCGCCCTTTAAGACGGCGGCGGTTTATTTTTAGTCATAATGAAAAGCTTTGTGCTAATAACAAACAAAATAATTTATGTAAACGATATTCTAAGTACCTACCACCAATTAGATTCATTCAAGTGCGTCAACTAAAATCGACTGGCTTTGAATTCGCATTGACAATACATCGAACAAAAGACTGCTTTTTGCACAGAATTTGATTCTATGTCAATTAAGATGTTTCAATTCAATTACTGTATAAAAAGACAAATACACATAGTCTGTACACTATGTGTGTATAAATAGGTACGCAAAGAAGAACATTTCAATGACATAAAACTTTACGACAGAATTTAGTTCAAACTATAGAAAATTTATAACACTTATCTATCTAGCGTTCAGTGCGATAAAAATGAGATGTGTTCCGGCCCCCGTGTTTATCGGCGATAACAATTTATATGGGGGATATGGCGATGACACACATTGGGGTTTAGTGGTCGTGGGTTGCGGAAGGTGTTGCGGCCTTGCGGGGCGTGGTGTGTGGTGTCTGTCCACGGACGCGTCAAATGACGAATGCATGTAACCTACTAATGAAAACAGGCGTATTTTGCATGTTTGTTGTTTCAAACCGTGGACACAGATTTGATTATTTCTACGCAAGATGCAAGCGAATACTCTTGGAAGGAGGAAAAATAAATCAAAATAGATTTCCGTTGAATCATCAATATCTCTAAGCAGGGTACGGGCCAAGTCGAGCAAAAACTTTCAGAATTATCCTAAGAGTGTATACAGCGCGCCCCGACGCCGGCTGGTGACTGCCAAACTTCCAGATATTCGATTACGGCCGATCGAAGGGTAAATGAACACCGTTATCCAGTTCCTAATTAACTTTTGCTCGATAGGCGAGCACGTAGCATAGTTAGGAGTCCTGCTTGCGACGCGAAGGGTCTCGGGTTCCATTCAAGCCTATATAAATATGCAACATATAAATGTTTGTTATGGAGGCGTAGACGTTCGTAATGTCTTATCTTTATTATCTAGTGCCTAGTGCCAGTTTTAAGGTGTTTTTTTCCCCCATTCTTTTCCATCGCAATCTTCGGCAGTGCCTAGTGATAGATTTGTGACTGACCTCAAATACATACAAAGGATAAAGGCAGACGCAGATATTTTATCGCACGCCAAGAACACTGCCTACGATGAATGCCTAAAATTAGATATGTTTTAATTAATGATTAGCACTAACGCACATGTACATTGTACCGCCTACACGAATGTTTACATTAACAACTTTAAGACTTTCATTAACGTGCCGATGTGTCGTTGAAGTAATTAAATGACCGCAAATAGCTCCACACGGCTCCCGCCTCGCTCGCGCCATCTCGCGGCGGCTCCGACATGTAACATATTATTAATTCCCCATCGGTACACACAGTTGTGGAGTACTAATATACTGTACGCCCGTATACAATTAACCGGTTGTTATGACAAGGTAATCTCAAGGTACCCTATCAGTCCTTGCTGCGCGTTGATCTACGTCTGCGTAAGGACCGACTCAAAATATTGTCATTGAATTATTTTAGAGTGTTTACCTCTTTTATCGTATTAAGGGACAAATTCTGTTACTTTAGAAAATCTTTCTAAAAAGTGTCATTTATAGGTAAAGGACGAAGGTGAAGGACCAAAGGACGCGACCTAAATTAGTCCCAGAACGTACAATAAAGTAATTAAGTAGTAGGAATAGTTAATCATAATAATTAAAGTTATTATTTTAGGCAATTATCATTACGAGCATTAAAAGGTAAAAACACTTAAGATTTAAATTAACACCTTTCAAAACTGAAATGGTTATTAGCTTTCAAAATTTTCCTCTAAAGATAACAGATGTGTCAAAGTAATCTACTACTATTATTTCTCCGCTGTTTTTTCTACCAGCCTTAATTGAAATAAAAAGGATATAAATCAAACACAAATAAATTTCAAAACGGAACCTAAATTGTAAATATTTCCTAATATTTAGACACAAATTATATTCTGGAATAATTCTGAACCTATCTGAGAGTACCTACCTGAAAAATATTATTGAAATATCTGCTAATTTGTAGACTTAGCAAACGAAAGTTGCGAGGGAGAGCCTAATTTCTGAAAAATAAAATTAAGGTCAAAATGCCGAAAATGGTGGTTTTATCAATGTTTAACAAGAATATCCAATCCCAATTTATCATCTGCTTTAGTTTGTCGTACAACGCATTTGTTGATCGCAGTCGAGGGCTTATCAACTGCATTCGCCAGAAGAAATCGAATAGAATAGCAAACAATAAAACACAAAATTCTAGTTTCGTTGAATTGGATATGACAGCGAACAACGCATGAGACAAAATAGAACAGGAAATAAACTTTAGTACACAAACTATTTAAACCATCTAAGAAATCAGACATTCAATTAAAAAAATGCCGCTAAACGATGAAACAACCTTTACTTAGAACCTTCTCACTTTGAATCTGCTGAAAAGTTTTAATTGATAACACAAGAAAGTTCCCTAACGAGCGGCGACGGCTGCGCCAGATTTTGGAGATAAAACTCACAGTATCACGAACATGGCAGATACTGTTTACAAAGTCACGGGGGCAGGCTGGTTTCCTCAGGCCTCAGGAGTGTGGAATCTCCCGGCTGACACTTGTCCAGTATGGCGGACGTCGTAGAATTTTAGTTGTACTAAAATCTACCAGTAAATAAAATCCTGATAGCCTAGATTTCTACGGGAATGGAATGGAGCATAAAATACATGGACATAAATATCTCATTGTAATAAAAGGACGATAAACATTTTCGATGTTAGGATATACTCGTAGGAGTAGCTAGTAGTTATGATTATGCTTTACACTTTTGCAATAAACTCAAGTGGCTGCCTGTTTCTTTTAGTAGGTTATTATGCCTTTTATCTACGTGAAATATAAATAAATGCAATTTAAAAATAATTTTCAACCTCGAGTTACATAATTATTATATTCTTATTATCTACACAATACGCTGTGCCTAGTTACTCAATTAATTAGTAGCGAGGCAGGGACTGCTGTTAGTAATTGTGAGGACACACTCGTTCTAATTCCTGCATGGTAAAGAAATAAAATATTCGAATAAAATAATCGTCTGAAAAAGTGAACCGGATCCATAAATCTTAACTAATACACAATTAATATCCATATTAACCGTCCGTAACTTTTATTACATACTTTCCTACATTCTAACTACTAAAATAACTAATTCCCTAAAGTTGCACAATAGAACTGTATACTCTATCTATATCCATGCACTTCCGTGGAGCAATTCTCCGGCGGTTGCAACAAGATTGCACGCCAGCGCCCTCTGACAGTTGTAAAGCGCCAAGCTAAAGCAGTTACATCGCGGAGATTGTCTGACTAAATAAATGCCTGTTGCCTTTAAAGAGCAGTTAGCACCTCACACTACTTCCTAAATCTGTTCCGAATACTTAATTAGGAAACTTCATTATACTGTGTTTGGGGCACGTACAAATTCGGCGATTGTCTAAATTGTTCTAATTGTTTAGTTTGTCTTCTAATGATTAGTCATTAAATTAATCAATTTACTGACAGAAAACCAATTATATTGTACTAATAATAACAGTAGGGAGAAGTTTTAAAATCTCTGTTTCTATTAATGTTTTTGTATTGTAAGATCTCTATTCTAAAATAAACAAAACGTTATAGACATGATTCGTGTTGAGAACCAGTACATAGGTATTTTCTTTTTCTTTTATACTTGTCTGGTAAGTGGTAACGCATGAGTGATGTCTCTGTTGTTAAGGACGCCCTGATTACTTATTGTTATTTCTTTCTATTGCTCTATTTTCCATCTATTTCCACGTATATAAAAAGGTTACAAAGAATGTAATCGAGCGCATATATGTATTGTGAATAAAGTAATAGGTACAATACAGGTACAAAATTATGATATCGATGCATAACTCTATGGTCATCTAAATAAAGGGTAATAAAATAAATATACACGCATAAACAATATTACCATAGAAATAGAATTGTGGCATCACTTGGTACTAAACTAGGTCAATACAATTACTCTCTCTGGCATCGCGCATATCAAGCTGAGGGCACGCGGCTGCGGCGCGCGGCTGCGGCGAGCGGCTGCGGCGTGCGGCTGCGGCACGGTAGTACATTGCCGGCTCGGTGGTTGCAGGTGTACCGTGCGGTTTTGTTCAATGTAATGTCAGGAAATATTTCAACAGAATTTCCTATGTATTGTGGTCGGCCGGAAAGCGGGGCGAGTCGTAGAGTAATGTAAATAAATCAGCCAGAAGGTTTCAATACATCAATCGAGGTTGAACACAGTTTTCAATACTATTTTCAACACACTTGCTCGTAAAGTTGCTATTTTTTCTTTAGTCTTACGCCCGGAATGCGGTTTATTACACACTAGTGCGTTTTACTTTTCATTGCCGCATTAGTGTTTTTCTTATTCCACTTTTTTTTTAATATCCGTAAAGAGGTTGTTACCAAAAGATTATTATTATTTTGTAAATAAATAAACTTGTTGTACAGTCAAAATCTGATAAGATAAGATTATACTTCATCTAATTATCTATTAAAGCATTTAAAAAATACAATATTTTAAATCATTAATTACCGTAAATTCCTATTAGAAATACATAATTATTTAGTTTAATATATTGTGGCTGAAAGGCGGTGTTCTTTGCCTCTGGACTTAACCTGCGCGCCTGCGCGCGCATAGTTATTCAACCAAAGATACGGCGCGCGAATTAAATATAGTATATTTATCCCTGATTATTACTGTAGTGTACAAGAAAGCAACGTCTTCTATCTCAATTAGGATGTAAGCGACAAAAAGCCTGGCACTTGTGCACAGCGGGCAGTAAAGTGCAGCGGCCCCGAGGCGGAGGCGGCGCCCGACGCGCTCCGCTACTTAAGCCGCTCAACGGACTGGAAACCCATGCATTTGTGACCTTGTTTGTATTTAACGAATACCAACAAACGGTACGCTCTCGGAAATGTAACAAAATTATAAAAGTACAACAATTAAATTAAATTGTACACATATTTTCAGACTGTTAGCTTCTGACTATAATATCGTAACTAGATTGGGAAGTAACTAGTTTCGAGTGTAGATGTTCAATCGTGATAGTAATTAATATAATTGATAAATCTCGTTACGGAACCGCTTCGACCGAAGACCCTCGAGCCGAAGTTGTGCTCGCACGAGGCAGTGTCTCGTCACCACGTGCCTACGTGTGCTGACGCGAACGATGAACTATAGTCTTACAAGGCTCTTTTGGCGCGTGGATGACGTGTGGGTGACAGAGACAGCGCCTGACAGGTAAGGCAAACTGTAAGGCGCTGTCTCTGTCACCCTCACATCAGCCACGTGCCAAAACATCATTGTAGGACTATAAGCTGCATGTTGTACTTCAGATAATAACATAGATAGTCAATGAAATATCCAACTAAAAATTGTTATGCAACTGGCTGTTACAGAGTAGGTACGCCTATCGTCAAGTACAAAATAAATTGTTCAGCTAAACAAATTTTTCTTTCAAGATTTAATATTATTTTACATTACGATGCTTGCCAATAAACACACCTGATGGTAAGTTTAGTGGCGTTGAAATATTATAGGATACTTTTCTAATGATATTCGTTTTTTCCGAGTATCGACGAAAAGGGCATTAAACCGTTGTTCAGATTAAAATTAAATTTACATGTAAGTACATACGTAACATAAATGTATACTACCGGGATGTTCTCCATGCCGTAATATTGAAATTATTGAAAATGCTTAGAACGATATTTTTTCCTCAAATATATGTATACGTAGGTATGATGAGTTAAATAATAAACGTGTACCGACGCTTAAAGTGTGTTTACTTACAGGCGCAAGTTTACCGAAGCAATTAAAATGTAATGTTATTCGCTTCTTGTCGCATTCATATTTCCTCGCTTACGATGGGCGGTAAAACTCGGTCCAGCTGTAACATATAATTCAGCACTACGAGTTTTTATGATATTATTAGATACACGCCGCGCCGTCTATAAATGTTACAACTATTTATATTCTTACCAATGTAACAAACATACATACCCATTCGCTCTGGTGTAGACATTTTCTATTTTAACAACCATTCTTTACCGCAAATAAAACGGTTAGATTAAAACATAATCATTACAAAGTAGCCGACTGGCGACCTAACAGATGTTGTTTCTTTTTAAATATATTACGTTATCGAAAGAATAATGAATATCCTGTAGGTTATACTCATTAAATGCAATAACTTTTCCCTCCAATAGTTTGACTGATCTATTAGTAAACATAACTAAAGTACAACTTGTCGGTTCCAATTGGTAATGTACCATGGTACCATGTGAAGATCAAATCAAACATAGACAACACTTCATCAAAATCGATCCAACAATTCAGCAAGAGTTGCACGACATGCACGAGGACAGAAGAATAATACATAATAATATACAGCATTACACACTTGAATTAGCCACAGATATCAAAACAAGTTACGCAATAAAGTATCTTACTCCTATTTTGTGACCTTGGCGGTTGTGTCGCCGCGCGCCGAAACCTATTCCTTTAAGTATTATTATAAAGGGCGACCGCGTACCTACTGACTTGTTTGGTGCATGTAACATGGAAGGGTCTACAAAACATTCAGTAAGTAACGTTGCGGCTACTTGTGCGGCTTGTGACTTGCGGCGTGCGGCGTGCGTCGTGCGGCCGTCGCCAGACAGCTGCACAATACGAATGTTCGCGAGCGGAGTCGACGGAATAATCTGGCTTAGTTTCTCTGCGCTCTAAACAAACAAACATTTGAAAAGGATGCTTTCGTTCACAGAAACTAGGATTCCGGACCAGTTTTTGCAACAATAACATTCGTATTATTTTATACTCTAGGGACTAAGTATAAAAATGTTTGCGGTACATGTGATTCTATAAGCTTTAAAATTTGTAGAAGTTCTATTAAAATGATGAGTGGATAGGATTGACTCATTCCAGAAAGTGGGCAATAATTGTTTAGCACTGGGCCTGGGTATTCAAAGACATTATTACCTGGTGTGCATTTAAAACAAAAACTGAATTGCAGTGGACATCATACCTCGAAAGGTACTTTGAAAAGGCTCTCCTATATGCAACGTACAATTACCTAGTGAGCTTTTTCCTAGAAACTTCATTTCCTTCGGTGCAGCTAAAAAGGAATATAAAAGTTTAACGGTTCACACAAAAGTAAAGAAACCTAACTACCTAAGACATTTCAACTTAATCAATCCAATAGTCTGGGAGAAACTCGGCTGTGACAGGCGGAAAGACAGACGAATGACCCTATAAGATTTTCGTTTTATCATTCGGTCGTATGAGACCCTAAAACACGTCGAATTTAAAACTGTGGCGTTGAATTATTGAAAGTGAAAATGTGTCGAGCATTTAAATGTAGTAACTATAATTTTTCTCTAGTCGTTTCTTCCACTCAAGAATGAAGCAGTTTTTAACCGTATTACAA
The DNA here is from genome assembly GCA_905404135.1 of Hesperia comma. Classification (NCBI taxonomy): domain Eukaryota; kingdom Metazoa; phylum Arthropoda; class Insecta; order Lepidoptera; family Hesperiidae; genus Hesperia; species Hesperia comma. Next base: position 170,420 of record FR990015.1, on the reverse strand, counting down.
AAAGGTTTTCAATTCGACTGTATATATTATGTATGTTTTTTATGTGTTTTCAGCGATTTTTTCGCCGTTGTCAAGTAGATGCTCCAAGGGTGGTCTCGTGATAAGGACACCAGGGGATCTGATGATGGCATCTCAGAGAAATCGAGGGGAACTTTCGAAAATTGTAGGGGTGACTACTGCGTTTCTTAATGTTTTCATTAAGTACGGTAAAGGACTTCAATTACATGTCGAAAGACATTTGAGGGAACTCTTCAAAGATTTACAGCTGTTAGTTTGTGTGTTGGGCTTGATTAATTTGTGGTGACGAGAACTTTACATCTATGTAGATTTGTTAAATTGAGCGCCATCTGGCGAGTAGTGTTTGAATTATCTCTGAATGTCGATGTTAAATTCAGTATTTTTTTGTAAAAAGCAATTATTCAAACCGGTAGTAGTTGCGACACGTGATGTGCGTACGTCAATTTGAATATGAATTTGCAATGAATTAAATTCATAGTGGGTAGGTCCCTGCACAGACTAGGGTATCGTGAACGTAACTATTAGGCATCATTCATACCAACGTATTGTCCGCCGCCGACTGTGAGTATGCTTACTGTCAGCTCCAATATGAACGTATACTCAGTTTGCGTATGATCGGTTCGGTGTGAACGAGAAGTTGAATATATGTCTAAGGAAAAACAATAAACTGCGTAAAGCGCGCTCACAGTCAGCGACCGACAATACGTTTGGTATGAACAATGCCTTACACTATCCCGGTACGTATGTACAGCGAGACGATAACATTATGATACGCTAATAAAGTTGATGCGGAAGTAGCAGCGGCCATCGGCCGTTATATTTACGAGTGAGGATATGGTTCGACATCTGTCGCGGGCGGGTCGGCGCGGCGGCGGCGACGTTGTGGGAAGTCCCTTTATTAATTTCATTACTGACGCATAATACGTGATTTGTCCATATTTTGTACTCGGGGTAATTATGCTTTCGGTTAATGACCACTTTATACAGTTTTGCATTGAATTTATTAAATAACATTACCCGCCCTTACCACCGTAGGATTCCCTAACTCGCAGATTTGTTTTTAAATCACGTAGGTTTTTAGTTCACATAGTGAAGAACACACACAGCCTCACTGGAAGCAATTAATAATGATAATTATTCGCCTCGGTGACTCGGTGGGAATCGAACCCACAACCCTACAGCCGTCGCGATCCAGCGTGGAAACTAAACGGGTTGTCAATTCAAAATTCAAAATTCAAATATTTATTTCTTAGAAGTTGGTTTTTACAAACACTTATCGAACGTCACGCTATGCCATCGCTTCAACAAATCCCTACGGTGAGTGATTGCAGGAATAGCATACAATACTCGTACATCATAACATTATAAGAAACATTAATGTAACAAGGTAATATATTTTCTCGGTAGTGTTATATCATTAGTCGGTAACAAATTTATTGTTTAAATTGAACATTATCCACAGAATTTGGCCTCCAACACACCTGTTCCTGAACATAAATATGAAAAATTGTTTGAGTTACAATTAGAACAATGTACCATCTGTTATGCGGTCTGACCGCGGTTTGTTTAGTTATGTGGTTTGGTCAGCTATTGGAGATGTAAGATTCGATCAAAATATAATTTATAGATTGGCACTTTACGTTGGTGCGGTATTTTACGAATTTGCCTGACAATTTTGACCATCGTCATCTAACGATTGTTTCGTTCCTTTATCGTCTTAATGAATTGAAGTAATCCAAAGTTATACAGCTGTTTCAAATGCTTTACATATATTCACATCAGTGAAGCAGATCCACAAATTAAAAAGGTTTAGTCGCTGTCCGTGGCAGGTGTCTCATTAAAGCGTGTTCTTTTATAGTGCACGTACAATAGGTATGCTAGATCTATACTTATGCAGCTTGGAGTTAAACACAATATGATATGGAACATATATGTGATCATAATAAGTAGAAGCAAAATACGCTTTATAAAATCAAACGAAATTTTAATTAATAATACTTACTCGAAGACCTCGAAGTTGGATCTACAGACACTCTAACTCTCATTACTACATATAAATTATAGAGCAGAATATAAACTTCACACACATAATGTTCATATAAATAATATAGCGCCAATTCGATTCGCACGTAATAAAGAAATCCAATTTACAGTGACAGCTCCTGGTCGGAACCACGCCAAGCACACTGCGGCGTCAATACACTGACATTTGCACCAGAAATTGTGTTGGGGCGTGTCAATTTATCCGGACACGAGGTCCGGTGGTCTAAAAGGTGTTAAGAATGGGAAGAGTGGACTGTATACTGGTTCTTTAATTTAGGTAAATATTTAGCGTGTCCCTTTCTGACTATACCCCACAAAGACAAATGCACACATCAAAAAGGGAATCCACCAACCTTAAGTCCCGTTGCGTGGCGTCGATCGGAATGGCGCCGAGATGGTCTTCTTATGGTTTCCTTACACCAGTTAGCAGCTTCCAACACCGTAGTCTCGTAAATAATATAGATCCGAATACGACAAAGTAAGTTTAAGTGGCTGAGTTGACGAATACGAACTTATTACACGAAAATAATGCAGCCACGCCGAAGGGCTCGCACCGACCGGGACGACTCGTGAAACACCACACACTCGACTCCGCGCGCGCCATCGGCGTTGCTCGCGCACGAAAACGAGAAAAAGGAGGGTAGAACCAAAATTGATGCGAAACATTTTATCTCTTGCGAAGGTATTGCCAGAATCAGAACAGAGTAGCTAAATATTACCGAACAAACGTCAACCTGTTTATTTGCAAAGCAATGCGGCCACGGTGCAATGGACATGTGTCCGCTTAGCAGCACCTCATCAATTACAGAACGTTTTCGAGTCGTGACTTCAACCCAATCGCTGGCGTTAACAATCCTCCGTCGACCTTTATTGAAAAATGTCTTGTTGATTTAGTTCAAATACAAAATGCAAGAATCATTTTCTCGATGCGAAATCAAGGACAGTTTGCTAGTTATAAGTAATTGTATGACGTTTGTTCTCTACAATGTTATCGTTCGTCAGAGCGGGACACTCGTCTCCCTCCTAACGGCTTATAACTCAATTATCCCCATCAAGGTTGGTTGCGGTCGCTGCAGCTCCCTTCCTACAGTAAGTATTGTTTTCCTTCGACAATACGAATGCATCAATTCACACCAGGCCTTGTGGAACAATAGACAAAGCTTTCCAAACCGTCTGGTGACTGAGACGCTCAGTATAATCTGCGCTCCGTCTACTTTACCGACTGCCGAAGCTAGAACGAGGGCTGCAGTGAATTGTTGTATGTGGTACTCGTGCGTAAACGTACTCTATTATGTATTATTAAATACGCCAAGTTTATGACGGAACATACGATCCATTATACGTTTACAAAATACAAATACAAATCCTGTTTATTGTACACCATAAAATTACACAGAAATATAAAAACAGTCGTGTATAAGTACAAAAGGCGGTCTTATCACTAATTAGCGATCTCTTCCAGACAACCTTTAAATGTTGATAAAGGCTAAACACAGGAAAAGGGTAGGGTAATAAAAATTAAAATTTTCTAGTCACCTCCGTGACTTACGTATCGTACGTAGAGCAAACGCTACTGTTGGATTGGTTTGTGTGTAAGATGAATACCGCGGACTAGACAATAGCCGGGTACACTTTTTAAGAGGCGTCCGTTTCAATCGGGTCGGTCGCAGTTGTCATGGGCGGCAGCGGAAGCGTGGTGCTGCATACTCATAATTGCATAAAAAATACACATAAGGTTCTGGGTGGTATAATAATTATTAAAAGTTATGTCCGATTCGTGAATATAGTTTCCAAAAATAATGACAGAACAGCGTAGTGAACCTATGAAGAATCGTGGCCTTGTAACTTTCGGAAATTTAGTAGGGGCGGCCCAAAATATTTAGTGAAACATTTTCGGCCTCAAAATTCAATCAATGGCTTGGAGTTTAAACTATTCGCTCACAAAACCGACGCAATAAATGAGTTTGTTTAATAAGGTTCGTACGCACCGAAGCAAATTAATGAATCCTGAATTTTTGGGCAAGTTGAAACGCAATCACCTATCGTCGGCATCGAGTGCGCTATTAATTTGATACGAACGGCAGCCTCAGTAACTTTGAACATTTTCGTGGAATAGGTAATCATTTTGTAATCACTTATAATTGAGTTTTCGCTTTAATTTAGACAATAAAACATCGAAGACAGGGACGTCTATTGACTACTTATTGTCATATGGCTTTTCTGCTCTGTTTTATTGGTTACTAGTAAATCCGCCCTCGCTTCGCTTCGGGAAACCAGTCCCTTCAAAAATCTCTATAAATTTTAACAAATTATGTTATTCCGATGTCTAAGCTATATTACTGCAAAGTTTCATGAAAATCCATTCAGTAGTTTTTGCGTGAAAGAGCAACAAACACACACACACACACACACACACATCCTTACAAACTTTCGCATTTATAATATTAGTAGGAAGTAGGATAGGATAGTAGGATTTAGGTAACAATTTAAGTTTTAAAAGGTTAAATATTGTTATTTATTTATTTATGTACACTTTATTGACCACAATATAAAAATATTGAAGAACAAATGGCGAGCTTAATGCTAATGCATTCTCTACCAGCTAACCATTATGTTACTGACATATTAAATTTTAACCTTCCTGCCACCTACGTAACCTATCTATCTACATATTTTTAATTTCCTATGTATCAATATCAATTAATACCAATTAGTGGGTCCTTGTACAAGCGGTGTAAAAGCGATGACTCCGCAGCGCCCCGTGCTGTCGAAGGGTGCGAGCGTTATGTCCGGGAGGGACACAGTCAATTAAGGACAAGTTACGAGATAGTCATTTGCTTTTCCTGGCTGTTAAACTTTTACGACGTTCCATAAACGTTCCAATTTCTGCAAATTACATCTCTGCCGTAACATATTGGGGGCATTTACTATTAAGACCATCGATATAAGTCATAAACTCATAACCATAACCCGTTTGCGCGTGGGTCACATTCTTTACCTGTTACAATTTAAAAAAATCTAAACATATTTTCAGTACAAAAATAAGGTTCACCGAATTCTTTCTTATTAATAATTTCCCTGATTTGTTAACGTAATGTTCCCTTATTAAAATTTCGTCTATTGCGTGATCTCCCGTATAGCGCCATCCCGGAGAACAAGCCAGGTCACCTTTATTGTAAAAATACTAGGTATGTTATCGCAAATGCAAATATTTCAAACTCAAAGCACTACATATCCCACCTATATGAACTCAATAAGTAAACATTAAGTACTAGTTGAATAAAATAAGTGCAGTCCGTTGGTATATAACTACCTATAACATTTTACAAAAAATAACCGAATTCAACTTGACAAGTACGGATATCATAAAATCTAGTCCCCAGATATCGCTCAAATTCGTATGGAACTTCATGACAAGCACCAATTTTTGAATAGGTATAAAAAAATCATTAAAATCTGTTCTCTCAGGCGAAAGTTCTCAGGTAAAAAACTTAAAATTCAGTTGAATCTTCCTCTTTTTTGAAGTCGATTAAAACAATAAACAGAGATAGTAGTACTAATAAGAGCCGGAACCCACGCTACACCACTTAATGATATTACCTTACTTGCGTTACGTAGCAAGTATACTGTCAACACTTTACCGGTACCACGGTAAACATGTTAATATGAGGAAGTAATTTCCAAGTTCCGCGAGCGATTAATGGCGTAAGTTACGTCGCGCGCCGCATTGTTGCCAACTTGCATCATTCCGGTGTCTGACGCCGCCGCGGTGGCGTAGCGCCCGCGCTACGGCGTAGGCAGACCGACCCCGTGCTACGGCGTAGGCCGGTCTACCATGTGCTACGACACTCAGCCTACGAGCGCGCTACAGCCATTGACCGATTATGGGTCTCCGCAAACTGACTGCAGCCACCGGCGGCTGTGGCGCTTCTTTGTGGCGCCGTCGGTGGCTGCAGTCAGTCTGCGGGGACCCTAAAGCTTGAGAGTACCCATTATGGCCCACTCAAACGGATCACTCCTCATAATGCAAGAGATCTATGTAGAATATACCCCCCGCGCTACTCAAGTGTGGTTTGGTAGAGGGGTTTTAATTAATTTAAGTGTTGAAAATCGATAGTTTGTCCGACGACCTCCAAGGCTTATCTACTGTTATTAAACGGTAAAAAGGAGCTTCACATGCCCAATAAATCTGAGACTCGCTCAAAAAATATAAACGACCAAAGTTTTAACCGACCGGAAAAATTTATTTACTTTTAACGAACTTAAAAAAAAGAGGGAGGTTCCGAATCCAAGTAATAATATGTTTTTTCTTGCTTGAATGTTATCGTATCCATTAGATGGACACATCTTTGACCCCATATAAATAGTGATGTCGGAGTTTTTGACTTAACCTAAATAAAGCGTATTTAAATGATGTTCTAATTTTATTACTTGTCGATATTCACAACTAGTAAATCCGCCCTCGCTTCGCTTCGGGGAACCAGTCCCTTCAAAAATTTTTATAAATTTTAACAAATTATGTTATTCCGATGTCTAAGCTATATTACTGCAAAGTTTCATGAAAATCCCTTCAGTAGTTTTTGCGTGAAAGAGCAACAAACACACACACATTCATCCTTACAAACTTTCGCATTTATAATATTAGTAGGATGTGATTATTTTGTAATGTAGGCGACGTGTACAAGAGTACCCGCACCCGCCTGTAATCGTGTTGTCGTCGCCGGAACTGATCAGAATTTGTAGCCGACTGATTCCGTGTAATATAATTTGAGAGTCGGATGCTTAAATGAGGATTTGCTATTAATTGCCCTTTCGGTGGCCGCTCCACTCTCCACCAGCTCTCGATTTAATCCCATGAGTTGGATGAACTCGGAACGAGCAAAATTGACGTTTAATTTAATAGTACCTGGTTGACCGAGCTTTGCTCGGTTGAAAATTATATTTAGTATGAATCGCATACTGATAAAATATGAATAATGTTCTTCGATCTTTCCGACATAATATGAGTTTAAAAAGAATTGCGTGTACTTATGTACGCACGTAAGAAGTTATACTTCTTTGGCATCATTAATAATAAATATTCAACGTTAATAATTTTGACAGCTGTCATCCGAAATGTAGGTCTCAACCAGACCTACAACTTTCCCAAAGACACCAGTGCTCCAGGAGCAGCCGTTGCCGGGATATCTCGGTTCGAAGTTTGACAGCTGTCATTGGAAATGTAGGTCTTGACGAGACCTACAACTTTCCCAAAGACACCAGTGCTCCAGGAGCAGCCGTTGCCGGGATATCTCGGTTCGAAGTTTGACAGCTGTCATTGGAAATGTAGGTCTTGACGAGACCTACAACTTTCCCAAAGACACCAGTGCTCCAGGAGCAGCCGTTGCCGGGATATCTCGGTTCGAAGTTTGACAGCTGTCATTGGAAATGTAGGTCTCAACCAGACCTACAACTTTCCCAAAGACACCAGTGCTCCAGGAGCAGCCGTTGCCGGGATATCTCGGTTCGAAGTTTGACAGCTGTCATTGGAAATGTAGGTCTTGACGAGACCTACAACTTTCCCAAAGACACCAGTGCTCCAGGAGCAGCCGTTGCCGGGATATCTCGGTTCGAAGTTTGACAGCTGTCATTGGAAATGTAGGTCTCAACCAGACCTACAACTTTCCCAAAGACACCAGTGCTCCAGGAGCAGCCGTTGCCGGGATATCTCGGTTCGAAGTTTGACAGCTGTCATTGGAAATGTAGGTCTCAACCAGACCTACAACTTTCCCAAAGACACCAGTGCTCCAGGAGCAGCCGTTGCCGGGATATCTCGGTTCGAAGTTTGACAGCTGTCATTGGAAATGTAGGTCTTGACGAGACCTACAACTTTCCCAAAGACACCAGTGCTCCAGGAGCAGCCGTTGCCGGGATATCTCGGTTCGAAGTTTGACAGCTGTCATTGGAAATGTAGGTCTTGACGAGACCTACAACTTTCCCAAAGACACCAGTATGGCGTCAGTATGATGTTTACAAACAGTACCTCAAAGAAGTTATCCTAATGTTTCATAGATGGCGTCAGTATGATGTTTTTAAAATCTCTTTATCTCGGGAACCGAGCTTTTCTCGAACCTGGGACCTTGATAAATCGATTCCTTGAGCCGAAAACCCCCTAATCTGTAATTTTCATGAAAATCTTTGCAGCCGTTTCCGAGACGACAATGCATTTTGCTAAGATATGATTGCATTAATCTAGACAGTGCCAGCATATTATGTTTGAAGATGTGAAGGTTTCCGCAGTCAAGTTGACATTGACAACCGTTAGTAACTTCTCTTTTTCAAACGAATCATCAAAGTCGATGGCTCTTCAACATCTCAAAGGCTCGATTTGATTGCACCTTACCTACTCGTGTTAGACCTAATTGTTTGAATCACAATGTGCCTTTGATTAATTTGTCACTAATGACCAAACAACAATATACTAGTATGTGTACTGTGTCAGCCTGATTGATGACTCCGTTTTACAAAGTTGTACGATTCAAGTACTCGCGCAGTGCTTTACTACAGTCCATATTTATGTAACGACGATGATATGCTGCCGATCAAAATTCCAAATTATGCTTCAAACTACTATTTAATGTCATTATATACTTTGTGGATCAGACTAAGACCTTTTAACAGATAAATAATAGCCAATGTAATGCGTATCGATACGAGTAGGTATGCTCTAGCGGTCCCGTGCGCGAGCTCGTCTTTCAACCGGGCAGGGTCATGCCTTCCGGACCCCACCGCCGTAACCGTCTATCCCAAATCTATTGAATCTCTTTGTCGTCATTATCTCAATTTGCGCAATCAGGACGCCTCGGGTCAAGGTTTACCCGCAACCCGTTCGTCATTTATTGTGAAAAATAATATCATATTTGACCAAACTATGTTGCAAGTTCTGATTCAGCTGTTATTACTCGTATATCTTGTAAAAGCGGGTTCATATCTCCCCGTGATATCGTCAACTGCAAGTTGAATAGAACTGTCATAAACAGAAAAATGTCCGCTGCCCGATAAACCAGTTTATTGTTACAACATAAGTGACAAGAGACAGGCGTGAAGATTAAAGTATCCCAACAGCTGTGAATTCCAGCCGCGCTAGATCACTTGATGTTTTTGAACGAGTTATGGCAAACTTGTGACTTTATAATTGTATCAGTTTCAATAGTTTAATATTATTTCAAGAAGTCGAGTTTGCCTACTATCATTATTATTTTAACAGCTTAGTAAATTGAACAGTTAAGTATCTGTTATTGAAAAGCAAACTTTCATTGATAGAAACTTCGATTCTATCAGCATGTATTTCTATCGATATCGTTATATAGGCGAGTGGAGACCGGCCACATCTCGTCACTCGCCCCACACCGATGTCTGTGACCTGTTCTCAACTTTAAACATTATTACGTTACAATTTTACGACTCCGCCTTTATCCAGTAACGTCGCGGAAATTGAATCACGAGAACGTATTGCTTCCAGTCCATGACACAAATGTCACAATATTTCAGCATACGTACGTATCAGTATCGCGGGGCTAAATGAGCAATTAGGGCCAATCACGCATCGGGCAATAGTTAATTAAATGGCCGGTATCAGCCGTCGCTACACTGTATACCTGTACCTACTATATCTAATTTATTAGTACGTGCAACTGTAACGAGTGACAGTAACTCTACGTGGGAGTTCTGTAGCCACATACATAGCCTTCAGCTATCGAAACCTCAAGACCTTCGAAATAATCTGAAACTTTTCAGTAACTATTTTACGGTAAGTGATTGGTAAAGTGATTTTGGTAACGCACAGTTTAATATAAAATTGATTGTACCCAAATAGCATGGCGGGACGAGACACGTCGCCCACGCGGTCACGCCGGCTTGAGTCGTAGTCAGCCGCCATCAAAGAGTTCAGTGCCTAACAATTAAATTAATTTGCAATCAATACGATCATAGCTCTCACCGCCCCAGCGATTAACGTCTACACATTTCTCCCAGCGGCCAGCCGCACACGACTTGGCAAATGGACACTCATTACAAAGTAGGCAGAGCCTATTTGAACTTCTATACATGCATCGATCGCTGTCCCAGAAATCTGTCGTCTAAGCACTGTAATCTCGCTAGTCTCATTCGGAACAGTTCGGCTTGAATGATTGATTGAGTGAATAGTGTCAGATTTGAGGTAATGACCGCTAAACCTCGATCTAGGCTCCATCGTCTGGTTTACATAAAAATGTAGAAATTATAAACAAAAACGTGAAAAAAAATTATTATTCTATTTATTTGTTTATTGATATGTCGTAGTTAAATAACCATTTTGGAGTACAAATATTGAAAGTGAGAAGTTCGGAGCGCACCAAAATTGGAACCTTTGCTTATGGACTATAGTAAACCCGCCCTCGCTTCGCTTCGGGGAACCAGTTCCTTCAGAAATCTCTATAAATTTTAACAAATTATGTTAATCTGATGTCTAAGCTGTATTACTGCAAAGTTTCTTGAAAATCCGTTCATTAGTTTTTGCGTGGAAGAGTAACAAACCCACACACTCACTCATTCATTCATATACATCCTTACAAACTTTCGCATTTACAATATTAGTTATGGACTAAGTAATGTGAGACACAGACGCGGGCGCGGGCGGCGGGAACTTAAATTACTTGTCGCTATTAATCAAGGCTCACTTGTGACCTCGCATATCAATGAGGGATCTATGTTTTGAGCGGATCAGATCAAACCGCGAAGCCTTTCATTCAGAGATACTTGCTATGGAATGGGTCTGACGTCGGTTAAGGAAATCGTCGTTATGTTGCGTGTGTGACGCCTGAGACTGTGTTGCATATAAGGCACTTCTCACACAACGCTATTTATGAGCTACGCGACTGCAACGCAACCCAAAATTCGCTGTATCTGGCAATGTTCACTGACAGGAGACGCGTCTACGATGCGACTTCTGTCAGTCAAAAGTGTCAGATACAGCGAAATTCGTGTGTGAGAAGTGCCTAACTTGTATGATCACACGTACACATACAAGCTACCGATTACGTACAAATTACACGAGTACCATTTACATTTGTTTAGAGGTTTCCGCGTACTGTTCGAAAAGATCGATGAGGGGAGAGCCACACCCATTAGGGAGCCATTAATAATTTGAAGCAATGCTCAAAAAAGATACAAACAAAGTACTTATTAGAAATTATTATATCCTAATTGAAGCTACTAAACAAATGAATTCTTTCTTTAATATTGGAGACTTCGACAAAAATTTCCTTCATTTATCTGTTCTACTTATAAAACATTAAAAACGTAATGTTAGCATAAATTAGGTAGCAAACGCCTGTGAAAACAATAACGATGAAATTGGCCATCGCAACCGAGAGCAATTCACTGAATTCAAATCGACACAATTAGGTAACATAAACATCTAGTGCCGGTGTAGGCGTTGTGCCGTTCCTTCTCACACTCACAAAGGCGTAACACAGTGATCTGTACATCGTGTACATTAAATAATATTATATCGAGGCCAAATCAATTTCCCTGTAACTTTTGGCTGTCTTTTTCTATATTTTTTTGTCTGCGCGTTACACGCTAAATCCACTTAGAAAATAAATATGATGGCATATTTACTTCGAGTACTTGATTAGCACACTCATTGCCAAGCGTAAAATTTTCTTTTATTTTGTACTTATTGTGAAGAAAATAAGTCATTTATCACTCACTAGTAAGCCCGGCTTCGCTTCGTTTCGGGAAATACATTGGAGAAGTTGAAGTTGGGAATTAAAAATTCTCTGATAACTTGAACAATATGATTTGCTGCTATCTACATGAAAAAATATAAATGAAATGTTCATGATTACCAATTGATATTGTTAAGATAAAACTGTGATGTAGATGAAAAAATTTGAGCGTACAAAATAAAAGCTAGCGTTGGCGTTAAGTAGATAGTGTTTAAAAATAAAAGCTTCTAGTTAGAATAAATAACAAAGAGTCTACAAATGCGTATAATCAACGCATATTATCGTAAACAAAATCATTGAGTAGTAACAAAAAACGATGGTCATCGTCCTAATACGAGATTGCGATCCTTTCCCTAGTGGCCACAGTAGATGCCACGCACGTATTGCGCGAGTCAGTGTGAATGAGCTCTAAGGAATAGCCACGCGATGTCGCGATGTCGCGTTTGACAAAGAACCGCATCACACGATATAGAACGAACGGTATGGAACATCTCCCGCTCCACTATTCGATATAACATTTATAAGTAGAAGTAGTGGGAAAAAATGTCCCATTAGTCCCACGGTAGAACTGTTCAGTAGAACAGATGGGAATAAACCGCCGCGAGACCATGCCTGGCGCTTGGCGAAAGGATGTTTGGAATATGCGAGCGGTATACAATATTTCGACAGCTTGCTTCAGGCTTATTCTCACTTCACCTTTGTTACGTGTGGGATTAAAGGTGTTATTAAAAAGTTAGCAAATTGCATTTTACGGCGTATACATACTGATATTTTTAATGCGAAAGTGTATTTGTTCATTTGTCCTTCTTTAACGATGAAACGTAGCGATATTAAGATATGACTTTGTTGTATTGAAATTGGTATGAGGCTGGAGTATAACAAAAGCTACTTTTTAAGCGGCAAAACATGTCACTCCCATGAGAAAATCCATTATGATGCGTATCATTAATCAATATAAAAATCTCTTTCGTTATTGAGTGACAGGCGAGGCACAGCCGAGACTACTGAACGCAAAAATCTGAAATTTGGCATGTACGATCATACATGCCAAATAATGCTAGGGGAGTGTGGAGAAGCACTAATGCTACGGCTCCATCTGTGTATGCGTTCATGTTAGTGTTAATGTCGAACTACGCGTAGCTTAACGCACTAAGGACGCTTGGCTACATCTGCGTATTCAAGTGTATTCAATCATTTAATTTTCGAATTTCGCGCTGTCCCGATCCCGCCTGAAACATAGTAGGCGTACATCCTTGTTGTACCATATCGTGTCGTCTCGCTCTATTTGTAGGGCACTAAATTCGGCGCTAAAATCTGACACCTGATTTAGCGCTTAACGTTTAATGCCATTAGTAATGCCGCATACAATTAGCGCGCTAACCCCTTGGCTACATCTGCGTAATGTCAAATTTTGTGCATTAATTAACGCATTAAGGCGCAGGTGGAGCCGAAGAGTAAGAGAAGATTTTTGAAAGTTCTCCGGCTAACGTCATTTAAGGAAACCGTTGTTACGTAGTTGTCTGCTGTGCTGTGATTTAACCTATGGCGCAACACTACGCATCGCTGCTGACTATAGTGGACATGTGTGTAGCTGTGGAGACAGCTCAGCACACCCTGAGGAGTGTCCTTGTTGGAAATACAAACGGCGCATACTGGTCTCACGTGCGGACTGCTCATTCTCCACCGACAAAACCATTGTAAAAATCCATCGTAATAAGGTTCTAATTATGCTCTGGAAAAAGTAAAACACACATCGTGTTTGAAAATGAACGGAATGGCAAGAAAATTCGATAATTATTATAATAATGTCGGAAACTTGTCTTGTTCTACAATGTGAACTTATTTTACACTTTGGAGCCTTTCCAAGACACGTCGGCGTAACTCCCGACGTCCATATTATATGGATATAATTTTATCATTAATATTTTCGTACTAGTGACTATTCTATTTCGTACTAGTGACTATATAGGCGGCGATGCCGCCTCATTTTGTGGAATGCAGGGCATAACACTGCAATTTAAAACAATGTTTTCGAGGGATTCGCATTAATTTTAGACAAATTCTTATTTGTAAAAGCATGTTTTTGTGAAATAAATATTTTTTCATTTTCATTTTCAATTTTCATTTAAATAACAACCACCAAAACCAAATTGAATAAATCGTTTCTAAGCCGTCATATACTACACAAAAATTTTAAAAATCGCTGCTCTAGGATCAATTGCGTTACGGATTACCACAATAAACACACATTCAATAACTTATCACGCCACAAGTTACTGGCCGCGGCTATGCCCGTGTGAAAGTCGAAAAACGTCGAAGCACCGATAAAATTATCTCACGAGATTTAATTTGCAGGATCAAATTACCTGAACGAATTTCAAACTACCGATGTAACAAATTTCATCTGAATCCGGTCAGCGGATTCTTCATGAAAATGATCAAGTAGGTACCAAAGTACATACGTATATAAAGTTCCATAGTTTTATCTATGACAATAAAAAAATTCTAAACAATCTTTCATGTTTCATCCCCTATTTAAACCCCTTATTCCAGATAAAATGTAATCTATGTTCTTTCCAAAGGTCAACCCTATCTTTGTAGCAAATCCTCATTAAAATTAGTTTAGCGGTATAAGCGCGGAAGCTTAACAGACACAGTTACTTTCACATTTATAATATTGTGGAAGAGGTTTATAAAACCAAGTAAGCCAGTTACAACAGATTCCCACAATCTCTCGGATCGTAATCCGCTGATAAAGCGTTAGTATTGTATTAAGTTTCTTCTTTTGACGGGAGCCTCCGCCGGCGACAGTGATTGATTGGTACGAGTGCCCTAAACGGTTCAAAACAACCGCCGCCTGTAAATTATACTCGTCGTTAATTCCAAAATTAAATTTAAATTTTCCTCGGTAAAGTTTCAAAACTAAATCATTAACTGCTTACTGAGAAACACTTCAGTGAGACCTGCGCGTCTGTCAATATTGAAACTTTGAAAATTTACCGTAGAATCCGTTTGTATTTACTTTTACTTGGTGTTCCTTACGTATTTTTGTTGGTTTATGGTATTTTGGGTGCGTTAGGAAAAGGTAGGTAAGTTAAGAAAAGGTAAAGATATTTTTTTGAACTTATCTACATGATTGCGTGTACAATACCTAAACCACACCGACTCTTTCTTCAGTTTTGTGCATGAAACCGTGAATACCTTTATTACAATACATTCACGGTCCTTGCTTTTATTATGTTGTAGTTATATCTACCTCCTCGTAAGAATAATAAAGTCACAATATTGATGTATTCTGAGCTCTTACTGTTGTCTTTATTCTCGTAGTATGTTCGAATATAGCATAATTATAAAATGTACTTGTCTTATGATTATAATAAGGGTACCAAAACATTTATTCACGGTATGGAAGTAAAAAATATTTAGTATCTCAATTACAGATCGAGGTCATAAATACATCGTATTTGGCGCCGATATGAGTTCAGGATTGCAGTTTAATATCAGTCATCAAATATAATTAATTTATTTTAATTTAATATATTTATTTCAATTTACTAATGAAACAATTCAAAGCTGGATGGTAATGTTATGTAATAAATAAATTTTATGGAACACATAATAGGTACGTGCCTATACAATTTTTGGGTTTACCCTTGATTTTACTCCATCGTCAGATCCTCACTTAAGGACGGTCTTGTAAAAAACGAAAAAGAAATCGCTGGAGATATTTAAAAAATATATAGGCGTTGAATATAGAACTCCTCTTTTTTGAAGTCTGTTAATAAACGTAAATTTATTTTATCGTCATCTGCAAGCTAATAAGGCCGTTATTGGTCCTATAAATGTAAATTGAAGAATGCGGAAGGTCGCGGGGAAGTTAAATCCAAATGGAATATGCAAAAGGACGGGGGAACGATGCAATTACACTGTCGTCTCCAGCGAGAGTGTACGAACACGGAAATATAGAACGGTAATTAAGTGTTATTGGACGTGGGTACCGGCCGGCATGCTCCCCGTATGTATAGTTCCCGGAACAGGAGCATGCTGTACCTATCGGTCCTTCCCAACTGATCGCCCGTGCTAAGCAACAGCGACCGCCGCATACGTGACCGCTAGCGGTACAAATTCCTTAGTCGTTTGCAATTTGCATCCTTCGGAGAGCATGTCGAACCATTATTAGCAACTAGAGAACCGCCCGCGCTTCGCTTTGGGACCCATAGGTAACAGCCGCGTAGGTCCCGCTCCCGTAGGAATCTCAGCTAAACAGTAGCCTATAACATTTGCCTATGACTTAAGTAAATCACATGTAGTATTTGATAGCGTGATTCAGAACTTGCAAATGAATTTTACTAACGCCATCTATTAACAGCATCCGGAACTAAATATCTAGCAATTAACAAAACATCGATCTTCCCATGGGAATGAGATGTTTTTCCGCGGTAAAAAGTAGCCCACGTCACTCTCCACCCTCCTAACTGTCCCCATACACATAAATCATACCATATAATAGCCATGCTGCGACGTGAAAGAGTCACAAACAAACAGACAAACAAACACACTTTCACATTTATAATATTAGTAAGGATTATGAGAATAGTAGACCCTGTAGACTCTGTAGTGGACCATTAATGGTGCGTTGTCTGGTACCGGAGAAACGACTGCCGGGCGCTATCATATCCATGAACAACAATTTGATATTCTACGTCCACCCGATAAATATGTTGTTCTCCGAAACTTAGTTAAGAGTCAACGTCGTTTATTCAATCGAGTTAAGAAGTCGTTCGCCTTAATAGAAACGTTAGTTTAGTGTATACCGGGAATTACCGGCGAGTCTGGGCTTAAGTTATGTTAACACACTGACTACACGCCATTGGCGATGTTAATTACGAACTAACTTCTAACTAGCCCAGACGATAGAGACCGTACTGCGAAGCGAAGTGTTCGGAGTTCAAACCCCCGTCGGCGAGAAATATACATACGTCATAGAGGCACATAGGTCTCGTGTCGTGGTGTTGTTATTCATACCGAGACACAGAGAATCCTAGTACAGTTATTTACTAGCTTTTAATTGCAATAATTACTATGTTATCTTAATGTTAAAAAGTAAGTAAAAACTATTATTGATTTAGTATCTACCTATAGCTAAGAAAGTAGCAGTAAGAAACTGATCCAAGAAAGCGTAGAGTTGCCACAAGCTGTGTCACATTCCGCGCCTGACTGTACTTTACAATGCACTGCACACTGCATGCTTTTGGAAAAGTAATGTTTCTTAAATGAGTTTCCGTAATGTTTTCACTTTCTATATTGCAGTTTGCCAACTCGCCGACTAACTCCATCGTAGGAAACTCAGTTTTTCTCATTACCAATTTATCGCATTGTAACTACACATTGCCTGCGGCTTCGCCCACACCGACTTTGTGAATATTGGTCAATGACTGACTGCTTCTGTTATGTTAACATTGCAACGCTCAATGTAGTTAAGTATGGCCTTCAACCATTAAATAATTACATATTTTTTATCAGAGCCTGCGGTCAATGATAGAGTATTTTGCAAAAAATTAAAAAAGGTAGGTAATTAAAAAATAACTAAGTTGCAAGACTATACAATATCATATCCCACCAGAACCACATATCATAATTATAGATTTTTGGGGCGCGAACCCTTGCCGTCGTCTCCAGAACACTCTGTCAAAGTTTCATCACGAACTGATTAGTTTCAGAACTTTAGAGGACAAACAAATGTCATATTTATTAACAGTTTACAAGCGCACTAGCAATGTAACGTGTAGTGGTTGTAATGTGAGCACTCAGCTCAGTCGCTGCAGCTTGAATACCAATAAGCACCGTGGAGGTGGCCGCCGGACCGGGATCGCTCCACAAACTCTCTACTCGGTCACGCATGCATTGGCGGCCATAACCCATTAGAAATGCACTCTACGTCAAGCACTTAACAAAACTGTTGGCGCTTATGAGAGTAAATACTAAAATCAAATTATTCAGCTCGGTTCAACTTGAACCATACAAAGTTGAACACATTTTATTAAGCTATAAATTCAAAAATTAACAAAGACAATCCGATTCACTCTCGCAAAAGATGCACCAATCTTATTTTATACTACTTTTATTAACAAGCGTAAAATACATGAAAATTAAGAAACCTGGGCACGCGGCCAAGGGTTTCAAACTTATTTCATTACACGTTCCACCCGACCAGAGCCCAGTCTCCAGAGAGGAGAGGAAATAAATAAACTGGAAAATATTTAAGCGAAAGATAAACATTATTTCCTCCTTGATTCGTTTAATTACATGATTTACAACAAGCCACGCCACGCGCCTCGTCATATCTCGCGGAAATCGCGCGTCGACAGCCCTAGAGACATTTTAATCGAATCACAACGACGTAAAAGAGATCGGCCTAAGCGAAGGAAAGTATGTATGTATTTCGCTTGAAGAGCATTACATCCGTTACTGAGTTAATGTGTAGATACGTACATTACTTAGACGCTCCACTGGGTAATATCTACATTAACATTATGTAAAGATAAATAAATATAATTCGATGGCATTAGAAAAATCGAGCTCTAAGTGAGCAGCGGCCTTATCTCAGTCAAAATGTTGAGAGAGGCACATCCATCCACTTAAACCTTTGACGAAGCTGTCTTCGTCGTGCTCCCGGGGGCTTGGGAACTTCAAGCATAATGGAGGGAGGCTCAAATTTTTATATTGATTCAGTTGGTACCATTACCGAGATTGATGGATTAAGTTATTGTATTTGGAGCTCGATGAGGACGAGCCCGCTGTCCCGCGGGGCCCGCGGGTAACAACTCTAACAGTGAATTTGCTTATGTCGTAACAATTTTTTTCATGACACTTGTAAATTTACATGAACTTTACTAATTTGATAGTAGATAAGGACCTACATATGTACTTAGGTATATAGCACGTTTCTCATTTAAGATGATTATGTTAGAGTATGTAGGTACATAGCACAGCGTATTAGGTACATTTATCGATTCCTGATGGATATTAATATTGTAAAAAGTTTAAATAAATATGACATAACATAAAATGATATTCTTACTCTTATCTTCATCCGCAGCGGGCGTTCGCACAGCATTCTTCATTCTTGTTCCCGCTGCCCCGTAGCATTAGCCTCGATCCTCAGGTCATGGAGGCGAGAGAGTACACGTGGAATGCACATATTCCTTCGCCTGCATGGCCTGAGGAGCTGAGCTGGGTCGTGGACAGGTCGTCGACCGGACGCTGCTGCAGGCTGCAAGCTACCCTGGACTGGACAGTCTTCTCAAATCGAGAAGTTTACCGACACTTCGATTTGAGGAGTTACTACAGCAAATAATAAATTTCACATTGCGATTCTCAACTCCATAGCCATAATCCTAGACACCGTATTCACAAACAATACTTCCACTAAAGCACGCATGTCGAGATCAACGCATACATAAACAGCTTTACGTAGATGTACAATCGGAGCAAAATACGTGCCCTGATAGCACTCAGCGAATAAAACATCTCGCAAAATGCTTTGAAACAAGATTTGTATCATTTAAACTTCTTTGTTTACAAAACGACACACAACATTTTATTTAACGCATTATTAACATAGTTGTCACTTGAAAGGCTGCTGGATCCGCTTGGTTACGTTAATACGTATGGTATTTTATTAGATAGTCTAGAAATATCAAAGATAGTCAATTAATTCAGCGACCTTTGGGAACACACCCCTTACTCGTAGGCAGCGTGGTGTACTCGTACGATCCGGGCTTCTACAATAGGGAATATGCATGATTTTTTTTTATTGTTTTTATAGCTCATTTATGTTAATATAATACCGTAAAAAAATATACGAGTCATGGGAAAGTCCAAATTTATTTTAAATTAATTAATGAAAATTGCAGTGACATAAAGCCGATTCAAACGCCGCCCTTTTGGCGCGTTCTATGGTGACGTCATCGTTCGTCAGGTTGGAGTTGTTTACTAACAAGTGGTTATGAGCGAGGTTGAGAAAGAGTATTTTATAGTATTAAATTTACGTTTTCTAGTTTAATTTCATAAACGGAAGTATGGATGGAAACCGAAGACCTTATTTTAAGTACTGTATTGTACCTATGTGCAAGAATACGAGATGGAACGCGCCGGACAAAGTATTTTTTCATGTTCCATGGGATGCTTATATATTGGTGTAAAATTGTGAAAAGAGATATTATATCTACAAAAAGCACTGCATACTGTTGCGAAGATCATTTTAACGTAAGAAGAAAATAATTATTTCTACCAAATATTAATAGTTTTGGTTTAATTTGGCTAACAAAAGTACAAACCCTAAAGAGTTGTTGTAAGATTCTCGTTCAGATCTAGGATAAAAACAGATTTGATTATAAAGTATTCCCAAACACGGTTTTATTTATTAACAACCATTTATTCCTAAAATGTGATATGAAGGATATAATATAATTTGTATGTAGAAGGTAAACGTCTAAATCTTTACAGGTTATGTTAAAGACTTTTATGAATTACTTAGAAAAACTGTACGAGAACCATGTACCTAAATTAAATATCTATCACTTCCTCACCTTGCAGCTTTGACTCCCCTAATTTCAGCTGATGTAAAATCATTATTTGAGGCGAAGTACGAACTCATCATGAAAGCATCTATGTACAGTAGTACACTGGAGCTTGGTGCTCAATAAAAGATGATGTGATGATGAACAATGGGCTTAATTCTGGACTTTGCAAATACAATTATCATCTAATTTAATTTAATACGTGAGAAAGCTTATTCACTGTGCGCTCCGTTAATAGAATGTTCGAGTCCGAATGTACGTAAGTCGCGGGTAAAATATAATTTTCACCACACAAACTACCGACATTATTGCGAGCGCCTGCACAAGTTTTCAAAGCAATTTGACGTCAGTGAATGTAACTGTAGGCGCAAACAATCAATTATCGGAAGATTATCCGATTGCGCCTTTTGAGATCCACTTTCAGACATTGTTAGTCATTCAACACATCACTAACAAACAAAAATCACGCAAGAAGTATACGATAAACTCTGAAAGCAATCAAATTAACTGAAATATAAATGAAAACAGCTAGTTCTAGTATGTTTTTGACATGTCCATCGCGAAGGAAGACGTCACGCCGATGTCTAACCAATGGCGTTGCGTTTCGACATTTTAAATTTGCCTCGTAAAATTTGCACTTTTTATAAAGGAGATGTTTCATTTTGGGCGGCGACTTTGTACATTTCACCACAAAAAGAGAAAAATATACTGATTCACAGAAAAATATCAAAAAAATTATTAGATTAGCCGTTCTCTGCAGAGAAATTATTTTCAATAAAATATTTTTACGCACAACAACATTGGCGGTTCCATGACTCCGAAATAGAGAACTATCAAAATAAAAATAAATATAAACGTGTCTGTTGTCTGTGATTAGTTATTGAGCTCTGAAGTTTAGAATGCCAGTGACATTTTTCGACATTCCGAGTGTTTCTTTGAAGTGAACAACATTAGTGCTATTTATAGTGATCAAGTGAATATCTACCTACGGCTTTGTTTTTTGGACTCCTGGATCTCGCAGTACTTGTTTACCCGGCTTTCGTTTTATGGACCTCGATTTTGCTTGTGATTTGGTTTTTTGTTGTTTCCGTTCAATAGCTTTTGCGCATACTTTTTAAGGTTTGTAGATCGTCTCATTATAAGACAGACAAATATTGAGGCACCGGCTTCAGTCCTGGATGGCATATTACTATTAGAAGATGGTTGAAATGAAAAAATAAAATATGAATAAATAAAATGCTGTTTTTTATTTACTTCTGTCGTATCTAAAATATTTAAATACAGAAATTGCAACTGCCATACAATTATCCAGCTTCACTTTAGGTTCATACTTATTTAAGTAATCATTGGCATAAAGTAATATGCGCGTTTTAGTAGTTGGCGTTTCCAAACTGCTTTCAGCGTCGATTCAGACCGATCGTTACCTATGTCGATATCGTTGACGATCGAATATTACATTATATATCGGAGTCTGAGATCTCAACAAAAACCCATGCAAACCATTGAGATATTATGTACTAAAGATGCAAACGTGAATATCGTGACATTAAATCGACTGCTATACATTAGCAGTATAGCTCTTGGAGATCTATCGTCACGATTTTGTTCGGATTAATCGAAGCGACGGATTGCACCGTTTAATTAGATAAGATACGCTTAATAATGTTAATAATAAAAGACAGATCCAACAAACCAAATCCAAAAAGATCGTCGGGCTTATATTTTATATTTTATCATGCATTGGACATTGACACATGTTGACACGCCTAATATGACATTAGAATAAATCAAGTTTATCAACGTCATCAGCAGTCGATTTGTCCACCATACTGTCTCATGGTCTAAGATCCGAATCTAAGTCGACTTTCACCGGCTTGATAATAGAATCAAACTTATTTTATAATAAATTTCGTATCTTAGAAAATATATTAAAAATGGGTTGACAACAAAAATCCTGGACAGAATATTTTTTATTATTTTTTAAAAAATAATTTTTCAAAAATATTGCATGATGAAGATAATAATAAAATATTATACTGGACTTAAAGTATAAAACATATAGAATGTGCAGACTATTATCAAATCGAGTGAAAAGTAACTAGTATTGACATACCTGTTTATACCTGTCTACCCAGTAGTTCGTCCAGGTAAATAATAGTCTACCCTACGTCTGCACATTCTATATGTTCTATACTTTAAGTCCAGTATAAAATTTTATTATTATCGTCATCATGCAACATTTTTTATGAAAAATATTTTTTTAAAAAATAATTAAAAATATTCTGTTCAGGATTTTTGTTGTCAACCCATTTTTAATATATTTTCTAATATACGAACTTTATTATAAAATAAGTTTGATTCTATTATCAACCCGGTGAATGTCGATATAGATTCGGATCTTCTACTATCAGTGTTACAATGTATTATCCATAAATTGAATTATTGTCGCCAAACTAAGGTGAAATCAAGAATTTGGATGATATGGAACGCTTTCAAATAATATGAGCTACTTCCTATTGAATGTACAGTGTACCCGCCCAGGCGCCATACATTTCTGAAACATCTCCTTTATTTTAGTGATTTTAAAAAGATTAAATAGAAAATAATGTGACAGATATCATTATTTTAGCGATAACGACTGTACAAAAAATATTTACTTAAATTTGAATGACATGCATATTCCCTATTGTGGTTGTATGAATATCGTTATACCCAGTAACATGCACGATAATCGCATTGAATCCGACAAAAACATTATTGGTTGACTTAGGACCTGGGGATCAAACGCTTTAAGCCACAGGTTTAATTCCATATATACTTATCTTAATATATATAAATCTCGTGTCACAATGATGGTCCGCGATGGACTCCTAAACCACTTAACCGATTATAATAAAATTCGCACACCATGTGCAGTTCGATCCAACTTGAGAGATAGGATACTTTAAATCTCAAATTATAGTCGCAATTTTAATTTATTGCTAATTATTTGTCTCTTATTATTTGACAGTCACAATATTATTTGACAGTCACAATTATCTGTTAACTCCAAATGATTCTAACAGATGTCGATACCTTTCGACTGGGTTGAGTAAGTAATCAATAGATGGCGCTGCTATGGTAAATCTAACTTGCACCAATGCGAAGCCGGAGCGGGTAGCTAGTATAATATAATGATCAACAGCGGGTGCCAGATAACTAACAGAGATACGACAAATCGAATGAAAAGTTGAGTTAAAAGAAAAAGTTTCTGAACAAAGTGAGTGTTGAGAGAACTATCACAAATTAAATTTATAGAGCCGGTTTTCAGCAGAAATTCAGCGCTTTGAGATAAGTGGAATAATTTATTGATGCTGGCTGCTTCATTTGTAATACGACTACTGAAAAATTGTGAATTACAGCACAGATTAAAACTGAAAGCGAATGATAACTTTAATATCTCTCTTACTTTTCTGATTTTCTGTTTACTAAACACAGCGATAACAAGCGGTGATACGTAGCCTAGTGGTTACGAATTCTATTCGGGGGATCCGGGTTCGAAACCCATAGCATACACTTCTGACTTTTGAGAGCATTTGAAATTCAAATTCGAAATCATTTACCATGTAGGTTATTATGTTGCAGTAAAACTTCTACCAGGTCATCCAGTAACATAAAAGTCGAAAGATTGAGCTGTAATATTATATTCAATAATTTTCGTGTAGTTAACTGTGGGTCTAATTGAATGAACCGTTATAATAATTACGTTTATACGAAATGAACATCCCCAATGTATATGAAACAACTTACAAAGTGTAATTACCAACGATGTCCCTTTGCCGGTACCCGCGCGGCTATTTCAGTAAAATCTAAGCTTGAAGATAATTTTGACACTTTAATTAAGATGATCAACGTGATAGTTCAACGGTCCTTACAGATCCCTACAATTATAACGACCGTGGCCAACGTGTTCAATCTCATGCGTAGTTCTCGCCTCACGCGCACCTGACGCTACAGGATAATTGGTGGCAATCTAGACTCACGCGAGTTACGATGATTTCACTAAATACCGAAAGCTACATTATGGAAGTTGTCTATCTTCAAAGTGTTGCCGTTTAAAGAAAGTTACACGAAACGGAAGTTCACGTCTTAAAATAGATATTATGTACCTACTTATTCCTTAATCGCTTCTTAAACCAATTAATGATATGATCAGCAAAATCAAATCAGGTACAAGAAACTTTATTTTCCCTTTTACTAATTTGTTCAAGAAGCAATTCAAAAGTAAGAACATGACTGTAGAACTGTTCGTTAAAACACCTAAAACATCCAATAACTCATTATACAAACATTATATTGTATGAAAAGCAGTTCTATTTAAAACTATGATATTTCAACGTCTAGAGTCGAATTTAAACAACAACTGAACAGTCGTAATAATTTTTGGTTTTTAATTTGTGTATGAAAAACATCGGGCAGCGGGCGGGCTGCCCATAGCGTTCCAAGATAGCATATTAGTTGATTAGTTTGTTAGTTTGTTAGTCTGTGTTGTGTGCTGTCTGCCTCCTACCTATAGTGACATGGTGTCGACTTCCTTGTTCTCAGTGGCATGCGCTTGTACGTTCTTCGAAAAACAAATATGCTTCTTTAATGGTTGATAATTAACGAAAATAAAAAGTATAGTGAGATTATCAGCAGCATCATGTCATTCGGTATCCTAGTATATGCATCACAATTTTGGCAAATTTAATCGCAAGTGAACGTATTATCAACTATAGGTAGATATTCATTGCTACTATTTCTATTTACAATATTTCAGTGAAACTAATCGTACTTTAACTAAGTGCCTATTCTTGAACGTAACGACGTCGTAATTAGAAGTTTGATAGAACGATAAGCGGATCTAATGCTAATACAATACATACTGACGGTACATGAGCCACTGAAAATACTTCCCAAGCGTTGCTAACTAACACCAACGTAGCGCGCTACACAAACATGTTATTGTAATGATCTATTAAAAAACAACAGTCTCACATAGCTTTATAATCATTAACTGTAAACATTAACTGTATTAATAAATGCATTGTTTCCGATAATTTGATGACAAATTGACTTTATGTTTCTAAATGTGTTAATTATAATTATTATTTATTTATTCAATTCAATTCGATAAGTTTAAGCTATACTCATGTAATAGATACGTAAACTACTACAATATTTATACTATAACAACAGATAAGTTAAATGTGTCTTATGATCAAATCGATTATCAAGATCACTTTCTTCAATCTAATGAATATGTTCCTCTTTCAATTCCACAAATGCTTCTTCCGTCTATAACATCGTGGATAATGTAAAAAAACTGAGCTTTACACTTTAACCAGATTGAGGTAGTATTTTATGTTCATTTGTCGTAATCACCTAAAATGTGCGAAAGTAATCATCATGCAGGGCGGTCAGGGACTACGGTAATTGTCCCTGACCGCCCTCGCCTCACCTGTGTGGGAACATTCGCACAGAAACTTTTGGGCTTTACAAAATAATGAGTAAGTATTATCGTTTGTCCTAAATAAATAAATTAATTAATTAATTACGAAATTTTATTCAAATATGGAGCATAATTTAGATAAATTTATGACTTTCCATCAAAACATACGCCCGAACTATTCAACATTCTACCGACATCTTTATTATTGTTAGAAACTTCCAAAAACTTCTATCTGGAATGAATAAAATCTGAGCTCATATATAAAGTAGATATTTAAAAGTAGCCTCTCATAACTAGAAGCTGTAATAATATACCTTCAACATTTAATTAGCGAAGAACTGAGGCAAAAAAATATATTTTACCTTTCTCAATAGTAATATCGATAAAAAAAGAAACTTATTGTTTCTTGGTATTGAGATACACCGATAGAAAAACAATTATCTTTTGTAACTATGAGCCAAATAGATTTTTTGTATAAATTCAGACTCTTTTCTTTGAACGTTAAATTGTGCATTGGATTAATAGCGAGAAATTAATAGTTAATATGAGACGCCGCAAAAATGCTTACTTAGCATGCCTATCTCCTCATTGTTGAGGAGGCCTAGAGCCTTGAGGAGGCCTAGAGCATGGTGCCCGGAGCCTAGACTACGGCAGTACTAGTATACTCTAGGCATTTACTGATAAGAAATTCAGCAAATGTCTAGACTATACTCTGAATGAAAAGAGACACGTGGTCAGTATTGTCCCGTTCTTTGGTTGAAACCAAAGTATGAAATTAATTAGAATTTTAATGAAAACATGTTAAATATGATTATATTTAAACAAAATATTATGATTGTGCAACGACTGGAAAATATAAAAGTAGAATTACGCAAAAAATACCTCTACAGACCCGGAATTTTTGATTTAGCGTAGATTGTATTCCCAAACTTTTGAATTACTTTGTGCTAAAGCTTAATCGATTTACCACGGTAATCGGAAAATACCGCACGTACCTACGTCCAAAAAATACATTTCCTCAGCTTGCAAAGACCTTCAGAGAACAGTGTGTGTATCAGTGCATCAACTTATAAAGTTTTAAATACCTACATCAAGTTAAGCAATTATCCAAATCTTTATGTCGATCTATGTACATATATTAAAAAGTGACGTTATCTTTCTAATGGAAGACTAAAGTATCCACCACTGATTACGATCCACTCCAATAGATTAGGATGGCTTGTAAGCTCATAATGTCGCTTACATTAGATGCGCTGAGTTGCGAGTTGCACCATATCTTAGCACAGCTCCAGTCACGGTGCTCAATTATGAAGTAAAGCGGCAATGCAAAAGCCCTATTACGGCGTCGCTCACAGACATCGGAACGGCTTTATCCGAATTACTTCATACATCAGTGTCGCGCACAGGGCCGGCCCGCCGCCCCGCCCCCTGCCCCGTTGCCCCGTTGCCCCGCTGCCCCGCCGCGACAACGACTTGTTCCGTCTCCACACCATTCGCATAATTTACTAATCAGTGACGATTGCCGGATTTAGCATTTTTATTGTACCGTTATTGCGGTTCTATTACCGAAACCTTGTTATTCTGTCTGGCACACTCCCGAACTTCCTTATTTTACGCGACCTTGTAAATAAATAAACAAAAGGCCTTCAAAACATTGCCATTATTTTGGAGGAAGTCACTTTTGCAAATCGAACCGTAAAAGTAATTTAACAAAATTGAAAAAAATAACAAGTAAGTAGTAAAAAACTAAGTATTTTTTACATTTAGTATGATACGTAGCTTCATAAACGTTTTTTCTTTGCTTGTTGGAGGCCACTCAGTGAGGTAACAGGCCCGGTGTTTCTAGATACGCGAAACTTTTAAAATCTGCCTCTATTCGCTACCCTAACCCGTTTAGCCACCTCTAGCAAGTAGAAGATTCCGAAAGAAATTCGCGGTAAAGTTTTCTATCGCAAACTGTAGTTCGCGATCTGATGTCGGCGCCCGGAGGAAAC
Source organism: Hesperia comma (assembly GCA_905404135.1). Lineage (NCBI taxonomy): Eukaryota > Metazoa > Arthropoda > Insecta > Lepidoptera > Hesperiidae > Hesperia > Hesperia comma. The sequence continues at coordinate 142,564 of FR990015.1, read as the reverse complement.
TTGCAAGTACAGACAACATACTTGTAGTTCACACAACGACGGAGAAAGCGAACTTGTCTTCTACATTATTAGTACTCGCAGTACTTTACCTTTGTAAAGTTCCGATAGGTATCCCAGGATCGCAGTGTGCTGTATAACTTGTGCGGCTCAACCAGGCGCAGGCAGGAATGGAATGGCTCAGTCTAATAAACAATAAGTTAATCGGGTAGTACGCTGCAATGCCCACTTATTGTAGTAGATACTATTGTCATGATCAATGATTATAAACCTTATAAATTATAGGATCTTTAGACGTATATTGATCGAGGTACATCTGCTAAGACTGCAATGCGAATTACGAGTACATTCGCAGCTCTGTGATTATAGTGGTTGGTCGTGTAGTGACTTTATATTGTTACGTGTCAGGAGTATGGGGTTCGAGAAAATGCCAAAATGTACCACAAAGACTTTATTGAACTCGTAGAAACACAATTACACACTGTACACAGTACACACCACAACACTATGCACGTAGGTACTCGTAAACACGCTCGACGAACACTGTATCGCTCGTAGAAATCACTTCACTTCTCACTTGTATCGCTCGTAGGTATCGCTGGTATCTTCCTGGTTCCGTTTCCGAAACTAGAATGTCCGCACTTGATCGATCGCCCCTTTTTATACCACTCACGCACCATTCATGGCAATCGAGAACATTCCCGCTAATTCCGCGGACCCGCTCCAAACAAGATTCGAGAACGTTCCTTGCAACCGACTTTCGCCCGTATGACTATTGCCGTAATGGTCGAAGCGTCGTGCGCGTGCGTACTTTCGAGACGGCCGTCCATTGTTCTATTGTTTCGCCTGGCATGTTTATGGCCCCTATTGTTTATTGTTTAGCGAGGTACGCCAGGGCTGTCACATTGCCCCCCTCTTAGTCATGCTCGTCCCGAGCATTATTCGATCCATGAAATGGTGCCAATCTGTCCACGTGCACGATCTTCGGCTTTCTTCTGTCCCCCTGTCTGATCCGGTAGGTCACGTCATTAATCCTCGTGACAACTGTGTAGGGGCCTTCCCATCGTGCTTGTAGCTTCGGAGACTTCCCTTTCTTCCGCAGTGGATTGTGCAACCATACAGAATCTCCCTCCTTGAAACCATGTTTCCGAGCATCGCGATCGTAGCGGGTTTTCATCTTTTCGCTGGTCTTCAAACATTGCTCTCTTACAAGATCATGTGTCTCGTCCAATTGTTTCCGTAAGTCCGCGATGTATTCAACGGTTGGTTTCGGGGCATCTGGCGGTGTTCCGGTAAGCAAATCCAACGGCAGACGCAATTCTCTTCCGAAGTTAACTTTAGCCGGTGTAAATCCCGTAGACTCGTGAATGGCAGACCGATATGACATCAGGAACAGAGGAATGTACCGATCCCAGTCTCGCTGATGTTCCTCGACGACCTTGGCCAAGTGATTTTCCAACGTTTGGTTGAATCTCTCCACCATGCCGTCAGATTGAGGATGCGCCGGTGTGGTACGTGTCTTATTTATTCCCAAAAGTTCACACATCTCCTGGAATAACGTCGACTCGAAGTTCCTGCCTTGGTCGCTGTGTAACTCCAATGGTACACCAAAGCGGCATACTACCTCCTGGACAAGTTTCTTGGCCACGGTCTTCGCCTCTTGGTTCGGAGTTGCAAACGCTTCCGGCCATTTACTGAAGTAGTCTTGTACCACTATGATGAATCTATTCCCGTCTTCCGTCTGAGGGAATGGCCCAGCAACGTCTATGGCGATTCTCTCCCAAGGGGTTCCGACGTTGTACAGCTGTAGTTTCCCTTTGGATCTAGTGCGGGGCCCTTTCACTGAAGCGCACACTGTACACTTCCTGCACCAATCTTCGACGTCCTCTCGACACCGCACCCAATAAAAGCGTTCTCGTATCTTTACGAGGGTCTTCTTGATGCCGAGGTGCCCACCAGAAGTGCCATCGTGTACGAGCTTCAGCAAATCAGCCACTTTACTTCTAGGGATAACCATTTGCAGGGTTCGTTCCCTTCCGTTGAGTGACTCCCAGATCCGGTAAAGCACGCCATTCTCTAGTGTAAGGCTGTCCCACTGAGCCCAGTATGCCTTAGTCGTGGCGCTCGATGTTGACACGTCACTCCACAGGGGCCTCTGTCCTTTGGCTTTCCATTCCATGATCAAGCTGAGGTCTTTGTCTTCCTTCTGAGCTTGGCTTACTTGCTCCGTTCCCCAAGACTCGTCTAGGTCCTGCATCCTTATTACCCTGACCTCTTCTTTAGCCTCATGCTTGATGCAATGTCGACATTCTTCGGAGCATGGGCGTCGTGATAGGGCGTCGGCATTCGAATGAGCTCTTCCGTTGCGATGCTCTATTACGAAGTTGAACTCTTGAAGCTGTTCGATCCACCTCGCGACCTGGCCTTCCGGGTTCTTGAATTGCAGAAGCCACCTCAGAGCAGCGTGGTCCGTCCTTATTGTGAACTCGCGTCCCAACAAATACTTGTTGAAGTGCTGAAGGGTCTTCACCACAGCCAGTAATTCTCGCCGAGTCACACAATAATTTCTTTCCGGTTTCGAAAGGGTCTTGCTAAAGTACGCAATGACCACCTGCTGGCCGTTCTGGTCTTGGGATAATACTCCTCCGATGCCAGTATTGCTAGCGTCCGTGTCCACTATGAATCTCCCTTCCCTTCTGGGATAGCCAAGAATCGGAGCCGAGCACAGACGTTCCTTTAAGCGAACAAACGCATCTTCGCAATCGGAATCCCAACTGAAGATTCTCTTGTCCTCCGTGAGACGGTGTAATGGCTTGGCTATCTCTGAGAAGTTCTTCACAAACCGACGGTAATAGGCACATAACCCCAAGAACGCTCTTACATCGGTCTTGTTCTTTGGTGTCGGCCATTCTTGAACAGCTCTTATCTTGTCTGGATCAGTTCGAACACCTTCGTCCGAAATGATGTGTCCCAAAAATGATACTTCCTTCTTGAAGAAGTCACATTTCTTCGGATTGAGCTTTAGGTTGGACTCACGGAATCGTCTGAATACCTTCTCCAGATTTCGCTTGTGTTCCACGAAGTTTCGTCCCATGACTATGACGTCATCGAGGTATACCAGACAAGCGTCCCCCAAAAGTCCCACCAACACTCGCTCCATGAGACGCTCAAAAGTGGCAGGAGCGTTACATAATCCAAAAGGCATTACGCGAAACTGCCATAAGCCATTTCCGGTTCCGGTGGTAAAGGCGGTCTTCTCTTTGTCTTCTGGCCGGACTTCTACTTGCCAGTAACCACTCTTCAGGTCGACCGTCGAAAACCACTTCATTCCACCAAGCATATCCAACGTGTCGTCAATCCGGGGCAGAGGGTAGCTGTCCTTCTTGGTAACGGTGTTAAGCATCCTGTAGTCGACACAGAATCTAGTACTGCCATCCTTCTTCTTCACGAGTACCACAGGTGAACACCAAGGGCTAGTTGACGGCTCGATCACCTTGCTGCGCACCATGTCCTTGATCATTTCTGCAACTTCGTGTTCCTTTGCCAATGGTACTCGTCTCGGTCTTTGCTTGATCGGTGAAGTATTGCCGGTATCTATTGGGTGAGTGACAAGATTTGTTCTTCCAAGGTCGCTATCTCCTCTGGTAAAGATGTCCTTGTAGTCCATCAACAACTTTGCTGCCTGAGTGTATTCTTCAGTGCTCAAATTCCTCCTTGTCGCCTCCAGCAAAGATGTCATGTGATCCGTTGATCCAGGTTTGACCGAGTTTTCTTGGACCTTCCTCAAGCTGTCCACGGCTTCACATCGGCCAATGACCGTATTCTTTGCGAGATGTATCGGCATGCTGCTAAGATTGATGACCTTTAACTTAGCGTCGCGTTTGGTCATGAGCAGTGTCCTTGCCGTGATCCAACTGGGATGATCTCCATAGTCTTCCACTACGACACATCGATTCAGCTGTATCTTTTCGGGAAACCTAACCTTGACCAAGGTTTCCGATCTGGGTGCCAGCTTCACTGTCCTCGAACAGTACACTGCTCCTGAACATGAACCCTCCAAGAAGACTTCTTGATCCGGGAAGCTTAACACTCCTTTCGCTATGTCAACTATGCAGTGATGTGCCCGTAGAAAGTCCAGTCCGATAATGCAGTCGTCAGTTATATTCGCTACTAAAACAGACTGCGTGTAAATGTCACTTCCGAGTTTCAGTCTTGCTTCCGTAACTCCTAGGACGGTCACTGGCTGGCCTGTCGCTGTCTGCAGATTGCATGATGGTCGTCCATTGTCCCACATGATAGTCCGCTTGAGTAGTTCTGGTCGAACGATGGATTTCGATGCTCCCGTGTCAATAGTAAAGCGACAGGGTATGCCATTTATTTCTCCAGTAGTTACGAGGCTGTTCCCGTCACAGGCTTGTGATACCAATACAGTAGGGGCTCGACGAAGTCCAGCCAGTGCCCGCCCCACGGCGCTGGCGCCTTTTAGTTTAACGGCTCCTGCGTGTCGACTTGGGTAGCCGTCGACACCGATTTCGGTTGCTTTCGAGTCCGGCAGTTAATCCTTATGTGTCCTCGTTCACCGCATCCGTAGCAGATAGGCCCAGTACGAGGTTGGATCGCCGCTACGACTTCGCGCACCTTACAACTTTTGTAGTCGCTTCGTACCGCTTCCACTTCAAGGGCATGCGCCAAAGCTGCTTCCAATGTTGCGTGATGCCCCAAGCGCACCGTTGCTCTCACCTCGGGATCCCGTATGCCGCTGACGAAGGCCTCTAATACTTTGTCTTCGACAGGTGTGGAACTCGACGCATAGGCTCGGCGTACGAGGCGCTCGATCTCCGTAGCCCATTGTTGCAGTCCTTCGCTCGACCTCTGTGACCGGTCTTTGAGCTGCGCGCGATATACATGCTCAAGGTGCTTCTCCCCGTATCGAGATTCCAATGCCTTAAATAGCGACTCCAAGGTGCGTCGCTCGGCGGGCAGGTTCTCAAGGACCAGCAGTGCCTCCCCTCGAAGAGCTAAGGTAAGTGCCGCCAACGAGTGCTCGTCTTCCCAGCCGTTCCCATTTGCAACTACCTCGAACTGGTGCCTGAACGCTGTCCACGAGGTCGTGCCGTCGAAACTTGGAACCTTAAATTTCGGTGCCCCAGGAGATGAACTGGTTGCTGCCGTGCTCATAATCTTTATTTTTTGCAGCTTGTTGTCCAAATCCACGAGCCTAGTTTCGTGGGAGTTCACTGACGCACTGAGGCTGTTGATTGACGCGTCATGGCTTTTGAGGGCTTGGTCGTGCTCGGATGTACGCACTTTTACCATTTCTAGGTCCTCCTTCACGACGTTCAAATCTCCCTGGAAACCATCCAGCTTTGCGTCGATTGCCTCCATGGTTTTGCGCTGGCTCTTCATATCTTCGCGCTGGCTCTCCAATTTACTTTCCAGGCTCTTCACGGCTTCGCGCAGGCTCCGCTGTATGGCTTCTCGCTGGATTTCCATGGCTTCGCGCTGGCTCTGCTGTAAGGCGGCTAATAACGAGGCCATATCGAATGCATTCGGTGTCGGCGCTGATGCAGCTGATGTATTCGAAGGTTCAGCGGCGGCCTCCGTTTCCGTGCGGTCACGCCCGGGCGACTCCATCCGCGCGGCATCCAATGCCGTCTGCCGTCGCGTACGAATCCCGTCTTCACTTTGCGGTACTACAGGCATCCCACTTCTGACACCAATTGTTACGTGTCAGGAGTATGGGGTTCGAGAAAATGCCAAAATGTACCACAAAGACTTTATTGAACTCGTAGAAACACAATTACACACTGTACACAGTACACACCACAACACTATGCACGTAGGTACTCGTAAACACGCTCGACGAACACTGTATCGCTCGTAGAAATCACTTCACTTCTCACTTGTATCGCTCGTAGGTATCGCTGGTATCTTCCTGGTTCCGTTTCCGAAACTAGAATGTCCGCACTTGATCGATCGCCCCTTTTTATACCACTCACGCACCATTCATGGCAATCGAGAACATTCCCGCTAATTCCGCGGACCCGCTCCAAACAAGATTCGAGAACGTTCCTTGCAACCGACTTTCGCCCGTATGACTATTGCCGTAATGGTCGAAGCGTCGTGCGCGTGCGTACTTTCGAGACGGCCGTCCATTGTTCTATTGTTTCGCCTGGCATGTTTATGGCCCCTATTGTTTATTGTTTAGCGAGGTACGCCAGGGCTGTCACAATATGTATAAGTCCATGTATGAATAAACATAAGCGGGTTATAAAGTCGATAATTACATTATCAACATGTTATTAATTATACATGCGTTTGTGTTGGTGGCCAATGAAATTATATTATTTAAAACGATGTAACAGTATCTACCCAACTGTCACTGACTGAAGAGACGGCAGGCAATAAGACAGAAAATTGTAATTCCTTACTTTTAATTTTTTGTGTTCATTAGTTTAATTTTTTCGCACCTAAGTTACTACACAATAAAATATACCACGAGTTTTTGCGCGTAGCTTCACCTGCGTGACAAAAAGCAACGTCAAAATACCTCTACGTAATGCGGTGATAGCCTAGTAGTTAAGAATTCGGCCTACTATTCGGAGGATCCGGGTTCGAATCCCAGGTCTCGCATCTCTGATTTTTCGGGATTATGTGCGTTTTAAGCATTTAAATCAAGTCACGTGCTACGAACGGTGAAAGAAAACTGAAATAAAATGAAAGTAAAGTTAACGGTACCGACATTTCTGAAGAGTATTATACTTCGCTTTTAACCCCGTTAAATTATCTCATGTTCTCTCCTAGGGATTAAAATCATTTTATGTACTTTCCCAAGGTCAGCTCTATATCTGTACCTACCCACTCGTAAGTTCAGTAAAATCGGTTCGGTGGTTTAGACGAGAAAGCTTCACGGATATAGTACAGACAGACAGAACGACAGAGTTTCTTTCGCATTTATTATATTAGTTACCATAAGTTTTGGGGTAAATTCTTCAGCTGTGTCGGTTTACAATAAAAAAAACATAATTATCTATACTCAGTACACAACTTTATGTTCAAGAAACTACGCAGTTTCCGTTTCAAAAATATGACGAATGTTTTTGTTTTCCAAAAATAAACTCGATATAGAAGTTTCACTTTAAAAAATATTTACTATCGTTCCTTTTCAATTCTACGATTCTTCTGCAGAGCCGAGCCAGTCAGGGGAATCAAATTATGTGTCATCCGATTGTGGCTCATTCGATCGTCTACTCTCTTGCGACTTATCGTTTTGTCTGGAAATATGCGCGGTACAGCATTAGAATGAATTTGTCAAATTAAATCAAAAATTTACTCACGGAGACGTCACCCACGCATTGCAGGTAACATTATATTTTCTGTAATTAACGCGTGTGTGTTTAGAAGTGTTTTTCGGCAGGTTTTTCCTCCATGATAAAGCACCCTGACAAAACGCAGGGAGGAGCAAAAAATTACGCGCATGAGTAGGTAATATCTACCTGTAGTTATGACTGAATAATTAAACATCTGGACAAGTACCGTGTGAGCGTCAACAGCGGTGATATCGGCGACTCCGGGTGGCAATCATTCATGTACCCCATTATTACATTCGTATCGTATATTATGTTAGAATTTAGTTATCACTTGCTTCGGTGATGAAAAACATCGTGAAACAAAATCTGCACACACTTTTCTGTTTTTATAAGTGTGTGAAGTCCATAATTTTCATTTGGACAGCTGAGAGCATTATGGTTTGTACACCTCACATTCTGACTGGAGACCCGTGCTCAGCAGGTATTGGCAGATATTATCAATCCTGAGTAGTACGTAGTGTATACCACGTTATGATCTCCATCATTCGCACATTCATTCGACGCGATAATTCAATAAGTACGATTTATTACCATCTGACAACCCTTTCAGTGATACGTTGCGTCGTTGAAATAACGTCCTTGTGAAATAAATAGTGATGTCAATAACTCAAAAATGTTAACTGCGTATCTGTCAGTTTCATTCAAATGTCGGCCTCTAGCGCTGTCAGAGAAATTGTGACATACATACCGTAGCTTTACTGATTAAACACGAAATCACAAGAACAAACTACTCGACATCTCGTACAATAACGTCCAATATCGAGGCCGAAGATTAGATTAATCCAAATCTATCAATTATATTTAATGACACTACCTGAAAAATAATTCTATATGTTATACAATATATTAAATGTAAGGACACGCGTATTGTAAAGGTCAGCACGACGGTCCGTCCGACACACTCGCAGCCCGCGCAGTCACGTGGGACTAGCATTATGTAACTCAACTAAATTGTTACACAGCTTCAGGTTTATAATACATCTTTTCAGAGAGAGACTCATCGCCACTGTCTAGACAGTTACATAAACACCAGGTGCAATCGCATGCTTCACCCGCAGAATACACGTTTAAGAGTATGAAGGTAAGAAGAAGCAATCGGGTAATATAATATAAATCAGATGAATATATATTATGTAGTAGTGGTTATATGCGTAACAAACGAAAAGGCTCGAGTGTCATTCTTAATACTTGATTAGTTGATGAGTGAAGTGTAGTATGCGTTTATTATTCAAGAAAAATAATAATAATGATACCAGTCAAGTCACATTTGAAAACACGATGAAAATCACTTATTTGTCTTAGTTGCTACTAAAAGCGATGTTCAAAATTGTGTGTAATTCGTTAAAATTATTTTTTTACGGTTACGTAATTTAGTCGTACGTTACATAGTAGTAGTAGTATGTTACATAGTAATTTAGTCGTTACGTAACGAATATTTTCGGAATATATTTTTGGAGCGAGTTGAGATCGGCAGCGGAATAGCTACTAGTTGTAATAATAAGCGTGCGAAAATTTTCAGTGGCACACTTTAATTATAAAGCTGTCTAGAAATGCTGGGGAGATATTAACATAATGGGTATTATAATATCATAACGATATTAACATAATACATCGTAATTGTTTAACGTTAAAACAGTCAATCAGTACGCGTGGAAAAGTTGATGATGGAAGATCACGCTGCGGTACGTACTGCGGGGCCGTACACTCCATGTTTCAAGTTACCCTTAATTCCTAATCGAGGGAACAGCTTACTGGTATATAGTATCCATGTATCCATAATAAATATTATGTCCGGAGTGTCATTATCATTAGCAATAAGTCTTCCTATGTATTGTAATGTCGCTACGACGCGACGGACGCCCGATGCCAACCGAACATGAGCAGGAGCTCATCGAGACTCAACTAAATTGTTTTGAATTTGATTATTCAAAATACATTAACATAAATTATGATACATTAACGTAAGTATTTGAGTGAAAATTTTCCAGCTAATATTTACAACACAGTTTCGTTTCGTTTCGTCATCGTTTTGGTATACATAACGGGGTATTACAATTTGTTTGCGATGTTCCAGTCGTAAAAGACCTTGTATTGTCGCAGAGTGAAGGCGTCGGTATACGCAGAGGACGTCTTCGTCTTCATTGTAATACAATTTATTCAGAAAAACAGCCAATTTATCACATTTTATATATGGAAAAAATATTAAAGCGCTCGTAGCCCGGCGGCTAGCGTGGATCCTAAGTGATCGACCCAGTTATGCAATGCTCTAGGCCTCCTTAATTATGAGAAGAGACCCATCTTCAGTAGTGGGACATAAAATGCCCCAATTTAACCATCTTCTTCTTTTCAACCCGTAACTGTCACAATGTTAGAGGAACAGGCCATAGTTAATTAGCAGGTTAGTACACTTCACATACTCCTTCGAGGACACCGTGAAGAATTCATACATGTGCAGTTTTCCTCAATAAATTTTCTCTCATCGGAGCAAGTGATAAATCATTTCTTTTATCTAAGTCTGTTCGGCAGTGTAACGGTCGAACTACTTACGTGTGAACAACCGGGGCGAGAAAGCGATATGTCACCATTCGAATGTAAAAAGATTGTGAGCCGCTCGAAGAATGTAAGAGGATTCATCTATTGATATAGTAGGATATCTCCCGGCAGGTTATAACGTGGCCATTCCGATCCTCAGCCCGCGGCTACATTCAATCGGCCGCCAAATTTATTATGCGGCCCAGGAAATGAACAACGCTTATCAATCCGTAGCCATAAAATTTTAAAGAACCGAGTGAGAGGAATATTAATTCCAATTAAAAATATAGAACCTAACTTTACCTTTGCACATTTTTTACATGAATTGCATGATTTAATTCTCCCAGTTCTTCCACCATCGAACGTCTCTACGCACGGCGGGTATAATATGCTTTAAACATCCCTCCGATACAAACGTTGCGCTCGTATTTATTAGGCACATGCACATCGCAAATTGCCAAAATAGTAATAACAGAGGTGTTTTCGAATCAGGAGTGTATATAAGTTAGTGCGCTCTATCATCCCATCAGGTGGAATTGTGGTCAGAAATTTACTTAGGTACAATTTAACAAAGCAATATTTTTATTTAAGTAGTTTTCATAATGACACACCTAATTACTTTGTTAAAATTCCGAGAGCCTACCTTTTTGGTTCAAGAGACAAGAGCCATGTGATTGTGCTATTATAGTCTTTAATTAATATCGGTTAAAATAATCAATGAATTCCTTCCGCAATGAAATGTATTCATAGGTCACGGACGCGGCCGCTCCAATATTTTACGGGTAAACAATCATACTCATACGTATGTAAATTAGCCGAAACACAATTATAACGCCATTTAATTGTACTTCATGTATAATTTTGAGGTGGAAGGTAAAAGCTGGAATATTTTATTATAATTTTTGTACCTATAGTTCGCGGAGAGCTCCAGCGCCGGCTTTGGAATCACTACATAGTATAAAACAAAGTCGCTGTTTTTGTTCGTCTGTTTGTTTGTCTGTTTGTCTGTATGCTTAAATCTTTAAAATTACGCAACGGATTTTGATGCGGTTTTTTGTAATAGGTAGAGTGATTCAAGAGGAAGGTTTTTATGTATAATACATGCATATATTCCCACGAGAACGGGATCCACGCGGGTGAAACCGCGGGCGGGCCGCTAGTAAAATGATATAACGAAGTGGTTCCCGCCCCCCGCCAGCACACCTGAAGTCCTCACGTTCGGCTTCACCAATTTGTTTCATTTCAAATTCGTACCAACAAACACTGGGTATGATATGAAAATGCTAAGCAAATAACACAAGATGAATTATTTTTACGAGTACCTACCTAATAAAACGTGTAGGCAATGATATTGTAAGCAAAAAATCCACTGTATGGTTTCATTGTTTGCTGGTGAATATAAGCCTAGAATAACTTGAATAAATTTTAAACAAGAATCTAATGGAAAAAAATCTTTTGACTAGCGAACCATAACTAACGACTTGGAAACGTATCTCAATTCTACGCCCCAATCTGCATAGCCGCAAAACCATAGCTATCCAACACTGATACCTCGCGACCGCGAATGTAATTTTCGATATAAGCAACCAAACTGAATTCAGAAATATAACGCGGTCGTATATCACCATACTGCGTCCTTCCAGCGCTAGGCTGAACCCTCGAGATCCATTACGGCAAGAACATTACGGGTACCAATCTTACGGACACTCCAGTCTGTGCGCTCGGTTTAACTAATTAACGATATTTTATTGTCTGCGGCGTACAAAACTGGCATATCACAAACATGAACGTATAGGCCGCTACATGAAAAGTGTACCTACAGTTATATTGTTTGGCAGTAGCAGTATACCAGTAACCCAGTATTATAGAATTTTTCATGTAAGAGCAAAAACTGTAAACTCTGTTTAGTCACTGGTAGCCAATAAATTATTGTTCGGGAATTGAGTGATGGCGCAGTGTGTTGAACACACACAACAGGACCCGATCTCTACAACCGCCGCTGATTGATTCTGATCGAACGCATGCTCACATATTATTAGGGAGTTCATTTCTTCTTCTCGTCAAACAGAATAAATTATATTATAAAACAATGGAATATGCTATAAAAAACACAGTAACAGTCAAAATCCAATTTTGTAAACTTTAATTATTTATTTTACATAAGTTTTATAGCATCTAGGTAAATGAGAAGAGGTAGAGGTTCAGAATATAAAACCATTCTAGCCATACTGGCCAACGAGTGGCAATCCATGCCGGCAGACCACGATATTGTAAGGCTTGTCGCCTTAGGTCTTTCTCACACAACGCTATTTGTAAGCGACTAGGATGATGTCAGAGTAAAGAACGCGCGTCGCGACGCGTCTAAGATGCGTTTTCTGTCAGTAAACAGTGTCAGATACACCGTATTTTAGATTGCGTTGAAGTCGCGTAGCTAATAAATAGAGTGGGGTGAGAAGAGCCTTACGGTTTGGCGCTCGAGAGACAATTTTTTCTTTCTTTCCTTTTCTTTTTTCTTTGCCGTCAATAAATGTGTGTTACTTGTATCCATTGTTTGTCGGCCATTAGCATAAAAAATACATAACGATAAATCATTTGAAAGAACCACGTAAGGATACGTACCAAAATTAAAATCAATGCTTCTTTAAGCGATAATATAGTCGCTTAGTATTTTATGGCTTTAATTTTAGAACTTCAGAAGACCAACTTGCGCGCTAAAAATATTATAATGACCTGCGACGAGCGGCAAGAGGCGGTTTGGCGTCGTCGTTAGCTAGAGCGGCCAGAGGCCAGAAAAGGAATTCATCTAAACTCAATTACCCTTGATTATTTAGCTTAAATACAGAAGATGGGTCTCGAAGCGGCTACCGTCACTTCACTGAATTGTAATTTCTACCGAGTGAGGTCCCGTAATGAATGAATTGTTAAACAGGGATCCCTCTTGTTACGCCACTTTTAATATTGTCCATTTAATCGGAGGTGACTTAATCTTTGTGGATGATATGATGTATGTGGTTCAAATCAAAGCACGATCAAATTACAAACGGTGAAAAGTTTTTGCGGATAAATTGCGACGTACCAGAGCGATAGGTACTTCCGGAGATCTTGAAGTATCTCGTGTCACCTGATACGCTCTGACCCAGTATACAAAGTGCTTTTATTTAAAGCCTAAAATGACCCTAAAATACATGAGAGTATCAAACAATACATAGTAACGAAATTAAGTTATATACAAATGTATAGTTGAAGTCAAACGTTAGGAAAATAAAAAGCACAACTGCACACCCACTATACGAGTATGTGCATCACAACCCGAAATACATGTAAGAAGCAAACAGCAACGGAAAACTATAAAAATATAAAGCTTTAAATAAACAAAAATCACGATATAAAAAAAGGCAATATTGTTCGACTCAATAGCTTTTCTGATTACAAATCGACACTTCGAAAGGATATGTTATTATGTAATGGCCTGGAATAAGGCTGACAAATAAAACGTGCGCGCGTATTGGTGTACCTACATACTTATGAAACTAAACTTTTTATGACATACCGTTTTTTCATAGACCTATATTTGAAGCTGTTTTATTATAGTTTTTCGACGCCTTCAATTCGGGCTTCGCCTCCAATTTTCACTTTAAGCCAACTTAAAGTAGTTGAAGAAAATTTACAACATAACATTCTAAAGTACTTTCCTTAAAAAAGTGAAGATTTTTTTATTATACGTACTCCCTATAAAATTTATATTGAGGGTCTATGTAGAAGATTCACTTCAATTACAGTTGACACTATAAACCCGCCGCCCGAGTGCCGTGCAACGCCATGTTATCCTATACCGCTTGTTACAGATATTATAAGGACGTAAAAAATATTGACCGATCATTTTTATGATTCTATAAAGTTGCGCATCTTCAAGTGTAAAGTCATAAATACTTAAGTTAGTTTAGTCATGGTAATTAAATGGTTCATGCCGCGAAAGAGGCCTACAATCTATGTATATATTAATAGAAACGTTAAAGACCAACAAATTTTAGGTAAGAGTTATTAGATTCACGATCCACAAACAATGCTAATATTACAGTTATTCTAATGGAGCCGAACTGAGTGGAACAAGAGAGGTCTTTCTCAATCTTCTAGTGTTTATAAGTTTGTTTACTTTAATTAGTTTAGTTTTAGCATTTGCACTAAGAATACTAACGAGCGGCGCGGCGGTATGAACAACGAAAACCCTTGTATAAACCCTACTACATAAAATATTCCCAGAGTTAACATCGCTCGCTGAAGTTTTCTGTGTTACCCCTATTTTATATGATACCTAGATATTTTCTTCAATAAGGCCAAAACTTGCTGTAATAAAGCCAGGCTAACTAGCTAAAGTGAGAGCCGGGTATGAAATGTAATTCGATCATGTTCTCGGATAATATCGAAATTACAACCAAAGTATAGAACCAAGGAAGCGCTCATAGCCCGGCGGCTTGCGTCGATCCTAAGCGATCGACAAAGTTAAGCAACTGCGGGCGCGGTCGGTAGTCGGATGGGTGACCGCTAGTGGCAAAAATTTCTTGAGCGCTTCCGTGCTTCGGAGGGCACGTAAAGCCGTCGGTCCCGGTTGTTATCGATTGATAGCAGTCGTTAAGCCATGTCGTAGGCCTTCGGGCGGCTTGAAAACTTTCGACACTGGGTTGGCCACTAACCCCTCCACCAACCCGCATTGGAGCAGCGTGGTGGAGTATGCTCTAGGCCTCCTCAGTAATGAGGAGAGACCCGTGCTCAGTAGTGGGCCATTAGTGGGTTGTAGCTTAGCTTAGCTTTTATAGAACCAAGACACACACAGGCTTTCTTTATATGCATATAGTAGTTGAAATTATAATAGATTTTTATTATTAAGAGAACGGCCAACAGATAATTATGTGTACGTAGTTTACCTACTGCCACTGTAAATAATATCACGATCCCGTTTGAAAGCGAACATTGTCGTACTATGCCTACAGATGAGGTCGCTATCGAACATCCCATCTTTTGTGTCGCCTCGCAACTCTACCTACTATAATACAATTTTTTCGCAGTAATAAACTTACCGAAATGGGCACACATGGATAAAAAACTCAACATAAGATTACGTGATTTAGTGCTACATTGAGTTGGGGCCTTACGCGACACTTCGGCCCACAATAACATGTACCTCGTGTACATTGTACGTTATACCGACAAGAAATACGTCGCAAATTCTGCATTGTAGCTTCATTGAAAGGACGGAAGACGCTACCTATTTGAATAGATTCGTTAGAGAATCGGGCGAAATTGGAGTTTGGCGCGTCGAGGTCTCCAGTTCAGGAAAGGGAGAACCTACCAGGCTGGATGATCACCGGGCCGAGAGGCCGTGTTCCGACACTTCCCGTTCGGAACTGGTACATAGGTTCGTAAAGCGTGCTCCGATCCAATTAGGCTGCTCACTGGTCATTGCAGACTCAACCGACACCTATACAATATAGGCTTAAGTGAAAATGCAACATGTAGATTCTGTGGTGGGGCGGAGGAAACACCCATACACATCCTCTGCGATTGCATAGCAATTACCCACTACAGAAGTCGTATACTTGGAGGTCACATAATCAAACCTGACCTGATTAAAGAGATGGACCCCGGAAACGTACTACGGTTTATTAAGACTGTAGGCCTGGGGGACCAGATCTAACTAAAACTGGGATGGCTACAATAGATCAGAGATGGTCGCAGTGGCCTCGTAGGGATACTTGTTCCCTATGCCCAGACACCTAAATAATAATAATAATAATAAAGCGTGCTCCAGGTTAACTTGACGTGTTGTGCAGTGGCTGGTGGAGCTGGTGGCTGGTGGCTGGTGGTACGTACCTGCGGGGTGAAGGTGTGGTGCAGCTGGCTGCAGGCGGGCGGCGCCGCGGTGCTGCCGTAGTGCTGCTGGTACGACGACGTCAGGATCTTCTTGTGCGCCGACGCGTGCGCGCGGTACGCGCTCACGCTCAGCTTCATTGTGCGCTAATCTTGAAATTGTTGTTCTGTAGAGTAGGGTAGCGATGATTTTCTGATTTAAGTACTTTTAATTAACTTTTTGTTCAGCTTTTCTTATGTGCTTTTCCCGGTAAAAAAAAACTTCAATCCATTCGTTTTCCTGAAACAATGAAATAAATAATATATCGTACAATATAATAGTGTGACAACCCTGGCGCATCTACTGTAGAAACAATAAACAATAGGGGCCATAAACATGTCGCGCAAACAATAGGAACAATAGGAGCGCGGCTATCTCGAAACTGCGCGCACGACGCTTCGCCATTACGGCAATAGTCATAAGGGCGAAAGTCGGTTGCAAGGAACATACTCGAATCTTATGCGAATCGGGTCCGGAATTAGCGGGAATGTTCTAGATTGGCGTGAATAGTAGGTGAGTGGTATAAAAAGGGGCACTCGGTCAACCGCGGACATTCTAGTTTCGGAAGCGAAACCAGGAAGATACCAGCGATACCTACGAGCGATACCAGTGCGAAGTGAAGTGATTTCTACGAGCGGTACAGTGTTCGACGAGTGTGTTTACACCTACGTGCAGAGTGTTTTGGTGTGTACTGTGTACATAGTGTAATTTGTGTATCTACGAGTACAATAAACTCTTTGTGGTACATTTTGGCATTTTCTCGAACCCAGTACTCCTGACTCGTAACAATAGATATTTGATCGCACTTTGGTTAACGTACTTTTGAATAAAACTAAACTTGTTCAATTCTTTAATATTTACTTCAATTTCAGAGTTTATCAATGTGTTGATTATTATGTTCACACTCGAGATGTTTAGATAGGCTTGGAGATCGAGTGTACATTAGATTCCAAGTTGTAAATGGATCTATCTAAAGTTAACTCGCCGAACGGTCGGCGCCCCTGATCCTGTCGCGGGGAATTAATAAAAATTCAATAAAACTCTACCCGGCTTTTAACTTTGATAAGAACTCTTCTGGAAGCAGAAGTAGCTTGAGAAACGAAACGAAAACCACTTTGGAATTTGATCGTGCAAAATAAATAATGAATATAAAATATTGTTGCAGGGAGGTGAAGCAGGTTCTGATATCGATATATACACATTAATGGGGGGTCCCCACAGACCTTTTACAATGTCATCCAGGAACGATAGCTTATCTTGCCCTCTGAAGCACAAAAACGCTTAATAAGTTTGCCATTAGCGCGATGGCGACTCATCTAAGTAGCAGCCGTCTGCAGCTAGGTAAAGCCGGTCGATCGCTGGGCGGCACGAACCGCCGGCAAATAACGCTCTAAGTAGTAAGGAGTCGAGATAACAATTTATTTTTAAATATTATCCTGAACAATCAGTTATCTTCTTAACTTATAATTATTAAAATCAGAAAACCCAGTCAAAAATTATGAGGACCAAAATTTAAATACGCATTATAAGAATAACTCGAAAATTATCCATCAGATGTCGCTCTAATTAAAAAAAATTGGTTCACCCATGACAAACTTATGATGTTACATACATAAAAACAAAACTATACAGTCGAACCTCCTCCTTTTTTTGAAGTCGCCGCCTTTATTTCAGTTGTTATGTTTCACGGAATTGTTAATAATCCGTGTTATTATCGTTTCGCAAAATATCACTTTTCAACAAAAGTTTCTTAACAATTATAGCAACCAGTTAGCGGCAATGCTAATCGCGATCCCTATCGAGTTTCGAACTAGAAGCGAACAAACTTTGCGGTAACGAAATAAACACCACTGCCGACGTGCCGGATCCACGTTTCGGTATTCTGAACAAGAAACTATCGATATCGATACTTGTTGGCACAATCCCTACAGCGAGGAGGCGCCAAGACGTCGTGTCGTGCAGGGCGGGAGGGAAGCCCGCGCTGCACGCCGCCGCGCCGCCCGCCCTACTTGCCATCTCTTATTCCAATAACTCTATATGACACCTGATCGCAGAAAATTCTTGATTGCTATTTCCCACGTACTAACGTCACGGACGTGAAGGATTCTTCGACGTTTATTATGTCGAGATACCTCGATGACTTATGGAAGTTTATAACGGATGTACGCGTTATCGGTTGCAGAAGTGATTGAGTTTTAGTATTAAGCGTTTCCATTATTAATTTTGGGCGCACCTTTTTCTAATACGCCCTGTTTGAACCAGAAAAGACTGACATGAAATTTGAATTACGTTTAGAGGTCAGTATCGGTCGGTTGGCCTTCCGCCGAACTTTAGCCAGAGGGTCTGCTAGTGTCCGTCACGTGTAACGTAATGAGCGCGTACATCACATTAGTTCCTCCCCGGCGGTAATTGAGAGCGGAACTAAAGTCAAGCCGGTTAATCAAATGTAAACAGGGTCTACCCACGGCGTGGTATTAATTACTATGAGTGTGTGTTCTGATTGAAATTTGTGTTGCAAATCAACCGTGAAACAAGTGAAGTACTTAAGTTAGATACTTTGTAGTTCGGCGCGAAGGGGTCGCTAACTAATGGGATGCTCCAGCTCAACAGTTAGGAGGAGAAGTATATTAAATCGTATAGTGGCTGAATACATTAGTCCGTGCTTCGTTGCTTTTTACATCATGTAGTATATTATACCTAAACATATAATAAGTGGTGCTTATTCCGCTATTTATTCTTAAAACTGAAATATCCATTGAAATTGGTGCCACGGTTAAGAAATAACAAATTAATTAAATACTTATTATTTTAAGCTCAACTTGGAGCTTTCTTCAATACACTCTTGAATATAGAACAACTAAACATTGTTATAACATCTTGGTATTGCGTTAGTAAATGACTTATAGTTTTTCTCAAATATTTTCCGTATACAAAGGCAAGAGCATACATTATGATAATGATATCTCATTAGCAAATCTGAAGCAAGGCGAAGGAAAAATATTGCAAGGGAACCCTTGTTTTCTTTTTCACATACAATTTTTTTTGTGTATGAAATCTGTCATTGTTTGAACTTCCCCGGGCTCATGTCCAGCATCGGGAGTTAGACTCTTATGTTTTCTTACACCATTATAAACTCCATTAAGACGATTATAAACTTTATAATCGTCGGTTCCAGAATAAAAGCTGAGCAAGTGACTGTTATCCCAAAAAGATTACATAGCATTATATAAAGCTCATAACGGTTCGTAGGAGGTGGTCGTGCGGATAATAATTTCTTATCACGTCTCGTCACGAATGATGGGATAATAGACGCGGAAACCACCCGTAAATAAGTAGGGAAGCGAATTCCACTCATATTTTTACATTTTACGATCTTATAAGCGGCAGATGTCTCCTACGTATTACTGTGTAATACGAATACACGATATGACGTGCACCATGGACTTGGAGCGAGGTCTTCTTTATTAGGCCGGAATAACAAGTTAATAATTATGTTAATCTCACTCATTCCGACACTGATTACAGAAGAAATTTTCGAATCTACTTGACATAATAGATTTGACGAGGAGATACGTGCGTTCATGTACACTTGTTCATGCACTTAGACTTTTAAATATGAATAGATATGACTTCGGTCGGCACAAAATAATTTTCAGTTTAAAAATATTTCGGTGTCGGTCAAACCGACAACAGCGGGCAACAGCCAGCCCTGTTAGTGCTGGCATCGTACCATGTACGTATTGTCGGGGAGGATTACGGCTCGCAAAACTTGGCGCACCGAACGTCGAGGCGGATTCTCTCGTCAGCCTGTCAACGTGGCCTCGTTCCGTCGGCTCGTCTGATCACGAATGAAGCCAAAATCATCGATTCAAATTAATATTCGCCGTTTGCTTTGCGGTATTAAATGTCTAACCTACATATTATGTAAACGTTATTTACTTGCAAGCATGTAAATGAATCTGAGTGTTGGTGTAACACAATGGAATGTTGTTATCCGCCGCCACAGAGGTCTGTTATTTTGAGAGTTACTTTGATACAAAGACTTAGACCCGACATTGAAAACTCAATTAGAATGTAAGACGTTGTGCTTCACTGATTATTGTAATTGTAAACAGTAACACATGGTTTTGTACACAACCAAATTCGAAACGATATAGAAGGTGCAATGAGGGAAAATAACATTCTGAATTGAAGACAGTATCAGCCATCTGAACTGGCTGTAGCTCTGGGTAGGCCGCAAAGTTCATAGGGCTGATAAATAACCACTGAGCAAGAAATTGGAGTACCGCCGCCCACGCCGTCTGACGACTCATACATACGACATAATGGAAATCCTAATCTTTGTTATGAGTTACACCATGAGTTCGCACACTTGATTTCATCCACCCACACACACGCACAAACTGCTTCTGTTGTTTATTTCAGTTGAAACAGCCGTCAGTTTTACAGAGAGACACTCTGACAGACATTTTAATAATAATGAAACAGTATGTATAAACCTCTTAACTTCTCCGTGTTCTTTAAAGCTCCTTCAACCGAACGTGATATTTTCACATTAAATGTCAATTCCAGATAACGATTCCGACCCGTGGCCCGCGGCGGGCGGCGGAGCTAAATTATAATATATATTGTTTATATTGTTGCTAAGATGTTTTGAATTTTTAATACAAGACCGCCGGATGCTGCGAACGATAACTGACGTTTATACCTAATTTATCAACAATTTTGAAGTTTAGAGAGTGGCGAACCAGGCTGTGACGGTAGTTTGCGACAAAATATAAAATGCTAATAGCGTTCGGCTCAGACGGAAGCTTTCAGCGCAACATTGGATTTACATTTGATATTGTTGCCATATTCCAATCACTTCCAGTAACAAACCGCTCTCGCGCTCCTTGAGAGAGTATTTGAATGTTTTCTTTATCGAGGTCACCGGGATATTGCGCTGATTGTCCCTAATACACAGTCGGGGTCTCGCGCATCGGAATGTATGTATTTTGTTTTGTTATGATAATAACCGACCCACGAACAGATAGGCGCCGGCACTACGCAGATTTTAACGGGGTCAAAACAAAATACTTATAGTAACCCACCCGGCCTTGCCTAGTTTGAAAAAACATAATAGTATAAAACAAATTCGGTAGTAGTAGTATGTTCCCTTAGACCTTTTAAACCACGCGACGGATTTTGATCTAACATTCCGATATTTTTCCAGATGATAACGTCTGCATTTTATTCTTATCGAAAGTGTAGAATACTTAGATTGTAAGACAAGGGAGCAAAGTAATATTTTTACGGCGAGGGCGCTTTTTTGAATCCTGAACGTAGCGAGGGATTCAAAGTATGTCGCCCGAGCCAAAAATATTTAATATTAACCCGACTAACCCGACTAACCATACTAACCCGACTAACCCGACTAACCCGACTTACCCGACTAACCCGACCAACCCGACTAAACCAATTAAACTAAAGAACTCATTTTTCAAAACAAAACCATAAATTTCTAACAATCCGAACTGAATTTACTTTTCCTCCCCGTCTTCCTTCCCCCGGGGAGGGAAAGTAATATGAAAATTCATTCCCGCCCGCTAAATAGAAAACAGCAACTTTGGGCCCCCGTAAGTCCGAACCAAGTCGTCTTTTTCGAATAGGTGGGATGAAAAAGTCATTGTTACTCATGACTTCAACTGGCCGATACGTTAGTTTTCCTCCGCAGTTATTCAAGATCATTCTTTTAAGTGGTCACTATATTGAATATCATGTGCTCTTGTTAAGGCTTTTCCCAATTATTAAATCCTTTTAAAACTTTTTCATTCATTTTGTGGATGCTTTTTGCGGGTACATTTTTTATAATCAAATTACACACAAGTGTGAACACCGACCCCCAGTACTGTAAGCCGCTAACCCATCTTAGAATTTGCACTCGTGCGTTAAAAAGTAGTCCTCATGTGAATACAGCTGATTTCCTCGGATAATATTGAGCAACGCGTTATTACACGATATCATTTGATCGGCTCCCCCCTCCCCCCCTCCACTCCACGAGCGATCTCCGAAGCGCGTGCTGAGCCACCACATAAGCCCTCATCTCGTTCGCAGATGTCGATAACGTTTTCACTGCAGCAGACTCGTGCACCAAGTGCAAGATTTAAACCCGTTCCACTCATATTGGTGTCAAAAATGCTGGTTTCTTGTTCATGACTCGTATAACGCATTGTAATGCAATGAATCAAAAACGAACAAGCTAGTTTGTCTATGGTTGCCGTCGGTACGAAGTCAACTTAACATAGATAATGTTCATTCAGACCATCAGACCAGGCTACATCAATCAATTGTATCACGAGGAGCACACGGCGTCAAATTATAAAAGCGTGAAATAAGGTCACTTAGTTCATCCTCTGCTGGTTTACATTCTTTACGCGGAAAAATTGAAAGGTTCATCAAAATTATGCGTTAATCGCATTACGGGGCTCATCTCCAAGCCATTATGGGACTACCGTAGTAATCCTACTTACATATCAGAAAACTGAAACTGAACACTGTAAGACGGTTTATAACGGATAAAACTGTGCTGGTGGCGGCGGATAACGTTATCGTTGGAATCGTAAATCTTGATCAATAGCCCACTACGGCGGCCCTTCTGCGTAATGAATCGGTATGATGGACAAAGAATACGGTTATTAAAATCATATTTTTCTTAAATATAAAGTTAGTGATGTTTCTGTAAATGCGGCACTGGAATGTCATTTTGTTGCGAACCACAGTGTAATATTTCAATAGTCATTGGGATGCTGAGCACAATGTCCAGATATTGAATCAAACAATGAGCTAAATACCAATTAGCCCCATTAAGTTTTCACAAATAGTGACATCTATTTCTGTGCAGCTTATTAACATTTGCTGATGCAACACTCCCTACTAATTAACGGAATACTTACCTATCTAATATTTAACTTCGTAAGTTTTTCTATTTTTTATTCTCTTCTTTTTTTATTCTCTTCCCTACTACAGATGCATACTGAGGAGAAATATTATTTTTCCCAAACTGGAATCAAGCCAAATATTAATCCATATCATGCCACAAGTCAAGAACATTAACAATAGAAAGGCGGATTGCTACACAGTTACATAAAAGTTTAAACTACTTGCTTGAGTATCATTATTAGGAAAATTGAATTGAAAAAGATATAAGATATAATCCATTTCCATTTTTATAACTCTTTACTACGCACAAAATATGGTGGCATGAAGAGTGCACGACAAATCGTCGCCGATTGTTGACTCGGCGGAGTTGGATGTACCAAAAACGCAGTTCTTTTTTCAATAAAAATTTTGCTGTACAGGCAGGGAATAAAAGTGATAAGCCTTTTCTTATATTATTTTTTAGACTAGCTCTTCTAGTTGACAAAAGATTGTCTTTGCAATGTATCTAAATAGGTAACAACTTCTTTGGATACCTAGTGGTTGAATGAGATTCGTCCAAACCTAACACTCCTATTAAATAAATTACTTCTAGTTACTTTTACGGTAAACACTTAAATGTTATATCAGTTGTAAAGAGCAATAATCTGGAACCGCAGTTGAATAGAATGTCGCCGAAAACAGTAACGAGCTTTAGTTGGAGCTCATATTCTATCTAAAAATACTTGTTAAGGAAACAGCAGATGTGTTTACTCTGCCGTCGACGCTACTAGCGATGATGAACTACGGCCATAGTTGGAGTATGTACGAGTATGAGTTCTCCATTGGCGAACCCCACAGACAATGATGAGAAAAGAAAGGATGCAACAACAATGGTACGGTGCCAGACTAGAGCCACTCTTCCACGTCGATATTTCTTTCAGAATGACTGCATCATACCGCGATTATCCGTATACCTCTGACTGTATCTATCTAATCTAATATCTTTAAACGAGCAATTCTTGTATATTTATTTATTTATATATAATCACGATCTCGGAAACGGCTGCAAAGATTTTCATGAAAGTTACAGATTAGGGGATTTTCGGCTCAAGGAATCGATTTATCAAGGTCCCAGGTTCGAGAAAAGCTCGGTTCCCGAGATAAAGAGATTTTAAAAACATCATACTGACGTCATCTATGAAACATTAGGATAACTTCTATGAGGTACTGTTTGTAACGTGTTGAACTGACGCCATCTATGAAACATTAGGATAACTTCTATGAGATACGGTTTGTTTGTTTCAGTAGTATGAAACTAGATGGCGCTCGAATATATTTTTAATATTCATTCTTACGTTGAAGCGCTATTTTTGCGTTATACCTACCTATTTTCTGTTTGAATAAAATTAAAAATCAGTGCGATTATCTCGCTTGACCTCGCAGGACGCGTAGTGATAGTTTAACGTGTGTTTGTGATATTTACGAGAATATTTGTAAATAAATGTTAGTTTTGTTATTATCGATTTAATAATATATTTTAATAAAGTTTTAAATAAATAATGGTCAGATCGATGAAATTACTATTGTTGTAAATAGAATCAATAAAATTTTAAGTACGCCTAACAACTTGCTCATTAAACTAAAAGTATATTTATTTATGTTGTTTAATTATCATAAACATTCAATACATTTTATCGCAAATAAAAATTTCAGTCGGGGACTGCCTAAGCCTGCGAAAAGTACGAAGGAAAGTTCAATGAATTTATCTAATTAAGTATGTACCTATTTAAAATGCAATTAATTCGCTCACACAGTTAACTTCTATGAGGTACTGTTTGTAACGTGTTGAAATTTCAGTAGTATGAAACTAGATGGCGCTGTACAACTTTGTGAAACACGCTGTTGAGATCCTTTGGCCGTAACATAAGTAAAATGAATTTTGTGCTCAGTGAACAGTTGTATGATTTGACTCCTGAATAGATGGCGGAATTCCTCGTATTTCTTGCGATTCATACTAAATATAATTTTCAACCGAGCAAAGCTCGGTCAACCAGGTACTAATTATTATTATGTACAACATTCCACAGCGTAACAACATTGATAAACTAATTATTGGTTTCATAATAACAACGTTAACAGAGTAATTAATTTTAATGTACTTAATGCTTAACTGATTACTGTTCATTTAATTTTAGGCACTTCTCACATTACGCTATTTATTAGCTACGCGACTGCAACGCTACCCAGAATTAGTATGTATATTTGACACTTTTGACTGACAGAAGACGAATCGTCCTGTCAGTACATAGTGTCAAATACATACTAATTTTGGGTAGCGTTGCAGTCGCGTAGCTCATGAATAGCGTTGTGTGAGAAGTGCCCAAGCCTATTATAGGCCATGACAGATACAAAATCTTATGACTAACTTACACTACTTTTAATAGTGCAATAAATAAATTTAAATTCGAATGCAATAACAGCTAATATTCAGCGAGTATATAAAATGGTTAATGTAACAATTTGAGCGAAACTGCGAATGTCAAGTTGATTTATGGGAGCATCCGTCACGTATAGCGGAGGCCGGCAGGACAGCCTCCGAAGGCATTGTGCTGCCTCGCCCGTCGCGGGCGGCAACAATACCACCACCACCAATTTATTATTCACAGCTATCATATAGTGTCCAGTTGTTCTCTGAGTTGCAAGTGACCCGCCAAATAATAACTATTCATTTCATTGGACACCAACGGTAGGTCACCAAGTAGGTACATATTTACTGTGTCGTGGGTGCCATGGAAAACACACAAGACAAAGACACACACCCAGACCAAGAACGGAAATTTTAACTCATCATTCAAATTTCCGCCTCGTTGGGAATCGAACCTTGGAACAACGATCCGGCATGTTAACCATTGCGCTATTCGGGTCGTATTCCGATTTTAACGACAAATAGAAATCCTCAAAACTGTTCTTCTAATTTCCTTGTACACGGAGATTGGATTTATTATCTACCCGCTGAGATTATTTTAAACGATTTACTTTGTCACTTTGTTCCGCGTTGGATTAAAACCGGAGCTACACCGTGGCGCGTCCGTGGACGGGCTCGCTCGCCGCCCGCGGCGCACCAATTACCGCTTTGGCAAAGGGAGATCTCCCGCCAGGCGAGATGACATGCCTGGGGGGCGGCCGAGGCTCCGAGTGAATGTACTCGAGGCGTGGTACCTATATATGCCAGCGATGTAGAAATCTTCGAAAGCGCGTTTCAGGCTTCATTGACGTCGCCGTGTGACGTGTAAGCGGTGTCGCCACACCGCAGTTAAATTGTTTCGCGTTCTGTTGCCAAGTACTTACTTACATAAATTATCAAATACTTTGCTTATCAATGACAAGCTCCATTTACTGAGTACTTTGACGGTCAGATCGACACCCATTGACTTTGTTAACGAATACCACGTTTATCTTGGAGAAGGAAAATGTTGCATAATTGTATTGTAACTTGTGTATTCATATTGCAAAAACTAGCTTTAGATGACAAAAGTGGGATCAACACTGTTAAAGTTCCCTTGACATTGTTATTCGCCGCAACATATTTCAAAAATATTGTAAGTTTCCGTGCGATAGAGAGTCAACGCGGAGTGTGAAGTTCTAGCCCGGCGGAGCCTCGTTACCGTGAGAGCGGCAGACAACAACCGACCACCTCGACGCTGGATGCTCGTCTTCAGTTCCGACTTCTCGTTATTTCCTACTTCGTCCGCGCACTCGGAAAAAAGAATTTTCAGTATTTGCTAAGAAGTCGTGCCTTTCTAGATCAACTTCATTGCTTTTTATTATAATATATTTGGACGACCCGAATGGCGCAATGGTTAACACGCCGATCACTGTTCCGAGGGTCCTGGGTTCGATTCCCAGCGAGGCGGAAATTTGAATGATGAGTTTAAATTTCCGTTCTCGGTCTGGGTGTGTGTCCTTGTCTTGTGTGTTGTCCAAGGTACCCACAATACAGGGAATCCTAGTGTGGGGCTTTGAGTGTGAAGCGTTATTTATTATTTATTATTTTATTATGTATAGTCATCATTAACCATCAGGTGAATCGTCTGCTCCTTGACCTACTCAGGGTATAAAAAAGCAAAATTATCTCTCACTTTAAATCTTTTTACTTACAACTCATTTAATTCCGTACGGCTACAATATGCCGGAAAATGTAAACATAAAAAGCTCAGCGCCGTAAAGTGTTGTCAAAAGAAATTCATTACATAAATCCCCTATCTGTCATCTGGTTTTATAATCCAACGTGACGGTTACGACTAAAGCATAATAGACATAAACTGCGGCCGCTACAACGAAGCATGCAAATGCGAACATACTACTTAATTAGTTTTACAGGAGGCGAAAATTAACCCCATCGTGTTTGCTGTCGACGAATTACGCGTAGTGGCGCGCGACGAGAGCTCTCAGTGCGGGCGCGGCGCGGCGGGGCGCGGCGGGCGGCGGGGGGGGGGGGGGGGTGCTAAATGTTTTAAATGACGAGGGCTTCTGGTTATTGTTACTGTCAGTGCCGTCAACGTCCACACTTCGGCTAAGTGCTACACGAAGCAATCATTCGGGAGCCGGTCAATCGATTCCACACTGTAAACCTTGGAATTGTTTATATGAATATTTACACTTTGATGAAAGTCATTGGTAGGTACTTATTATTTATATTTTTCTAAATACAAATTTTATTTCATTGATCTCTTTCGAATCTCTTACAGACTTGAATGTATTTTTTAAATTGTTACTTCTACTAAAACATTAAAGATAAAATTGATGGTTTATTTTGGGAAGCCGGCGACCGAACTGTGGTCTGACTGGATGCTCTCGGGTTTTTGTGTGTAACGTAATCTTTGTATTTTAATAAAATAGTCACTGTTGAATTCTGCAAATTTGTGCAAATTAGGTAATTCCATATTCATTCCGCAGGAAGTGTACTGTGCCCTCAGCTGGCTGGCCTAAAACATATTTCGGTAATGTCCCGGACTTTTATTATCTACGTACAAGAGTTAATTTAAGTGCGTACCTAATTAATTTCTAAATGTTATCCAAATGATTGTATCAAACAAATTTCTTTAAACGACCACTTTGAAAAAATCTGGCTATGGTGATGAACAAATATCGTGACACGGTTGCCGTGTCAAGCGCCATATAAGTTGATGGCACGCTTGTCGTTACATGCGCAACACATCGGTTAATAGGACGGTACAATACACTGCGACACAATCGGTATCTTTACCGGCGTGGTCAACGAGAAGGCGGTTCACAGTGAATTTTTATTTTAAGTTTTACTTATCATTTAAAATTTTGATAATGATTCAATTCGATTTTGCTGCAACAATTTCATTCATCCGAAAGCTCCCAAATAATACTTCAGAGCATCCCTAATAATACTTCGTGTAATGGCCATGTCTATTATTTGGATCTGAGAAACACCCGACAACTAACCAAATCCGTTACGACACGTTACCTGTACAAAACACATTCAAGATTTCATTATAATTATAATAACGACCACCGCTCGGAGAGAGGCATTGAGACTCGTATAAACCACTTTGTGACATAATGCCACTCCTTAGTGGTGTGATCTCAGTGGTGGGCTGGTGCTTCGTAATGAGTTTTTGACGAGAAAGATCTAATGTACAATTTAGTTTTCAAAGTTCCTTCGCAAAGTGCTGGAAGTGCCGAGTCGTTAACTCAATTTATACGTAGATTTTCTCTAAGAGATCCTGAAAAAAGAAATTATTTGCGTTGAAAGTTTGCTGCTGGCCCAATTGGCTTAGCGAATGTCATTTCCTCTATAGCACCAGTTATCTCAATACTGGAGAAAGACACTGCTTCAGAATCCACTTCGTTCGATAAGTCGAAGGCACTTTCTCTTTAAATTTTACCTAATGCGTACATGAATATTTCATTGACTCTGTATAGAAAGTGAATATCCGACACAGAATCTTCAAAGGCATCGTTGGTGCTCGTATATGCCGAGTATATTATTTCTTCGCATCAAAGCGGCCTAGAATACCGGCCCCATTTCTATGCTGGCAGATCAGATTATAATGTCATTATAAATCATCAATTTTACTATTGGTATTTTTACTCGCACTTGTTGTGATTTTCAAATAGATCCTCTTTAAATTAAATTTAAATTCTACATCCATTAATATTCTGCTGGTTCCTTCATTACTGCAGGAATATTGTTCTTGCATTTTGCTGAAGCTAGCTCTAACGGCAACGGCTGGCTCGTGCTGCTGAGTTATGAGTTATTTTGCGCCGTCGGCGGGAGGGGCATGACCTCACACTTGGCTTCCAGGAAATTATTATACCAGATAAGCAGGAGTTACATGTTTGGCGCACTGAGAAGCACACTAGCTAAATAAAGTTCCCTATGATATTTCATTTTTATGATCTCCTCTAACCGAAACTTTAAAAAGCAAAACCAAATACAGTTTCTCCAAAAATCTTCAAGTTGTTAAGTTTTCTTAGCGAACTTTTTTAAGTTCTCTTAGTAAGTTGTCTCAATGAACTAGGATCGAAAAGTTCTCTACGATGCAGACTTTAGTTTTATTAAGTGACATGTTGCATTGTGAACTAGTTTGTCGGCTATTATATTATGTAAAACATAGCTAAACATAGCATTCCTATATTCTTAGCAATCGTCATTGGTTCGACATTGTAAGAACAGGGCCCCAATTCTGCTAATTTATAACGCTTCAATAGTCTCGGTTGAATAGTCTGCCACATTTTGTATACGTAATGTGCCGAAATAGCGTCGAAAACTATTAAATTTTGTACACAGAACGTACCAAAATGTGTCGATCTATTCTATTATGTATACAAAATGTGCCAAAAAGTGTCCAAACTATTCAATTTTGCATACAAAATGTGGCAGACGATTCAATCGAGATACTATTGAAGCGTTATAAATTAGCAGAATTGGGGCCCAGAGTGGTGTCCTCGGTCCTTCAGCCGAAGTAAATATTTATCAAACAGTGTGGGCGAGAGCACTAATGACGGCAGCAGATCAGATCGAAGCAACTAGCCGTGCTATTGATCTGGCAGCGCGGCCTGTGCCATCGCAAATATCATTTGTCATACTTGCCATCGCAACTGCCCACTTGTATTCTTCCTACGTAATTACGGCTTTCTATATTTGCTTGCTCGACTACAACTAATTAGCGTCTTACTACTGAGCACGGGTTTCTCCTCATTACTGAGGAGGCCTAGAGAATACTCCACCACGCTGCTCGCGTGCGGATTGGTGGGGGGGTTAGTGGCCAACCGTGTATCGTAAGTTTCCAAGCTGCCTGAAGACTTAACGACTGCTACATTACATGCCCTCCGAAGCACGGAAGCGCTCAAGATATTTTGCCACTAGCGGTCACCCATCCGACTACCGACCGCGCCCGCTGTTGCTTAACTTTGTCGATCGCTTAGGATCGACGCAAGCCGCCGGGCTATGAGCGCTCATGTGCACATTGGGGCAATTGTTTCATTATTTGTAACAAGTTACTTCACACTTTGGTAGGTGCGTTAAGTTATACATCTACATACATTTATGCAGTTGCAGTTACTGTCCCTACAATTACGCTTGGAAATGCAAGATTTAATTGAACTTCGTGTTCTTGAAGGCCGATAATTTCTTGTACATAATAATACCTATTAGCACAGCTATGAGTATTATTAAGAGAGTAGGTTTTAATGAACTATTAGTACGTAATTAGTGATTTACCCAACGGGTCCCGGCGGCCTCGCGGCGAACAATGCGGCACCAGCCATCGAGACGCGAGCCGGTCTCAAAGGCCTCGCTCTCACCACTGCGCTGCTGGCTCAGGGTTAATAATAAATGTGATGATGGCTATCACACTGGCTGCAGCAAGGACGATGAACTTCCCTATCGATGAGTTATTTCACAAAAATAAACTTCAGCAACATCTTTTCACGTAGTTTATTACAGCATATACACATTATTCTCTACACTTTGTACATTATTACATTTAACTACCAAATTATCTTTACAAGTATACATTCGGGCAGAACTTCCCCTTAGAACCGTTACAAAATTAATGACCTCCTCAACCTTAGTTCGCCATATTTATATCCTACCTTCAACCCCACTTTACAATTAAATCGGAAGTTAACAACACTTATATAATCTCAAACAATAAATTAATTTATTAATAAATCGTAGGAGTAAATTATTATACACAGAATTATTATACACACAATAATATAATTATTGTAATTAGTAATTAATGTTGGGTTATATCGGGGTGCCGGAAGTAGAACTTGTAACACTCGGCCATCCTGCAACTGTCGTGTCTCACGGCGGTCATCATTAGGTCATCATTGCTAGCCTGTTCGCGTCCCGATTTGTCACTGGTCTACGGCGGCATCTGAAATTGAAACACCGAACGAGTAACTGGTTCTTGTAATTACTGCAAATTTAATGGAGATAGAATGAACATCTTGTCACATAGAAGCTCGCAATTTGTACTAAGTAATAGACTTTTTTCAATAAAAGTTAAATAAAATTTATTTTTCTTTGGTGACGTTTGTATTTTCCTCAATCGCATATTTTTTCTGTTTATATAACTTTTATTTACTGTTTATATTTTCTTCCAACACAGAACTTGAATTTTTTTTTACAATCTAATGTTAAGTGAAGCCCATCAAAGTAGAAATCTGAAAAGTGCATTCAAATCGGATAAGCAATTCTAGAGGATTAGTGTGCACAAACCTACAGTCAAATAGACAAAATGGTTAAACACGCAAGACTCCGGGAATCGTCGCGGTGTCGCGTAGCGTTCCAAGGGCGAGACTCATAGCTAGCATCGCGTGAGCTTCACGTATTTTAGATTAGGTACATATTTCTTTAATTGTAAACTGAATTTAATCAATAAATTCTATAAAATCTTCGTCTCGTCTCCTTTATTTACCTCCGCCTGCAGCCGCTCGTAACTGACACGGGTGACACCGATAACTTACACAAATTTAATTTTATTTCACACAGCTTTGATTGATTCACACAGCTTTCAATTTAATTTACACAGATTTTTAATTTATTCATACAGCTTTTAATTTAGTTCACAAAACTTTTATTTAAATTCACACAGCTTTTAAACACAGCTTTTAATTCCATTCACACAGCTTTTAATTCCATTCACACAGCTTTTAATTCCATTCACACAGCTTTTAATTCCATTCACACAGCTTTTAATTCCATTCACACAGCTTTTAATTCCATTCACACAGATTTTAATTCCATTCACACAGATTTTAATTCTATTCACACAGCTTTTATTTCTATTCACACAGCTTTTAATTCCATTCACACAGCTTTTAATTTCATTCACACAGCTCTTAATATCTAACATTGTTTTCAATTTATCCTGTTTTTTTTTCTAAAACTTATTATTTCCATGTATGACTTTAAAGAGTACATATATTATTACAAATACTATAAGTATTAGTGAAACCCAGTTAATGTACATCGTAATTGTACAAGAATTAAGCACCAGATTAGAGAGCGTGCAGTTAGCAACTGAATCCTCTTTGTGTAATTTTTAGTTTATAATCTGGGTCGCACAAAGAATAGTAATAGCACTACCTAAAGAGTTGTATTTCATTAATGAAATTTGCCCTATGCTTGTCCATCACGAATCAGAGTAGCAATCACACACACACACACAGCAATCAGCCACAATTACCAATTTTAAATGAACACCATAAAATAAAAATGTCTAAATATACTCTTCTGACATGGACTTATCAAGAGAGCGGTTTTGTTTCTCGTTATTAGTCAGAAATAATTCCACGAACTTTTGAGGGTAGATTAACTAAATAAATAACAAAAAATAATTCGCTTTACACTACAGATTACAAAATAAATATTAATATGTTGAAGTGTGTTGAAGTGCTTTCTTTTTATTTAAATTATGGTACATACATATGTATAGGTACATGATAAGTATTTTATTCTTGTTGTTACAGACGAAAGTATGTAATGTTTTAATTTTGTTGTGCAATATTGTGAGTTGCTTTATGCAATAACACGTAGGTTAAAAACTGGGAGCGACCATTTTAGAGGCAAATTCAAACTCTTATGCGAACCGACTCAGTTTTCTCATAAATACTAGGACGTCAAAGGGCACAAACATATACAAGGACACAAACATATACAAAATATTTTTAAACATTTTCAAAAAAATATAATTATCTGTGACGTTATATACGATGGCTGTACTATATATGTGAACTAGTAATAATAGTAAATATTAACGTGTGTGTAATAAATGTGAACGTGTGGTTGGTCATGTGATGATTGGTGAAAGATATATACTATAATCCTATGGCAAATATAATTATGGAGTTTAATGGTATAACAAGGCGTAAAGGCCTTATCAAATAAAATTATAAAATTGGAGTTGGTTTTTTTTTCTCTTATGATAAGTAATAATTGATTAATAAATGCCCATGAGGAAGTATTTTTTTTATCCTTCGTGTCTTATAGTAATAATGAAATCGTCAAGAACTGATTATATTATATTTATTTGTTTTTTTTTGTTTTACGTATGTTTAATAAGCATAAATAGCAGCATCTATTTATTCTATATACATGTAATAATTTTATTTATGACTAATGAGTGATGTGTACTGCTGTAGGTAAGGGACATGATCACACTGCACTAATATAATCAATACCTAAGTTTTAATCTCCTATAAATTAAATTCTAATAATACATATATTGTTGAAGGACCTTAACAAATGAATAATATAAGAAGGTGATATAAGTGGAGTAAATAACCAGTACTTAATATCTATTGAAAATAAAGCTAAAATAAATCTTGTTTGTTTTAAATTTTTGTTTCATTGTGTTGTAAATATAATGTTTGAATGAATATAGGAACATAAGCAATTATTTTATTGAAATAATGTTTACAGCATTAACACATAAAGTAACACCTTCAATTGCGTATATAATTACTTACTTTTTATTTATTACAAATTATTATCATTAACATTACAGGTGCTACGTCCTAATGCATTAAGTGTATTTCATATAAATTTCTTAATAAATAGAGTAATAATCATATCTTAGTAAATCATTATTACAGAATGATTATGACGAAACGAATTGACGTATTTACTTGACAAAATTATTAATTGGCATAATTTAAGAGAATACGTGATGAAAATAATTGTGTTGAATAATTTTAACATGCGTTGTAAGTAATATACCAATTAATTGAAAATGTAATGTAAGTAGGTAGGTGTATCACAAAATAATTGTATTAGGTGGCTCGAGTTTGCGTGATATTTATTATTGTGAATAACGATACATAAATTAATAAATCAAGAGCATAATTGGATTGAACCCAAAATTTCCTTCAATAAATATGGTGACTGTAATTAAGACCATGAAATATACATCTATTAATTTTATTTCGGCACACATAGCACGTTGTTACGTAATTATTTGATTTGAATTACTCATTAAGTATTCATGACCCATGTAACAATAAATAATATAGACTATTTTGTCAAATTCCCTCTTTCATGAGAAAGAGTCAATTAGCCATAGCTATAGCTATGCTATTATAGCTATGCTCTAGCTGTCGTCAATAGATACCAAATATTAAATATAAGATACATACGTATAATACATAGATACGTTAAACATATCACTCTACAACAGTGATGATATTGACCTATAACTTATTTACAATACTCAGCGTATATGTTATTGTAAAGCAAGTCGGTAAATGAGGATTTGGCTGCAGTCAATCCTGAGCGTGTTACCAGATCATGTTTATGTCAAAAGTGTATTATGTAGGTATGTTGTCACACCAGAATGTATGTTGAAAGAGGTCCAATCTAATTCGCAAAATCATTATAACAAACAAAAACATTATCGCATGTTCAATAAAAACTTATTGCAACTTACTATTGAGCGCTTGTTTCTTTTAATTCCTTTATACCTACTTAGGTTAATCTATTTCGCATTTTATTTTTATTGGTTTATTTATTACAATTTATTGCACACCATAACAACAAATTGGAATAAAAATATTGCAATTTATATTACTTGTGCAGAAAAGGCGATAGCAAAATTGCGATTTCTTCCAGAGTACCTTTGGGAACATGATAAAGGTTTTACTACTTTTTCATAATAGCCCTACAACCTGGTTGTGGGGACACACAGCATTTCTTTAGTAACCTCATTGATCTATCATGCAGTTCTACAGCATTTTCATAGTAGCCACACAGATCCACTATGTAAGCACACAGTATTTTCATAGTAGCCATACAAATTTGCCAAGTAGACGCACAGAATTCTCATAGAAGTCACACAGATCTGCCAATAGTCCTACAACCTAACTATGGGGACACACAGCATTTCTTTAGTAGCCACATAGATCTCCATGCAGTTCTACAGCATTTTCATACTAGCCACACAGATTCACCATGTAAACACACAGTATTTTTATAGTAGCCGTAAAAATCTGCCAAGTAGACGCACAGAATTTTCATAGTGGTCACACAGATCTGCCATGTAGTCACTTTTTTTTATATAGTAGTCACACAGATTTATTTATTATGCAAGATAACGGCTTCATATTATTAGATCGATTGCTTTTATTCTAACCACACAGTCTTATTGTTATTTTGCTATTTATTTCCTTTTTGCATTTACTTTTGAAAATACTATTCTGTTCTAATGCTGACAAACAAATTTCTATAGCTCAATTGTACACCCTACCCTGTTTCCAAAGTTATTTATGTATTCAGCTTAATAGGATGTCTAGAAGAGATCGCTATTTAGTGATAAGGCCGCTTGTTGCACTAATCTCTGTGTGATATTGAGTTATTTAGTTCTACCCCGAATAAGAACAAACTACGGCAAAAAAACAATTACTTTTGAAGGAGCACAACTTTACAAAAAAATACCCTCAGTTGTAAAAAAAATAACAAAGTGGAAAGATTTCAAAAGACAA
This sequence comes from Hesperia comma, assembly GCA_905404135.1. Lineage (NCBI taxonomy): Eukaryota > Metazoa > Arthropoda > Insecta > Lepidoptera > Hesperiidae > Hesperia > Hesperia comma. Next base: position 106,840 of record FR990015.1, on the reverse strand, counting down.
TTGAGTCAGTACATTATTGAGAATCATGTTTAAATTATCTTTACGGGTAATATGTATACTGTATTCATTATAATGTTTTAAGTATTATGTTTGCGAACGATTGTATAAGTGCTTTGTGTTGTCGTGTAGATATACCTATCGTTAGGTAATGTTATCTTAAAGTTTTGTGAAATAATAATCTGAAACGGTTCAGCAACCACTAACCAAAACATTCAATATTTAAGAACTGTCATAAGGTTTTATAACCTAAGAAAGACACCACTTCCTTCGATTAAGACAAAATGAATATGACGTACCTGTTCGTTTCTTTGTTCCTTGGATCACAAGAAGTCCCCGCCGCATGCCAGCGAGTACTTTGGTAGATATGGATGGCGTGTCAAAAAAAATCTCCGTTCCTTTGACCAAGATAATATGGGCTGTAAAGGAAAATATACCCACTTCTGAGGTGTGATGATGGCTATCACACTGGCTGCAGCAAGGACGATGAACTTCCCTATCGATGAGTTATTTCACAAAAATAAACTTCAGCAACATCTTTTCACGTAGTTTATTACAGCATATACACATTATTCTCTACACTTTGTACATTATTACATTTAACTACCAAATTATCTTTACAAGTATACATTCGGGCAGAACTTCCCCTTAGAACCGTTACAAAATTAATGACCTCCTCAACCTTAGTTCGCCATATTTATATCCTACCTTCAACCCCACTTTACAATTAAATCGGAAGTTAACAACACTTATATAATCTCAAACAATAAATTAATTTATTAATAAATCGTAGGAGTAAATTATTATACACAGAATTATTATACACACAATAATATAATTATTGTAATTAGTAATTAATGTTGGGTTATATCGGGGTGCCGGAAGTAGAACTTGTAACATAAAATATCGCTACACCCCTTTATATTTCTGATTAGTATCCGCCCTCGATTCGCTTCACAGAATGGGGGTATCTGTGCCTGAATGCCGACATTCGAAAATATATTTTAGCAGAATTCTTTGAATAATAATTTAATTAAGTATTTACATTATTAACAAATAAACATATCTTAAATCACAGATTTTTTTTCACTTTTAACTTAAAATAATGTGTAAAATAGTGACTAATTACGTCTGTAATCATTCATTATTATTTAACTTTCGTGTACAGAAACCATAACATAACTGCCAATTTGGGACGCTCTCTGCCAATTAATGAATGATAATTAAATTTTATCGTTGGGATGTGGGCTACAAAAACACTAATTAACTTCAAATTACAACAAACTCCGGCAACTAACTTATTAGCCCAAAACTCTACATTGCATTTTTGTGTAGCTCTGGGGCTGAACGAGCAATTGAGTATTGAGGACTTTATTCATTCTTATTTATTAACAGTAGTTTACAGACCACCTTCTGTTTTGTCCATGTAAACGGCAAGGGAATACATGCAAGCGAAAAAATGGTGAGCGTTTTTATGGCAAATCTCTTTATCAATGTTTTACAGATGAGTGATTTTAGGACAACGAATAATGAACTAAAACACCTCACACTATCCCGGACCTTGTGCAGAGATGCGAATAACACATCTTTATCGTATGAAAACAATTCCATCCGTAATACTTGCGACCTGTCACTTATAACTTTGGCTACGACATGTTTGCGCAATTTGTTTCTGAAGATTTATTTGTATAATGTTGATGTGCATATATCGTGACGGATGACGGAATATTTATGCGTAAATAGTTGTTCCCACTTCTTAAATGGAAGCTAAAATTAATAAGAAGGGACCACTCTACACTGAAGAGTTATCAGCCTCAAGAGCGTCCTCGCTTCCCACAAAATAACGCCAGTTTTAATGAAAGTGATTAAAGAGAAGTGAACAGAGAGAAGCAGCGCGCTGCCGCGCTGGGAGCCCATTGCGAGGATTACTTTTGTTTTTAATCTGCTGCAGCATTGAAAACTTCCAGTAATACAATGCTACGATACATTTCTTACATACGTATTACAGTGTGTAGATAGTCTCGTTTGGTATTTTTGTTTAATGGACAATGCCTACCATACCTACGGTAATCGTGGATGTTAACTCCAGCTACATCGCTTTCTTTGTTTTGTCAATTAATACAAAAAACGGGAATAGGTATAATTATTTTAAAATTTTTGTTGCTGGTATATTTAAGTGTTATCAAATCACTTTTTAAATTCACAATTTGCTACGGTGCACCAAGAAAGTATATTTATAAAATATATTATATTATTTTAAACAGTTAATTTGTAAGTATAAGTTGTTTTCTTCACATCGCCATATCCTTTATTATTTTTACTACCATATACTAATTCCGCGGTAGGTCATTGACAAACATGCGGTGTCACGTGAATGTACTTATTACTTCCCAGTTATATTTGATAGCTCATTTGGCAGACTTATGTACATGTTGTTCAAGTTTTGTGTCGTAATCCGCAACACGAGCGTTAAACGCAACGGTGATATACCAAATCCCCTTTATAGAGCCATTAGCAGCTTACTGCGGCCGTACAGAGCAGACCAATTGTAGCCCATTTCACTAAATTTACTTTAAAAAATACAAAATAAAGTGAGAAAATGTTTAGGAACGCTCACAGGGAAACCAACCTTGGCCGCTCGCGGCAAAGTGTCTATTCGGGCGCGTCTACCGCCCATAAAAGATTATTGGGAACGCGTAGGCGATGAAATTCTTAGTACGTGAGAGGGCTTGTTATGAGAGCAAACATAACGTGAGGGTCGCACTTCGATGTAATCTCATTATTATTGCACTTTCGAATAGCAGTACATCAGTATATTAAATCGAGTCGCTGTCTCGACTACCAGACAGACAACTTTTTTCTTCCCGGCCGTAGTCAAGCAGACTGGTGGAGGTCTTTATTATCGGCTGGTTTCAAAACTTAGAAATCGCCAGTATATTGTTCTTACGTAAATTGCCACAATATGTCAGTTGCCGAATCCGATCTAGTAATCAGACGACTTCCATGCTATCTGCTCTGTACATGCTGTGGGAATCATTGAAGTAGATGACCTCCTCAGGTTCACGAAAATCCATTTTTAACCTTGTCTTCGAGAGTCAATTCGTAAAATACGATAACTTTAAACGTTATGCAAATATACAAGTGTACAATTTTCTCTTTGCAAATTGTACTGCCGCGGGTTCGAGAGCGTAAGGATTTCCAGCGAAATTGTTGTTTAAATGTTCATTACGGCGGTCGGCGCGCGGGGGCAGAACGGGCCCGGCCGAAGCAACCGTACGGACCTACATTTACTTCCCCACGATACATTTTCATTCTTGTTACTTAATTACATTTAATGGCCATTAGTGAGCGCGTTCAGCTGTAGCCAAACTTACATTTATATCATCTCTAAGTTTGCAGTTAAATTTTAAATGTTTATTCGTGTAGGTATTTAAACTATTAAACGACGAGCGTACGTGTGGCGACTGGTGTTTTGGATGGTTACAGTGTGTTGGTCGTTGGCCGGCGGCCAGGAGTCCTGCGGTTAGTGCGTACTTACTAAATTATTGTCTAAAGACCTGTAATGCTCAAGACCTCCATAGTTCCAATAGTGGGCTATTAATAGGTATTGTTCCATTTTTATCACCAAAATCGGTGAGATATAATACTTACCTATCTATGTATTTAGGTTACAAGGAGATAAAAAGAATGATGGGAATTATGTATTGAGTTTCGTGAATTAAATATTGTTTGTATTTCGGAAAACTGGAATTTCCAGCACTCGTTATTGCCAGAACACCAAACCAAACGACGTTCAGGGCACTGAGACAGCGGTCCGGCTACGTCCTCAGTTGTTGCATTCAATGAAAAAAGTTAACTTGGTTCCGATTCGCAACTGCAACAACTACTTATTCACTGTGCTACTCACATTATATCCACATATGTACGTATGACCCAAATCCCTATAAATATTGTAAGATGTGTTCTGTGATTGTACTCGTATACAGTGGAATGGAATATGTACTTTGGCAATATTATCGCATGTGTCCGATAGATCGGTTTACAGGGGACAGGCTTAGTGGTACATACGAGTACCTTACATACATTTAGTATACGTGCATACATATAGCATTTAGCATAGGTGGTATAGGTACTCGTACCTATACCTTACATATATTTAGCATGCATTTTACCCATGTGTTGCTTACTATTTGATGCGATGTAACGTTCGGAAAGGTTATAGCGGTCAAAGAGATATTTTGTTAAGAACTTAGTATAACATTGAAGTGCGTGAATAAAATATTTATTCAATAAAATTGAAAAGCATTTTCTAAATGCTCAAAAATGCTCATTCTTTTCGGCGAAAAGATAAAATTAACAAGTTCATTGTCACCGGTATGATTTATCGGAAGCTGTCTGACGAGCGTCCGTCTCGACCGACGGTGGCAGCGCTGTGCCGCCCATTGTAAAGGAATACTCCATTCAATAGGCCTAATGGATGCTCCTGTGTTGTATTCACTATCGCTCGTTTACGTTTTTCTATGAAGACCCCCGGGATTCGCTACAGACCCTGTCTTAAAAGCTTCATCAGATACTTACTGGCGATGAGTTAATGAATAGCTTTCGTGTTTAAATTATTTTTTCCACCTTTTTTTTCACTTTCTATAATTTTCTCCATCAAATCAAATCGATTCAACGGATTAGGATCAACGGATTAACAACATGAATAGGTCATAAGACAGACAATTATTTGCGTATGTAGCATAGTGTAAATTAAAAATAGTAATAAGTATATAAGCCATCGCATACTGAGACCAATAATCTAATTGGTCTGAGATCTCATAATTATATTGCTAGAAGAAGGAACATCAATGAGGGTCGCCGTTTTTGTGCTCACCAGTTGGCGTCACCGTCGAGTGAGGTCCTGCTGTCAAAGCCCACCCATACATAAACAGTGACAATATTCAGACAAGTGAGAAGCGACAGTGCCACAAACTTATCTGACCCGGTGGCCAAAATTGGAAGTAATGCAAATGTTATACTGTTGTCAGACAAAGACAAAGACAGTAGCGCCCTTCTTACCGGGTCAGATAAGTTTGTGGCACTGACAGCCAGACCTCACTCTACACTAGCGCCTCTAGCGGCGAATTCACATGCCTTTACCCTGATTGCACTGGCATTACTGGACTCATTTCAGCGGGCAGCATGATGGGATCATGCAAACGACACGCTCTAACATCACGATACATAATATCACAGGCATTTTAAACATATTAAATAATGTCACTAGATAAAAGTCATACGTTACTAAGTATGTATTCAGTTTCTAAAGAAACTCATATCTGGCAATATAGATTGTAGCCACTTACGTACTAGAAAACATAATGTTAAATATAAAATTATTCCTTTCTATGTGTTGTAAACCTCTTCCCAAAATTTTCGGTATTCGTTCAAGTAGAACGAGACTCAATAATAATTCTCCTTTATCCAGAATATGCACGGATTATAACAGAGTATGTGCTTTGATTAAATATATTCATATTTTTCATGACTACTGTGACTTAAAAAAAATTTAGGTCTCATTTACTTTAATTATAAATGTATGTTTTTCTTTCGATATAATTTAGTTTATTTTAATAATTTAAATTGTAATCAATGACGTGTCACTCTATTGCTAAGCGAATGCTGTACGTATACGTATCTATAAATAAATTGGCCTGTACCTATATCAGATATGATTCCAGTGTATAATATTTAACTGAATGTGTTGCGTATACTGTTGGTATGTTTAAAACCTTTATAAATGGAAAATCTTATTGGAGAACTTTCTATCAAAATAATATATGTTCAATGATAAAATATGAATGTTTATCCTCCGCTCCCCTCTCCGTACGTGTCTCGTCAGGAACATATGTTATCTGATTCCTTTGTGCTGGAGCTTCCATACATTTAGCAATCCACTGCAAATATTGGATGAGTCAAAACGCTTTTAATGTTATGAAAAATTCATGTGCTAATAATACAAGTATATGAGCATTTATCTCTGACGACAGAATTAGCGTTTGAAGTAAGTTTATATGTTTTGAACATCGTCGGTTTTATATGCCTGTGTTTTCCTCATAATATAACTTTCTCTCCGCGCGCGATACGGGGGCGTCCCCTGTGATAAATAGATGTATTGACTCAAAAGTTCCATTAATCATGTGGCAGCAGCTTCCAAAACAAGTAAAACATTCAACATTTTGCGATATACGGCAAGGAATATTAAATCCGTCGCACACTGAATGCGAACTATTGTGATATTGAATTTTTAACACATATTATCCATAGCAAACAGCTATGTCGGTAGCTGAATGCGCCAGCAACTCGCTACATGCGTTTGAAGTACGGGATACACATATTTTATTCGTTGAGAATCTTTAAAATTTGTTTGCATTTTCTGTTTGTAAAAAAACCAAAGGAAAAAATAGTACCTCGTGTTTTCATTGAAGTAGAAATATATTGCAACCTAGATTTTAAAACCGAGACACACTGCTCACGGACAGGCCAGTTGATTTTTTTGATTGAAGAAAAATTACTAAAAATGCTGTGCACTTAGGAATCAAGTTGAATGATGAATAGAAATCACTCAATGATGGAAATATAGAATTTGCTTAAATCAGCGTGAAAGAGTTAACGAAATAATTAAATTGTACAACATTAAATTGAAATATAAAGTTATTTTTGGGCGAAACCTTATGTTGTAAAGTTGACCGTGAGCGCCACTGTGGCCGCAGCAGCGGGCAGACATAGCAGCGCTGTTCGGTTTCATTATGCTGCGACAAAAATAGGATAGCTTCCCGATGTCGAAACCACACAACTGGTTAACTGGCCCACTTTCATATTTGTTACAGTATCTTGTTGGATTAAATGAGCAAACATACAACCGATATTGGCTGCAGGTAAGTACTGGATTACCGCGCTATTTTATTAATTATAGTCATAGGAATTGGTTCTGTTTTACAATCCAGTTTCAAAAGTTAAATCAGGACTTGCCTATTTATAAATAGCCAAGCTACGCGTAAAACACTCTTTATTGCCTACAATAAAATATAGATAATATAATGTAATGTGGATGTATGGAATGATCAGCGCCGCAGCTGGTGCCGCTCAATTGTTTCCTATTGTTTCAAAAAGATTTCTGGAGTACATTTTCTCGCCGCTTCACCTATTATATTTTTAAATTACATCGTATAAAGCATTATAAATTTTACAATGCATTATAATTTTGTAATATAATTGCCACTCCAAGCTATTAACTGATCCTATTTCGTTCTTTCTTATTAATAGTATTCTTCTAGTTTGAGGCTAAAATGCTTTCAGCGTTCTTGACAACATGGTAGCAATTATTTCTACGCTCCGCTACATACCGCTACGGACCTCCGCTACGTACTGCTACGGACCTCCACTACGTACTGCTACGGACCTCCGCTACTTACCGCTATGGACCTCCACTACGTACTGCTACGGACCTCCGCTACGTACCGCTACGGACCTCCGCTACGTACCGCTATGGACCTCCACTACGTACTGCTACGGACCTCCGCTACTTACCGCTATGGACCTCCACTACGTACTGCTACGGACCTCCGCTACGTACCGCTACGGACCTCCGCTACGTACCGCTATGGACCTCCACTACGTACTGCTACGGACCTCCGCTACGCACCGCTACGGACCTCCACTACGTACTGCTACGGACCTCCGCTACGTACCGCTATGGACCTCCACTACGTACTGCTACGGACCTCCGCTACGCACCGCTACGGACCTCCACTACGTACTGCTACGGACCTCCGCTACGTACCGCTATGGACCTCCACTACGTACTGCTACGGACCTCCGCTACTTACCGCTATGGACCTCCACTACGTACTGCTACGGACCTCCGCTACGTACCGCTACGGACCTCCGCTACGTACCGCTATGGACCTCCACTACGTACTGCTACGGACCTCCGCTACGCACCGCTACGGACCTCCACTACGTACTGCTACGGACCTCCGCTACGTACCGCTACGGACCTCCGCTACGTACCGCTACGGAGTTCCGCTACGGACCTCCGCTACGTACCGCTACGGACTTCCACTACGTATGGCTAAGGCGGTCCAAGTTGCCGCGACATTAGTACAGTGGCTAGCCGTGTCGTATTAGAATACTATAGGACAGTGGTGCCCAAACTTTTTGCTGTGAAGATCGACTTGAGAAAAAGTTAAGGGTTTAAGATCGACAGATTTATTTTTATGTATTTTTTTATTATCTATTATTTTATGTTGTAATAATAAGTAATTATTAATGATTAGATTTATAATATGATTATAATCAAACAGTTTTACATAGTTTATTACTCTGTACACACATTTGTACATAAAAAATATTATTAGAAAAGAAAATAAATACAGGTCAAGTTAAGTATATTTTTCTTGTGGCGGAAAATTAACGAGATGTAGATGCATGCTCAGTAAGTAGGTAATTTATAAATTTTCGAAAATAAAATCTTGTACTGGCTTAACTTCTAAGATCGACCGTGAAACCTCTCGCGATCGACCGGTCGATCGCGATCGACCGTTTGGGCACCACTGCTATAGGAGATAGATGCTACGAACCAATAGACACAGGTGTAACTTATCGTAATATTTTATCATCACTTATACATCAAAAGAAAAAATAAATAATAATGTTCGAGACCTTCTTTTTTGACGGCGTCGTTCAATATTATTATTATAGCCATGAACTAATAAAGATTATAGCATCTATTTTCTAAGCTACGCAGAAAACATTTCATGTGCAAAATAAATTCTACGTAGCAAATAAGCAGCGTAGAAAGAGGACAAAATAAGATTGCTGTCCAGCAAGAAATGAACGAGTTAATTTGGCCGACATATGGATCTCCGAAGACATGATTAATGATATTGGTTTTATTGATAGCGCCGGACAAGACTCGCCCGCGACCTGTGCCGCCGTAGTGATTTACCTTCCTTATCATGCGCCAAGATGCGGATGAACACCAGACATTTACTCCAATTGGTGACCATTCACTTTACTCCAGTTCCAAAGTAGTTCAATCTTATATACGAGTATATGAAGCGTACAGTCGAGCCCACGGTATCAAGCTGATAGTACGATGACACCATTGTCTACGGACATCAGTTATAAAATGAAGGGTATCGCTGCGTTGTCAGCAAGGAAATCAGGAAGAGGAAACAACCGAAAAAAAGCTCCTAAAGGCACTTAAACTCCCAATTAGAAGGCTATAAGCGTTTGGCGGCTAATTCAAACCTAATGGTGATGATACCTGGAATGTCGGCATGGAATTTGGGTCGGTATTCTTATCCGCCCCAATATCAGTTTATGTTTGTCATACTCCACTATAATAATGTGACACGGTAACGTCCTGAATGCACAAGCCCTGTCCTCGAGGGAATGCGGCCAGGATCGCAGCGGCCGCCGTCCAGGGGCTCGGCCACCAGGCCTCGGCCAGTGTTCGCCAGCCGACTGGACATTCTGACTGACTACACGTTCAATTGATCCGATACATACCATGTCATTAAGACGTGATTCGGAACAGCATGAATTTACATAAATAAGCTGATTAGAAAAACACGCAAAGAAGTTTATTAGACATACATAAATATATCCAATTATCCAACTGTATAAATGAAATGTCATATCTTTTGTACGTGTCTTGAGCAAGAGCAAGTAAATAGCCGGGATTCACTCGCCGATTCGCCCGCGGTGAGACACCTGCCTAATGCGTACGCGATAAAAACTTTGCTATACATGTTTAACCATAAAACAAGAGCTAAAATTTATTTTTATTAAGAGTTATAAATTGTAACGAAAAATGTATCACGCGCTTTATCGCCAAGTATACCCGTTAGATACGAGCGATCCACTCTTGATTCGCTTTATACAACCTGCACAGACGTGAGACATCTGTGTTGTTAATTTTTACTGGCCATAATATTGTTTCGTGATATTCGTATTTTCAGCATAGTTTAAATACCCGCTAAAAACAAAGGAACAATGAATAATAATTAACAATCACTTCTTCGATGAAGGACCAATTTAGTAAACTTTGAATTCAAACGCCTTTACCTGAATAAGCGATAAACAAAGATGTTCCGTTGTGAAGGTATCGCCTTCAGCGCGGCGCTCGGCGCTCGGCGGCTTCGTTATAAATTGAAAAGAGCCGGACCGATCCGTCGGGATGGTCCGAGGCGACGGGGGAAAGGTCTGCTACCAATTAACGACAAATTCGAGGCTTTTATCTCAACTGAGCAGTGGTTCGCTGCAGTGAACGCTCTGTGTAAACAAGTTATTAATAAACCTCGCAAGAATGTGGGGCGAGGAGCGAGGAGCTAGCAACACGGAGAAGGGAGACTGGAGGAGGCGCGGATCATTGTTACAAATTTGTTACCCTCAGAATTTACGTATGAGTCTATTTACATAGATCTTCTCTTGGTTATATAACTCTCAGGAAACCCTTTCACAAAATTGCCCCCTATAAACAAAACGGACCTACAGATTCGGTAAATGAAATCTTAAGATTTATTATTTACAGTGTTCATTATCATGAGCCGATCGGTGAATAATTTATTTGTAAACGGGCCCAGGAGGTTCGGTGAAGTTGTTCGTTCTTTTGAACAATACGACCGGACTTCTTGAACTTACTTAAATATTAATATTGCAACACTTTGTTTATAATGATGATTCTACCCGATATCTTGGTTCTACCTGATTGATGTCAGAACGGGTGCATTATAGTGTCAAGAAAAATTTAAACTTTAAGTAATGTGTGAAATAAAACATACAAGATATATGTATTTTAAAGAAATGGACATTACACATTATTAAACATGCACACTATACGAACACGTTACCAACTACCTATTTACTTTTTATATAATCCTAATGCCAACAAAATTCTGGATAAAGATGAAGTTAAAACTTGCAAGTCGTGTTTAGAAGACAGTCCGCGCGGACAGCTTGTTATACATATTTAACGATGTCACCCGAGCCGGACAATCCACAACGATCGCAGAATCGTTGGATGTACCGGGCAGTGGGCAGGGTATCCGCAGCGGTGGTTCAATGAGAAAATCTCGTGAACTGGCGAGCGGTGCACGATGTACCGCTATTGGTCCCCGGAGAGCGAACAATAATAATCAATGCGGAATTGTCCGTGGAATTGAATAGCGGACGGCGCCGGCGCCCGGAGAATCCCGGCGGAGGAGATATGATTATGGTGTTCTCGACGGATTCCCGCTGGAATTAATTATTTTTATTTCAAATAAGCAGATTGTCTTTTATTGTTCAAAATATGAGTTAAAACGGAAAGATGGAAAACATTTTGGGAATTGGAATCGAAGGAGTGTTTATAAAGTCTTTGACTTTGACTAATTATCATAGTTTTAATGTAGCATCGGTCTCTTTCTCGGCACGCCTCACTGCCCTGTTTGCTTGAGTTATCGATACAGGGGTTATCGGCAAATCAACTTGTACAAGGCTCACAGCCTCACAGATTAGTAAGTAACGATAACAATCGCGATCACCGTGGCGCAGCCCGCGGCAGGCCGCGACACCGGCGCTCCGCTAACGACCGCCACACGCCGGCGGCTACGGCCTGAGATAATATCGCTTCACAACCCATTTGTTTTCAATAGATAATCCCATATCAGTAGCGCCTATAATTCGATTATATAATATATCAGACGTCTTATTATTGTATATAACAAATGGTTGAGCACGAGTTAATCCGTCCAGCGTGACGGGTAATTAAACAATGCCATCGATATTGAATGTATGCTATTGTTCAGGACGGCAGTGTTCATTACACATTGTATTATCCCGGTAAGTATATTATTACGACTCACTAAACGTATTATAAAACTACGTAATGGTTGTTCTCAAGGTTACCTTCGTGTATAATATACATGCCTAATTTTATATGACTTAAAAGCTTAGATATATTCGCGATATTGTCAAAATTTAAAAGAAATGAGAATTTAAGAAAATAAAAGATGTTTTTACAAAAATATATCCCACATTTTTTTACAAAAAAATATCCCATATTTTTTTACAAAAAATTATAAAAGACTTAAAAATCGATGAGCAGGAATAACTAAAAATCTTCCCGTCAAATGCCGCTCTATTACTGTTAATGACAGTTAAATATAGGACTAGACGTGAAGCACCAGCTTCGAATTAAAAAAGAATTATCAGATCAGATTTATCAACTACAACTACTAAGAGGTACCTAATACACACAAAAAATACACTTCTTTTTTAATTCGGTTAAAAAATGGATTGCTGACGTTTCGCTGACTCAACAGCATTCCATCAAATCAAGAGCACATTGTACTGGATCAATTTATAAATCCGAGGTGGCGATGGATCACACCTCGTTTCGGATCCCGTTATCGCTGTCACTATCTTTCTGTTCGAAGGCCGTCGCCGTTAGAAGGGTTAGCCGGCGCCCACGAGCGTATAAATAAATGGATAAAAAGAGTCTAGATTTTGTCGAGAAAATTATGTGTTCGCAGGAAGCAATACGGCTAACCCTTCCGGACGCGTCCGCCTCCGCGCCCGCCGCGCGCTGAGCAAACAACAGTAAATACTTGACGATGTGATTCCATTTCCGATAAGTTTGTTTACGCTCGTCCGTTACTCTGAGATATGAGACGATTGGAAAAGGATACATGGTCTTACAGTATTGGGTTCTGGTGTATTGTACCAATTTCCCGCATTCCCCATATTTCCCATCAACCAATGTTCACAAACGTTCAGTAAACGTGGTCGTGGTGATGGTATTTATACCCGCTGAAGGGTTTTTAGGTGCAATTATAGAATGCAGTCATAAAGCCCGATTATTACCATACAATTGCAATCACAAATGTAGTTATTTCGGCACATTACTCCATCGAAAAAATATAAAAATCATGTCTAGCATGATCCGCAGCACCTAAATCGGTTAAGCCGTTTCTGAAGTTCTGGCGAAAAAATTAACAAAATATATGCTTAAGCGAGATAAACATCCTAATAAATAAGTTGCTACGGCTGCGGGAAGCGTCACTGAGGCCGATTACAAAAACTATTTACATGTATATTACATTTTTAAAATTATATCTTTAGATTAAACGTAACACTTTTATCTACGCTTTCCTGACAATGTATCTAAATAGGTATGGTAATAATTAAAAGCACCACATTATTATAACACGAAGTCAAGGTGTAAACGCTGCCCGCTCGCAACACCTGCTGGGCGTCCTACTCAGTTTAATCTTTTCTCAGCGAAGTCGTGGCTGTCCTCGCTCGTCGCTCGATTTTATTGATCATTTATTTTAAAAAACAACATACCTAAATCTAGTTTGTTAGCGGTGAGCGCCGCGTTACCGCGCCACCGCGCCGCGCTGCATGTGTCGTGTTAAACTTTTCTCGTTTCAAACTCCATCGAAATCCCACTAGTTACCTGTGTGGCTCAGTATTGTTATGTGGTTGATATGTTGTTTAATTTTATTGCTATTACCTTTTTTTTAAAATGCCACAACATGGCCTGGCGGACTGCGTTTTTTTGAAATGAAATGAAAATGATTTATTGCACAAATATGGTTCATACAGGTGTTTCATTGTTATCATACAATTTGTTGCCGACATATTTGGCTGATTCCAGCATGCAATAGTTTTTTGTAAATGTACCCTGTCACCGTGGGTGTTTACCCGTGGTCCCGTTGGTTTGTCCCGTTGACGGGACCACGGGTAATTTTAATTCCCCGTAGTCCCGTTGCACTAGGGGTTACACTTTTATCGACTTTTTCAACTTCTGATATCGATATAACCGTGTACCGTCGGATACTGGGTGGTGCAGAGATAACAGTCTATCTAACCCTTGGATCTCTCTAGCCTAGTCCATCCATAACTATAGCATGTCGACTGGATCCCAGCATGAATGGATCCCCCTAAACCTCAAAACATATGTATAAAAATAAATAACGCTACACACTCGTAGCCCCACAGTAGGATTCCCTGTGTCGTGGGTGCCATGGACAACACACAAGACTCATCATTTAAATTTCCACCTCGCTGGGAATCGAACCCAGGACCCTCGGAACAGCGATCCGGCGTGTTAACCATTGCACCATCCGGGTCTTCAATATAATGGAATTTCTATCTTTAACAATACTTTTATCGCCATTGATACACACATACCTGTCACTCATCCATTACATAACAATTAATGATATTTCCACAGTTTTGTAATGTAAATGTCAACGGAAATGTGTTAAATCCGTCATTGTACACAATTCCTAGGAAATGTATACAATTCCTAAAATCGCCAGGAAATGTGTGAAATAAATTATATTGGACACATTTCCTAGGAAATTTATACATTTCCTGAATAGCAATCGGAAATGTAGTACATTAAGATTATAGATCAAGATTTTAATGAGTACGCGGGATAGATAATATGAAGATATTATATTTTACGTTATGATTTTTACCAGATTGTCTCACCGAGTGCCTTAATCAAAAATATTATTGTGTAAAACAATGAATACTCATTTCCATTACTCCTCAGTCAAATTCTTCAAGGTGTAGGTAGGTCGAATTGGTTACAGAACCGAATTAGCCTACCCCTACTCCACGTAGTCTTGTATGCCCTACCCCTAGAGTTTTTTTTAGAACCCGGCGGCGCGGAGGGAGGGCAGCCCCCGCCCGCTGTAACAAAACGCAGACACCCGGGCGAGCCGGAGCGGCTGAGGCTCACGACGTCACGGTTCGAAATTATGCCCTATATTCTGCATTTTTACGATTTGGCCTAACGTGGATAACCAAACGTAGACGATTTAACGGTCTGGACAAACTGATTTGCCCATTTCATGAAATGCGACCATTTGAAGTTAACAAATCTACGATGTGGCCACGACATACACATTTCCTAATACGATATCGGAATTGAATTGAAATGTATGAATTAAATAATTTTTAAAACAATATTTTACACATTTCCTAAAGAGCTTAGGAATTGTATACATTTCATACATTTCCGGTAACATAAATAATTATGATTTCAGTAGACATTTGCACATTAACCGTACACACGATCAGTAAATCACTAGAATGTAAATTGTGTGGAGGCGCGTTTCCTACCACAATTAGAACGCATGATGTACGATGACTTCACTTTATTTGCTGCACTAAAATTCGTTCGCATTGATTCATTCCAAATACTCCTATAGGTAGTTTTACTAATACGAGTATATACTCGTAGGTTTAATACCGACTTCAAAAAAAGAATAAATTCGATCATGTAATGGAGGTACTGCTTTTTAAGTGTTCAGAGATTTTTTCGTTCTTTATAAGCCGATTTTGAGAATTATTTTTTGCTAGAATGAAGATATTCCAAGGGTGGTACCATGATAGGGATATTAGTTTCTTATAATAGAATTCCAGTGGAATCGAGGGGAATTTTCGAAAATAGTAGAGGCGACTACTGAGTTTGTTAATGTTTTCATTAAGAATATTAAAGCACTATAATTTAATGAAGGACTTGAGTTGATCTGAAATACAGTCGAGAGGTTTCCTCAACGCTTAGAGTAGTTGCCTTGAGTTAGGGCTTGATTAATTTGTATTGATGAGAACTTTACACCTATATATGGGTTGAATTGAGCGAGCATTTGTCGAGCACTTTTTAAGTTATCTCTGCTTGTCGATGTTGAAGTCGGTTATTTCTTTTTTGTAAAGAGAAGTTGAGTATTCAGATATCTCATTATGTTTCAATGATATCTATCGGACTCAAAAGTGGGTCAGTTTAGCTTCAGGGTCTTCGATGCGAATCTCGTAAATAAACTTCTCAGTTATTTTCCAAATAACTCACTGTGGATAGAATAACGTCCATCGACTCCAAATTGCTTCAGTTTAAGCTTTATTCGGCCAAAAATTTAATTTGCGTGGAAAGTATATACGATTAAATAACCGTAGGTTTGTGTGTAAATGCCGCGTCATGTTGGGCTAATTACTTGGGCGATTAATTACGATTACACTGCGGCCACGTGTGGCCACTTACCGAATTACCAACAAAACCACCGGTCAGCTCCAGGTTATATCGCGGAGGGAAAATAAAGGAAGGCTGAAATATAAAACACTGCGTTATACAATTAGATCCTGATGTGGGAGGATCGAACGAACGGAACGACAAAAACATTGGAAAATAGGTAAGGACTTAACCTCGGAGAGATGGTGAGCCATTAGCCGTCGAGAGGTAATGACGCTCGCCTGCGCTAAATTTTCAAGTTTTTATGATTCCTCTTAAAGGGATAAACTCGATTAAGAGACACCGGAGGTAGTTCCGGCCAGATGACTTGTGAAATTAATCTCAGATTACGAATAATTACCACTGACTCACCAAGTTTTGCACCACATTGAGATTATAAATCCTCGCGTAGTGGGATAATGGACCAACAATGGCGGTTTGTTGGGTGAACCCAGGAACCCCTTGCTCGACTCCAATAACTAGTTCAACGAAAGGAGATGTTTCAAATCCGGCCCACAATATGTACAGTACCTCGAAAAATCGAGAAAAATCCATGGAATTCGGGAAAAATAAAGATAAATTACCTAAATGCATACTTTTCTGGTACAAAAATTGTATCTATCATTTAATTTTATCAAGTTTCAACATGGCGTCTTACCAATTTGTCATTGATCACAGATCACGAACTGTCTACTGTCACTTTAATATGACAGAAATGTACGTACATATGTCAAACTTCAATCAAATCAACCAACGTGACATGTGATGACAGCTTACCGCCATGACGGATTTTTGTTTTTGTGTTGCAATTTCAATTGTATATTTTTGTGTTGTACCAAAAAACTAAACCAATTTGAAGTGATTGGATAGTTAAAAACTGTTTGAATTGCGATTCTCCATATTTTAGTATGGTGTACAAAGTGGTGGCCGGGGCTCCATACATTTTGAAACAACTCCTTTGGAATATATCAATTATGTCATAATAATGTAGGCATTTCAACAGAGCACCGGTCGTGTTCCTTTGGAGATCCCGGAGTCCCCCACAAGCGTTGAGGTAGGCCACCGGGGGGGTTTCAGTGGGTAAAAACCCCACATAACCCTGTGTCGCTCCCACGGCACCGGGTACCTTTTGAAGGTTTCCCCCTCGAGAAAAAAAAAGGTATTTCAACAGAATTAGAACAAATTGGTTACGTCTGTGTTTCACCCACGGGTGCAAAGTTGTGCGGAGCAGTTTGTTTCGCCTTTCTTCTGCTCTTAAAAAGCAACCGCAAAAATATATTGTACATTTGGCAACAGCAGTAGACTCAAAAAATAATAATTGCAATAAGTGTACTAACAAAGTACCTAAGTGAAAAAATTATTTTGTCTTTGAGAAATTATCTCAGCTCTCTCACGTCGTATTACCCGAGATTCATAAATGCAGTTACTTAATATACATCTTATTACCTGTTCATATCTCTGACCGGAGCACAGGCGGCTGTATGTAATTTGTTCCTGGTTAAATTAAAAAGTCAATTCTATGCTAAGTCGTTCTCGAATTCCGCTCGGTGGAATTTGTCTATCCCAAGATGTAAAAGACCAGGAATCTCGAATTCCGCTTGAACCGTATAATCCGGTGCTAATCCGCATCGACCCCAAAGGGCGAAAACAACACACAGACCTTTTTCACAACTCCTAAAGGAACAATACAAAGATTTCTAGTATTCAAGCAGCATCGCATAATAAGTGCGGGCAATAGAAGGACTACAAAAGACGGGCCTATGTCGTGCGAAGTGCCACAACGCGGACGCTTCGCTACTTCACAAATAAACAAATTCAAACTTGATAATAGATTATATTGTAAAAAGTTTTGTTTTACTTTACAAGTTTCTTTTTCCCCTTGGCATGAATGGTAAGATTCGATGTCTTGCCCTGCCAGGTGGGTGGTACAGCTTGTGATACATCGCGAAACCTAAATTATTTTTTACAAAGTCAATTCCGCTGTACTAATTATTTGAGAGTTAAAGAGTTTCAAAAAATATGCCTCAGTCACTTTTCATTTAAATGCAAGCCCTTAAGCCTAATTGAGTATAGGATGTAACCGGCTATCGCAAGGTACTGGTTCTCGTTAGCCGCAGCCGGATATCCGGTTCGTTGATCGCGAGCCGTACACAAAGTGGCGGCCGCGGCGCTCTCTGATACAGCCTGTTACCACGTACATTTTATTCCCGCGTAGCGCTTAACCTCGTCAAAAAGTATAAAGTGGCAGGAACGTGAATTTTAATTATAAAATAATGTACATCGTCATTTACTCGTAATGCAATTAATGAAGTGGATTATTAAGCACGTCCGTCGCCAATATCGGCCACAACATTGAGAGCAGTCTACCTCTTTCTAGCACAATGTTAAATTTGGATCGAGGCTTATTTATCTCTTATAAAATTTGATAAGCAGCGATAGCCCAGTGGCTAAGAGTTCGGCTTCCCACTCATCCACTTCTGACTCTTCGTAGTTATTTGTCACTCGCTATAGAGGGTGAAGGAAAGTATCGTGAAGAAACTTGATGGTATGTTAAGTCTGACAATTCGCACTTGACCAACGTGGTGGGCTATGCCTCTAATCTTCTCATTCTAAAAAGAGACCCGTGTTCAATAATGGGCCATAATATTTGGTATAGTATCTGGATGGTAAGGGTTGAAAATGATGCTGATAAATTCCCTCAGGTCGCTTTTCTCTTTTATCACCGAAGTCGCAAAGATAATTATGCTATAATATACGAGCAATAATAAATACAGAGTAATTTCATCGCATCTGTCGAGAGAACACGTCTCTAATAAAATGAATCCCTGCAATAACATGATAACATGAAGTGAGTCACGGGCTCACGGCGCGCGAGGCGCGGTCGTCATGGCGACGAGTCAAGTGATCTATCGCAGTGCACCCGGAGCGCACCGTAAACCATACAGATATTACACTATTATAGAGGGCAGAAGCCAGGCTTCAAAGCGTACTTCGGATAAAAAGAGACGAAATCTTTAGTAATCACCTTCCTCTTTCTGGCGAGGCTTCAGAGCGTAGGTACCTGGGATAAAAAGAGACGAAATCTTTAGTAATCACCTTTCTCTTTCTGGCTCCTCGGGATCTGAGAGAGATAGGTAATTACCGTTATCGTTGTTTCTCTTTCTAACCGGGGGCGATTGCAATGTATGGGCAGCCGTATGGCTCACCCACTCTAGTGTAATATCTCTATGCCGTAAACCGTTTGGCTTCCACCTGGCTGGAGACGACGGGGCCGTCGTCGGCTGCAGCTCGCAATAAATCCGGCGCGCTCCGGCAAACGATATTATCGCTAGCATCCCCTGCGCTTCTGCGCTCCTGCTTCCGTAAACGTTATTACGTTAGCGTGCGTAGCACATCGGATACATTCCTTTCTGCAATGCAATATTTCTTTTCTTAATAGTGAGTTTGTATTATGATCCGTTTTATTGAAATCATGAACTCAAGCGTTCATGTCATGATAAATGAAATGTGTACAATGTCTTGTCATGATAAATGGCTGAGTATTAATGATCATTTCTTGGTATTACTGGGACGAACTAAAACGTATTTTCACTCGCAATAAAAAAGTCGATTTCACATTACGGCACTAAGGTTCCGTTATATGGAATCGGCTCGCATTCAAAGTATTATCAAGTTAAATTCCAGCGTCTTGTATAGGAATACAAAGAGTTCCCGTTCTCGTGGTCTTAATCCGATCTTAGATTTTGCGTAGTGCGACTGTACCCACAGCTGATGTGGGTGCGCCCTGCGTCATCCGCTGTCGATCGATCTTCGTCCACTATTGTGTGCCGTCGAGCACGGCCACATCCACCCGACCTATCATTATGGCAAACGATATGTTTTTTGTCTCTCTCTACGGCCAAGAAGAATTAGAGCGCACTCCACGGGGTGCCGCAAAGGATTAGCGGCGAGCCGGTGAGAAGGTCTCGGCAGGCTGTGAAAGGTTTAGCGATTGGATTTTTCTTTCTATTACTACTTTCCTTTAAAACGTCGAATTCATCCAGTTCCAACGAAATCCATTTTTACTATTCCAATCTCGAGTTATCCCCGCAGCACTATATAAATCTTCAGTCGGACATCTCTAAAAGTATGAGATATTTAATTTAATTCAGCTAAGTTAATAACTTGCAGCCGGTTGACCAAAGAAACTGGTTAATTGGGTAAATTGTTGAATGGCGGCAGGAGGGAGGGGGAGGGAAGAGTTGCCGGCGCTGGCGGTTTTTTTGACAGCCGTAATTAATGGAGTCGAAAGCGACGACCCGGATTCTGTGGCCGGCCTATAGATCCTGCAGCGGATCGGGTACATTTTTACTTTGTCTTCGCTTCGTTAACTTCGCTTATCCTCCGCATTTTTTGTAGCCATGTTCTTCGGCATCCAACCTTGTGATGCGGAAGGATGCCGTGCCCGCGATACTTACAGAGATGGATCCGTCTCAGGTTACAATGTATGTACACTGTATACAACCTACTCTCCCAAGCCGAGCTTAAAAAATGTTCGATATTCACTATCGACTAGTAAACTGCGTGACCGGTTGGTAATTACGTGTTAACCTTGTTTAGTGACATAATTATTTAATTTCGACGGAGCGACAGGAATAATAGAGCGCTGTCGGCACCGCCATCAAACACCTTGATCCAACCGACCGGTGACGTGACGACGGCGGCGATGGGACGTTCACACGCTACAGACACATAAATACAATATTTAGGTACTGTCGCTTATAGCTACTTACGTATTATAGACACTTCATTTCAATCATTCGCTCCCTAATGTGTTAGAATCATGCAAGTAGCATGTGATTACAGAAAAAGTGTAATGAAGACAATTACGAGCGTAATCTAGTTTTAATTTATAAAACTATAATAAAAATAACTATAATAGGTAATTAACATAATTAATTAATATACTTAGTTCATGTATTAGTAAGACGCCTTCTCGCGGACGACATATGACTCGCGGACCGCGATATAATTATGTAATATTATTGACGACGACTTGACGACCCGAATAGCGCAATGGTTAACACGCCGATCGCTGTTCCGAGGGTCCTGGGTTCGATTCCCAGCGAGGCGGCAATTTGAATGATGAGTTTAAATTTCCGTTCTCGGTCTGGGTGTGTGTCCTTGTCTTGTGTGTTGTCCAAGGTACCCACGACACAGGGAATCCTAGTGTGGGGCTTTGAGTGTGAAGCGTTATTATTATTATTGATCAGCGATCGCGTATTCCGGCCGAGTCGCCGTCCGTCTGTACTCGCCGACTACTGACCTCCCACGCTACGCCGAGATATTATGAAAAAAGTTTCACCCGTGACTGCTTAATTATCGCGAATGCCAGCCTACTAGGTAATTTCTGCGTTCAATAGAATTAAGTGTCCTTACCTTGTATCACGTGACAGAAACTAATGGTGACGTTTTCAAACATTCCTTACAGATAAACTGTGTAGACATTGAGATTGTTAGAAACAGTCACCTTTGGTTGTGTATCGGTACTTTGATATTTTAAGTGACGATAATCAAGTAATGAACTAGCCTTTTTTTGGCAAATTAAACACACTCCATAGAGCTAATCTCCAACAGTTACAATAGCAACGCTCGCGTGAAGGTATCATGGTTGCTGGAAGCATGTTCGCACTCCCGACGTTTTGGTGAAGGGGATGTTGTGGGGCAATAACGATCCTACGCCCTTCTCTACTCTAGCCCAGCGAGCGCTTCGACGTCGGTCACACCCAGCCCGGCTGCATCAGTGGCCTGCCAGTGTTTAGCTTGGAATTGTTAGTTGATCATGGTGGATGAACGAGAATAACCACCCGCTACGACTTCGTCGCTCTTGAATATTGTTAACGCTTGGCGCGTCCCCAATGTGTTGCCAGCTGAGAATGATCCACCGTATAGGATTGTGTCAAAAATATTTTGCGTTAAAAATCAAATACTGCATTAAATTCTCGACAAATGTTGTCGTGAAACATTTAATACTTACGATTTACAAGTTTTCTACATAGTTCACCATTGTATCGCTCGAGCGCTGCTCGTTTCATACATTATTTACGTATCGAGATAAATTATCAGAAATACGCCATGTAGGTACGCACGGATGTATTACGCAAAGAGAACGCTTTGTACGTTACAAATGTTTAGTACAGTCGGCACCTCTCCCCTTAGAAACGGAGTATTGAAATACACGAAACACCGCGCAAAGAGGTTCACTTTGATTGTGGCTAAAGAAGTTTTACTTCAAAAAATCAAAAGGTGCACTTCTAGGTAATCATTTATACATAAGAACCTGTTTGATTCTTAAACTGATACCTAGATACAGTTTCTTATTACGAGTATATTTAAGCTTGAAATGTAAACAAAGCAGACCAGTCATAGTTTATTCCTCAACTAGAGAACCGCCCGCGCTTCGCTTCGGGACCCGTAGGTAACAGCCGCGTAGGTCTCGCTCCCGTAGGAATTTAGGCTAAAAAGTAGCCTACTACTCGCTCTCATCACTCCACCCTGTCTGAGGTGTGTGGAGCCATCGGGACAGTTAGTTCCCCTTTGGGGGTGTCTCTCGCGGCCCGTTAAAACGGGCCGGTCCTTGGGTTGGGCCCTAAGGCCCTTGGTTGTCCATCTGTGGTTAACCAATAGGTCAAGTCCGGTGAGTGGTGGCCTTTTTACAGGCCACAGAGTCTTAAACGGGATGGGGTTCATCTTCGCGCCGCCCAGGCGATCGAGGCCCTACCGGGTGAATCCCGCTGGTGGGAAGCCCAGCAGGAGCCGATGAGCGCCGGGCGACGACTTACGAAGCCCCAGTATCAGTCAGTGCTAGCCCCGTCCCGCGCAACCAGCAAGTCGCGCGGGAAGGCCCAGCGGTCCGGTGGACGGGTGTGGAGCGGCACCAGGTCCTGCAGATGTGGGAACCGCGACGCGTCGACACGCCCGAACATGTTGCGTGCCAATCTCTCGATGAAGTCGTCCAGGCTCTCGACTCGAAGGTCCCTCTGGATGACGGCGTTCCTGACGTACCTCGGCGCACCAGTCAGCCGGCGGAGCGCAATCGCCTGAACCGCGCGCATCCTCTTGCGCTGCGGTTCGCTGGCGAGCGCGTACCACGCCGGTGCCGCGTACGTGAGGTGGGATCTGATGTAGGTCTTGTAGACCCCGAGCTTCAGTCCGAGAGGGAGGCTCGAGGAGAGCACTGGTTTCTGCCATCGCGCTTCTGGAATTCGCGACGGCTTTCGTAACCTGTGGCTTCATCGAAAGTCTTCCGTCGATTTTGCCCCCAGGTATTTGGCCTGTGGGGCCCATTGGATATCTTGTCCGTGAAGCTCCAGAGTAGGGTCCCGCCTGTTGAGGTATCCTCCTATGTTCACGGCCTGCGTCTTCCCGACATTCACCGACAGTCTCCACGCGGCGAGCCATTCGGGGAGGGCATCAAGCGCACGCTGCATCTTGACAATGGCGTGGGTTCTATTCAGCGACGTGGTGATGTACGCCACGTCATCGGCATACAGGGCAAGCGACGCCCCCCTGCCGCCGGGATGTCGTCGGTGTAGCAGGCGTAGCAGACCGGGGACAGGCAACTCCCTTGCGGGACGCCGGCTGCGATCGGACGCTCGGTGGATTCGGCGTATTCAACCACTACTCTGAAGCTTCTATTTTCGAGGAAACTGGAGATCACCTTAACGGCACTCCGGGGCGCCGACGACTGCGAGATCTTGTAGAGAAAGCCGTCGTGCCAAACACGGTCGAACGCCTTTTCCATGTCGATGAATACTGCACACACGCGTTCTCTCTTATTCAGAGCCGCGGTAACGGTGTGCAACACCCTCGACAGTGTAGCCGTGCTGTTCAGCGGCATCAAAAAGTAGCCTTCCACTTCTGTTGGCAGCTAGGCTATTCCAACCCGGATGCTTGCAGTTCCAGTTGCCCGCGCCCACCACCGGTGTCGGCGAGTCCAGCAACTTGCGGACATCAGCCAACAGGATAGTGCCAGCGGGCGGGCGGTACACTGAATACAGCCGGAGCGGGGAGTTCTCGAGGCAGAGCTAAAGTAGCCTATTACATTTGCCTATGACTTAAGTAAATTACATGTAGTATTTGATAGCATAATTCAGAACTTGCAAATGAATTTTATTAACGCCATCTATTAACAACTCCGAAAATAAGTATCTAGCAACTAACAAAACATCGATCTTCCCATGGGAATGGGATGTTTTTCCGCGGTAAAAAGTAGCCTACGTCACTCTCCACCCTCCTAACTATCCCCACACACATAAACCTTACCATATAATAGCTTTGTTGCGACGTGAAAGCGTCACAAACAAACAAACAAACAAACAAACAAACAAACACACTTTCACATTTATAATATTAGTAAGGATAAGGATTTTTTATGAAGCAATCCAAAAATTTGATCTGAGTATATTTAGCTGTTATTTTGCCAAAGAAAATAAAGAATTAAGTTTATTAAGGGAACAACAAATAATTCTCAAAAGAATTGAAGATTGAAGTACGTACACTTATAGCTACTATAAAAAAATATTTAACTTTTAAAACCTTCCCATTGTCTATCGCGCCTTACGTTAACACTAAGCGCACGCTACTACCGATGTCTTAATAAATACCTGCTTTAAACGTCTGAATCCCGAATTACAAAGTACAGCTGCCAGCACGCCTCAGTACTCGTCACCGGCCCGCATGTCTGACGGGGACGATATTGGTTGGAGTGGCGAATACATTCGCCCGATTTCACCAGTTTACCTACACGCTCTCTCAAAACAAATGCTGGCAGAGAGGTTTTCGTCGTTGTCTGCTTCCATTCGCTCTGCTGACATCGGGGTCATTCGGAATTCTCGGTAAGTAAACAAATAAAATATCGAGATTCTGGACTCAGTGGGACCGGTTGAGTTAAATTCTGAGAACCAATGTGAATGTAATTTATGTACAAAGTGTTTAATGATCATGACAACCGCGTCTCCTGTGATGGAGCGGCGATTATCGGAATATATGGTTACGTTTATAATATATTTTAATGAAGCTAATTAAAATAAATACAGTGAAATCTTTATGAAACAATAAATGTTTTAAGAACTCATATTTAATTTTCTTGGAAACTCATTACCATAATTCTCTGTATTAGTATTATCTAATATCTGATCCCTTCCCCATCCGTCAGCCTTTAAGAAATAGCTGGATACCGGGGCTGCCTGAACTTCTGAATTTACTGGACACCCTTCTCCTATCTTCACATTTTCAGTCCAACTGGTGGGAGGGCGTCTTATGCTGCTTTTGTTGATACGCGATTTGTAACGTACAAATCTTCGTACCTTGCTACCCATTCTAGATCTTTCTATCAAAAGTTATCGATTGCCAGATTTTACTGGTAAAGAAATATCTGTCAAAGATTTTCCCATAAGAAGCCGTAAGAGCGGGCATACATTATTATTATAAGCTTCTTAAACGGCACTCTTCGGTCGCTTGCCTAAAATTCTGCTCATAAATTTATAATCAACGAGTAAATCCCAGCTTACTTCGCGGCGGGAAACATATTCGTAATGTTTACAAATTATTAGTATTAAATTGCGCCCGTAACGCCACCTTCAGCGCATATTTGTTTAAAAAGTCAAGTATATTAGATGTAGCTTCCGTAAAGTAGCCTGTCACTATTTTATCCCTTTATCTATTTCCTTGCCAAAATTTAATTATATCACACAAACATTAACAACAAGTAATATTAGGTACTTCATAGGCGGATTGAAGCCCTGGCGATCGATTCTTAGCGAGGCCGTTAGAAATTTAAATTAAAATTAAAATGTCTGTTCTCGTGCTGTTCACATCCTTGGCTACAGGACTAACCATGATACAGGGAATCCTAGCGCAGGGCTACGATTGTTAAGCGTTCATTTTCCTGCATTACATTTACGATTTGAATTTACTTAGAATTAAAAATAGGTATAACACCATACACAATTATTGTCAAAAGAACTTTTGAGCATGTAGATTTTATTCCAGTTTCGTTCGAGTGAAGCGTCATTATCTGCTCGATGCGCGCAGGAACGTAACTGAACAAATTGTTTGTTCATACAAAACACCCACTTAGGACGACGTGGAAAAAGATATTGGGAGGCGCATTTGCATAACAACATGCATCTCACGCCTTCTAGCATTTTTTTATTGAACGTGAACAACGTATTTTTGTAGATCCCCTAGATTAGGGCAGTGCGGCTGGAAACTTGCAAGAGAAACCCGACTCAAAAATCCCCTAACCTAAAATACTGTAAAAAGTCAATGTATTCATCAAAACCATACCATGATCTCCAAAAATATGGCGAGGCGTTGGGTTTATAACTTGCATTGTCAAACAACAGGTCAGGGTCTATGTTTAATGGGAAGGTTATCTATAGTTTTGGATAAGAAATATTAATTTTGTATACCAATGAAAATAAACCGAATGCATCAGAATAAGGATTTTTACATTGCAAATAAAATAATCCCACTTATTAACTATCCATAACTAATATCTACGAATTAAATCCTGCTGCCGTATTGAGTTGTTGAGGCTCGATGTAAATAGGTACAACGCAAGCCGAACTCTCGTAAACCATAAAACTTACCAGCTTGCTCGGTGTCTCGTAGGAAAACAAATGTAACGAAGCTTCTACTTAAAACTTGGTTCAACGCGACTCCGCGTAAGCTTCTCGATAAGTAGAAAATACTACAAATGGCGAGACAAAGATGAATTAAAAGCTGTGATGTATAATATCCTTTCTCATTGTATCAAAGAAGCAACACAACGACGCGCAATTGTGAAGCGGAATCGTCGCGAGAAATAGTTTAATTTTCCGCGCGCTCAATGACTCAATGCTATCTCCCGAGGTTATCTCGCCGTTGTACGGCCGGAACGTCAAACGGATATTTTTGTTTGATTCTACGTCAGACATTACTCGTATTGTGGCAACTTCACTTTATGCCTACCACCCAAACTATAACCACACATAACCGTAAGCGACTAGGATGACGTCTCTTAAATACGGTAAATCGCAGGAGACTGTAAGTATTGTTTTTGTTATTATTATTATTATTATTGTTATTGTGTTATGTACGAACGAAATGCATCGCAATCGGGATTTTCATATGGTAATTAGACTAAAGGCTTTTCATACTTCCAATAATGTACTGTAATTAATAATTACTTTTAAAATAGAAACATTATATTTTTTACTATAATGCACTTTAAATTTTCAAGTAAATGAAGTATTAAACAGAAATAAACAAATGGAAAATGGTCAAGGTATCAATTTTGTTTACGATGCGACAGACTTGGTATGGTATCGAGAGCGTATCTCTCGAGCAAATAAAAGTGGCGGCCATGCGCCACTCTGACTGGCTGACTGGCTCGCCAGATAAGAGTCTCGAGTTAATTACCGCGGCATTAGGCGCCCTGTTCAATTAAACCGCGCTTCCGAGCGGCTCGAGCTGGCCTGGCGACGCTGCAGCTTGCAGCGCTCCACACTCGCACAAACAGACGACACAAACCACTAATCTACAGACTGTTCTTACTGGCACATTTGAATAAAACCTTAGCTTCGAGCTCTCACTTTGTATTAAGCAATTTCAGTTGCAGAAAACAGACAAGTGCAATGACTGAACCATCATGACGCTGGTATTATGTTTCGGTGCGATGATCTGACCAACTGGTTGCGACCACGAAATATAGATTAGGTGGAAGTGGGATACGTCAAAATTATTACTGAAACCGGTGTCGCCAAACGCACACAAACATACGGTCGTCATTTACTCCCATTTTGCTCCACAAATAGTGAAGAGTAGTTTTAATTGGTCGCATATATGTAAAGCTTAAATACCCTAAATTGTACAAACTTTAATGCAAAAACACATCTTGACTCTGAGCAATAGAGTTGGCTTTTCTATAAAGAAAGTAACGTATTTGCGACATTTTGTATTGACCAGGAGCCCAATTCTCATTTTGTAGAGATAATCTCGAAATCAGACATATCTCTAACCTTTAAATCTCTACGAGACATGTCAGCAAAATCTCTACTGTATCCAAAAAAGTTATTCTGGGGCACATTAGAGATTTTATCCTTCGACATAACCAATCGACATGAAATCAACGTTCCGTTTTCTAGAACGCCATATCAATAAAACTCGACCACACATAAAAAAGATTTTAAAGTACTCAAATCATATAAAACAATCACTATAGTAGTCATCCTAAACTATATTTCAATAGTTATAATTTATTAACTGTAGTATTGCAGTTAAAAACCGTTATTACATATTTTAACAAAAAGACAAGCCGTCGCATACCGTATAACGAAACATTCATCTTTAGCTAGTCTGTGCATATAATGTCATATTATCATGTCAATGACAAGCGAATGTTTCTTTTCCATAGACGATAACAATCGTCACATCAGACATTTCGATATCGAATGCTTTACAAGGCTGTGATTGGTCTAAATTCACGACATTTCAATCTCGAACGCCCCGGACCACACGTTGCATGTCGAAAGAAAAGGTTTAGAGATATCTATAATGTGACATCCCGAGAATACGGAAATTAGGTTTCAATAGAGATCCGCCATGTTTTTCAGAGATATATCCATTAGTCTCTCATCTCTCATCTCTAACAGATATATATCTGAAAAACATCGCGGATCTCTATTGAAACCTAATTTCCGTATTCTCGGGATGTCAAATTAGATAATATCTCTAAACATTTCTTTCGACATGCAACGTTTGGTCCAGGGCGTTCGAGATTGAAATATCGTGAATTTTGGCCAATCACAGCGTTGTAAAGCGTTCGATATTGACATGTTCACAATCTTATTAGAAAAAAAATGTAGACCTACATTTTCTTTTTACGATTCTAATAAGATTGTGATTTTTATCTATTTGTTAGTTTACAATCTTATTACAATACAATCAAAACAAAATATTCGCTTGACATTGACATGACATATATGAACAGATTAGCTAAAGATGAATGTTTCGTTATACGGTATGCGACGACTAGTCTTTTTGTTAAAATATTTAGTAATGGTTTTTAACTGCAATATAACAGTAAATAAATTATAATTATTCAAAGATAGTTTAGGATGACTATTATAGTGATTTTTTAATGCTTTTGTATGATTTGAGTAATATACAACCTTTATTTACTTCTAGTCGGGTTTTATTGACTTGGCGTTGCCATAGTCTAGTAAAACGGAACGTTTATTTCATATGTCTCTAGGTAATGTCGAAGGATAAATCTCTAATGTGCCCCAGAATGACTTTTATGAATACAGTAGAGATTTTGCCGACATGTCTCGTAGAGATTTAAAGGTGAGAAATATATCTGATTTCGAGATTTTCTCTAGGAAATGAGAATTGGGCTCCAGGTGTGGCAAGTGATATTTGTGAAAAATATAATTTGATCTTTATTTGTAAGCAGTAAGGTTAAATTTTCAATGATTTGTCAACCATAATTCCCGTTATCGTTTAGTGATTTGACACAAGCGTGATTTTATCGATAAATGTTTGCAAATAGGTGTTATTATTTATAGGTGTTATTTATTATTATTATTATTTAACTTAATTTATTATATTGTTTATTCATTAATTTTCTGCTAATTAAAGTCATCTAAAACGTACGAAATTTTTATAACGATATTTTCGTAAATGGCAAGTGAAGCACTGCATTTCTGCCTATAAGGAGCGCGTTGCGACCCTCTTGCCAGAGTCCACCGCAGAACTACTCTGGCCTCTTTCTTTCTTTCTTCTTTCTTTCCCGATCACACCGACCCTGACCACTTACCAGCAGGCTGCTGCAAAGTTGTACAAAACGTATTTAATTTTAAAAAGTAGTACAAAACGTCTTTAGTAGAGAAAACCATTTTTCTGTATTATTCTTTCATTTCTTTGAAGAATAGGTATTTATTTAGAAATAGCGACTGTTTTTCTAGATCTTATTTTTGTTCTTTGTTATATTTGTTATATTTGAACTTTGTTCATTTTTTAAATTGTTTTTAGCCGAGTATTTAATATCCGAAATCATAGTTACTTTACACTGCAACAATACAGTTTTCGAATGTCACTGTATCCAAAAAGAAGAATGCGTTCTTAGACTCCGGAATATTCGTAAGAATCCAGCTTTTGCTTAAGATTATCCTTCGAGCCTCGGCTCTCTTACGTGCTTGTTTAAATAAGTATTTAAGTCGCGTGCCTAAATAATAACTTTCAATTTAAATGTAGGTAGATAAGTATGGTAGAAAGGGAACTTTTGACGGGAACTGTTGACTTCACGTACATTTAAGACAATAAAAATATACAGTAGAGCTTATGGTCAGACCCCATTTAAATTTGAGCGACATCTGACGGGTAGTTTTTAAGTTATCACTACTTATCTTACTTTTATCGTACTCTTTTGTAAAAAGTTAGTTATAAAATAAACAATTAATGGATAAGTTCACGAATACACACAATGGTTCCAGTACGTGATTAAAATGACACTATCTATACCATAGATGTAGCATTACACTGACGTTTATACCTATTTAAAAAGTTAATGGCTTAGTGAAACGAGCTAAGTCACACGGCAAAATACCTATTCGTTTCAAATATGTATGGTAAACTTTCCTTTTAATTTCTCAAGTTAATTGGACATTTATCTTGTTTTTGACCAAACAATCACTTAAAGTTAATATCGCTCGATGGTACGGGCGGAACCTACGCGGCGAGTCCGACACCTGGATTGCAAAATGACATTTAACATTTATTAGGTCACATTACTTTTTTCTGTGAAATAAATTTGTATTTTTCACGAAAAAGCTCTATCTCCTAATTAAACAAAGTGGGACAGAGTTGAAGACGTTCAATAGATTTTGAAGAGTGAGTGCGGAAGGAACCGGCAGGACAATACGTTTGGCACGGACAATGCAAAGTGGCCTATTAACCTGCCCTACGTCGGAAGAACCCAGGATATTGTTAAGGGAAATTGTGTGGTGTTGCAAAAAATTAAATTGTACATATTATTATTCCGTGCGTATAACATTCCTTTACATTAACTTTACAACATTACATTAATAATATTGGGCCGCGACCCGTCCACCCACTAGCTTCACCCACCAGTGGGTGCACGGGGAATTTCTGTTTCCCCGTGCACCCACTGTAGCCTTATATGCCGTGCCATTATTTATATTAATTAATCGTCTATGTATACGGGAAGATGTCGCTTAAACTATCAAGTTAACAAAGTCCTTAAACAAAAAAACCTTTCCTTTTTGTAGGTATAACTTTCCTTACGTAAGTGGGAATATGACATGTGACCCTAACCACTATAACATCTTTACGCACTAAATTAGGCGTAGTCTTCGGCTAATACTGAAACCCGAGCCCAGCGCCGAGATGATTCGATTTAGTACTTAGGCACTAATATCCCTGTGATTTATATCAGTCCCAACGTCCCATGTGATCGACACGCGGGCGGGGGCGGGACGGGGGCGATCCTAGTGGTAAAATATTTATGAGCTATTCTTTTTTATATCAACTGCCTACAAACGAGCAGGCTGACCTCCTAATTGTAATTGTTATTTGGTAGTTATGGTCATATTTCGTCCCGACTGCCCACTGAAGCCAGGGGCTATGGCATAATAAAGCTCTTAAACCATTGTTTTATGGATATTTATTAAAGACTAGATTTTCGCCGGTGGCTTCACTCGCCTTCTTACTTGTTATTTTCCAAAAATCTTAGTGGTCGTTTATATCACTTTCGAGTGAATCAACTGAAGAAAAAAAATGTTTTAGTTTATCGCCTTAGAGGGGAATTTCCAATAATTTTCGATTAGTATTTCCCTACACTCTCCAAGGAACATACATAAAAAACTTAAATTTTTCAACGTTCAGTAGTTTCATCTATGCGTTGTCTATCAGTCACGCAGTAACAGAAGTTTTGTATTTTTTTATAGGATTAAGGTAGGATACGTGCAAACAGGGCTAACCTTTCGCTGCCGCCCAGACAACTGTGGCCGATCTAGTTTAGGGTCTCGGATGGTTTCTTCAGTTAGCATAAGTATCGTAGAATATTAGTTGATTACTTTGTTAATAAGTGTGGTTAGTTAGTTTAGTTAATGCTAGTGATAGTCCAGTTAGTAATGTTAGTATGAGTCTCGTCCTAATTCGGTCACAGATGCGTTATTACCCCTGAGAACTAAGATGGTCGCCACGGAAAAAGTGTAACCGGTTCCAAAGCTTTCTATCCGCAACACAATTGCTATTAAAACAATTATTATGGCGGTAGAGAAAGGTACTTAGTACCAAGGCGGGCGAAGTTACTTACCCGGGTGAACTCCAGGCTCTTACCATTTTAATTAACTATTCAGCTTAAATTATACATAACTAGACACATTAGTTAATATAATGTTTACTTCATCGGTGACGCTGTAGATATATGAGACGTAAAGTAGGAGAATCAAAGCGGTGTAATTACTGAGTGGGGTGTTTGCGGACGGTTTTGGAATTGGGAACCTCTTTGATTCGTCATGAAATTATTCTGTTTGAAGTTTCATTTCTGTGTCGTTTCTGTGAAGCTACTAACATTTCATCATGATCATAATCTGTTATGAGTAATAGATCATTATCATATTATAAGCAACGCATTTGCAACCCATTAAAAAGAATGGGTTATGGTATGTTTGATTAACCGTTCGTTCTCAACCAAAACGCTCAAAACGACACTTTATAACCGACTTAAAAAAAGATGGAGGTTCTCAATTCGACCTTATTATGCTTTTTTATGTTTGTTCAGCGATTTTTTCGTCGTTTATGGGCCAATTTTGATAATACTTTATTTGTTGGAAAGTAGATATTCTAAGGGTGGTGGTGGTTTCAAAAATTGTAGGGGCGACTAGAGTAATGTTAATGTTTTCGTAAGTATATTAAAGCACTACAATTTCCTGAAGGTCTGAGGACGATTTGATTAAGCTGAAAGCCAGCCGAGGGAACTCCTCAACGATTACTGCAGTTATCGCCAGATAACTGACTAAACACTAGTTTAGGCTTGATTAATTTGTAGCGACGACAACTTTACACCTAGATGAGTTTAATTAAGCGCCATTTGGCGGGAAGTTTTTGAGTTATATCTGCTTGTCGGTGTAGAACTCGGTTATTTTTTTAAAGGAATTATATTGTTTATTACTTAAATGTCTGTGATGGAGTAAGCTCTATTCCAATGTCACAGATAGCGGTATATCAGGGCATCTTGCCAGCGCCGCCGTGGCCCAGGTAGCTAGCGAGTGGAGGTCGATGGATTACGTATCTTTCATACAAAACTAAGTTGTTATTACGAAAAACATTTTCCTTTATGGTGAGTGAATTGAGGCTCGTGTGGAATTGCCTGCACGAGCTCTTGATCCCGTTATGTGGCGGTTATGAGATAACAAATATCGTGTCGCGCCGGAGCCCCTAACAAAACACGCCCTTAAATCTTCCAGCGAAGGGGACTAATAGCTCGCTGCTGAAAGAGCCGCTCGCTTTATTTATTTAAGTCTCAGTTTAACATAACATACAGCCGAGAACTGAATGAAAATTGTATTCTCTTACTTTCGTACGTCAATATCCAGTAAAAATACAAGTTAATGTTTTTTTCAATCGTGAGTACCTACGTTTGTTATACAGTTATGAGAATTATCGAGCTCCACATTATTGTAACGACATTCGTTATAATAACACGGCGATAAAGTGGCGGCGCTTCCCCGTGTAGGAGGCGCGCCCGCTAAACTGCTTTAGATGTTTATTTCTAATCGTTTATTTAAAAATTATATTTTAAACATAATTATTATAAACCTTTAGATTTAAAATTTATCATTGCCTTACGCCAGTTAACTATACATAACAACAATAAAAATGAATGCAAATATCGATGAAAATATGGTTGCTATGAAATTTATAGGATAATCGACAGCAACCACCGGGCCAGCGCCGACCACCGCACAGCTGCCGAACAGGCCACCACAGACACCGGAATTAAACTGGACTATGAACTGAAAACTGGACTATCAAACTCTTGAAAGTTTTGGCCGTTCGTAGCATCTACAAACAGGATTTTTTATACATTTAGCAATAAATCCTTATAAGTCACAAAAAGTTGCCTTTCCATTTTATTATCGAGCTTATTTATGAGCCATAAGGATTTATGGGGTGGGCCGGGGCGCTTGTTTTAAGCATTATGCAGTAAAAGGAAGACAATAACCCGGATCAACCCGTGCAGTGGTAACGTGGTAACGCAGCAATATGAGCCGTAACTCGTCTGCGGGAGTTAATGACGCGCCTTACTATATGGGCATCATGAGGAACAAACTGCCGCTGACCGCTCGCCAGTGTCTCCGTCCGCCATGGAATACCGCCATTTAAACTACATATAACTTCCATTTAACGAGACGGAAATTCATACAATGTTGACTCTGTTGCTTTCACGGTCTTCCCGTAAATACAAAAAAACTATTTTTGGTACAATTAATTTTCTTAACTCGGTATCCTATATAGTATTACTATGTTATACTATAATACACCTAGTTAGCCGATGTAGCTTCAAAGGTTGTTCAACGGGTAGGCGGGTACGAGCAAGGAACGTAGGTTTGAACACAAGTTGAATGAATCCCCTTATATATTATACTAGCGAACCGCCCTCGCTTCGCTTCGGGACCCGTAAGTATCAACCGCGTAGGTCCCGCTCCCGTAGGAATTTCGGGAAGATAATAAACTATCACCAAAATTAATTCAGGTTAAATTAAATTAAACTTAGAAATAAAGCTTACGACAAAATAATAGCAAAGTAGCAAAGGATCACAGCAAGATTAATTCAGATTAAACTTGGAAACGCGGCAAGTTTGGTATGGCAGTGGGTTCGACCAAATTTGATTACCATAAAAACGGTTCTAGTGTGTTAATCTTAAAAGATAGACATATACTGTCGTGGACATTTTTTTAGATCATTTCAAGAGGAATAATTCTTTCATACATATATTTTTGGTATCTTGAATCGTTTTCGCAACGCATGCAACGAAAGCCCTCGAGAATGAATAATTTTCCCCGTTTTTTCCACATTTTCCATTATTTCTTCGCTCCTAATTGTTGCAGCGTGATGTTATATAGCCTATACTGCCTATAGCCTTCCTCGATAAAAGGTCTATTCAACACAAAAAAAAATTCAATTCGAACCAGTAGTTCCTGAGATTAGCGCGTTCAACCAAACAAACAAACTCTTCAGCTTTATAATATTAGTATAGATTGTATTGATATTTTAATTGGTAGGTAAGGATAGATTATTAGTTTATAAAAATATAACTGAGATAATATGCATACTTTATTAAAAAGAATTTTTTACATAAAATTACTTTATGAATAATATGTCAATATGGGAATGTGGTTCATACCTATTGTTTATTGTAATTATGTTATATTACTAGTTGTTTCTTCTACTCGTAACAGT
This sequence comes from Hesperia comma, assembly GCA_905404135.1. Lineage (NCBI taxonomy): Eukaryota > Metazoa > Arthropoda > Insecta > Lepidoptera > Hesperiidae > Hesperia > Hesperia comma. The sequence continues at coordinate 71,279 of FR990015.1, read as the reverse complement.
TGTGCATGATTACAATAATGCTTGTTTCATCGTCCGTGAAGGTATCTCCAAATACATACATACATGATATCACCATCGCATTATACTCCGCGCACAGTTGTCTAGATCTAATCCATCTTCTGTCGAGCATTACATTTGGCACACTCTCACACTCGTTACTCGCGTATTCTAATATTGAAATCTCTGTTAAATATTCATAATATAACTTTTAATATAATCCTATTTCGTACGCGGTATTAACCATTGCAGAGATAAGGTCTCTCGTCATAAAGACTCCCTCGGTTTGAGAAGAGACTACATAACATTTAATTTGTATATATGTAGGAACGTTGTTTAATCATAAAAAAGTAGAATTCAAAAGTATTACAATTAATAAATGCAGCACTACGCATTGTTGATTTACCCAAACACCTGCCTGACAGTTTACGTAAAGTATTGATGTATGACTGGCAGAGGGCGCACTTATCGAGGATATTGGTAAACATATTATGTATATGTTACCTGATGGCCACAACCTGCGAGATAGCACACATACAGCCATTGTTCAATACAAAGTAGCGGATGGTTTATACTGCTCTGTATCCGAATAACGTTGGTGTGGAGCACACATATTACGCAACACGTGGAAAATCCCCACGTCCCTCTGAAGGACACGTTATGGTAAGCAGCCCCGTGTTATTGTGCCAGTTCCACCAACTTCGCCGGCCAATTTATTCACAGGTGTACCTACGCGTGCGAGCGGCCGGCTCGCGCAGCTTTTAGTTCTGTGATACATCTTTAGTTACTTCACCCAAACATCAAGGTGACTGACGACCAGTCTGCTGAGTGATAACAAATAGCTACAGTCATCATCATTATTTTGTAAAGGATACCAACATCTGTGACTGATTTAAGACAGCACCATATTTTTACGTGACTATGGTAAAGCCTCCTTAAAGAAGTAGCGATGCTCCTGTGGCCGTTTTATGTATAATTTCAAATTGTATTTTAGTTCTGGCTATATCTCTCTAAATGTTCCCTTGGGCTATCCTGAATAATTAAAAGGAAATCAGTTACAAAGACGATCAAAGTATTTCCCATTTCGCCTTGCAGAAGGGATGATTTTCATCTTGGGGGAAATACATAGATCTGTCTGTTTCGTGTGCAACTAAATATCCAGATTGAAAATTGAAAGCAAGTTCCGTGTCGTCGTTATGCCCGAGCCGTCCTGCCCTTTGAAGCACATAAGGCGCCGTATTTCCGGAACGGAATACCGGCGAATTCAAAATTACCGCGAGCGGCGCCGCAAACAGTTGTATGTAACGATATAAAGATTTATCTTAATGATTTAGTTAAATTTAGGGAACCTTTTAAACCGGCATACGTTGATAAATGAACCGAGGAATATATCCGGGAGGCGGCGAGCGGCGGCCGGCGCGCCTTCCGCAGGCGATCCATCACGGACGATAGAGCCGCTGCCGACTGCCGGCACATACACCCCTACCACCACACCCCCACCACACATACACACCCCCAACTGCCCCGCTCTCGCAGTTACCTATGCACTGTCAAATTATTGGAATCTTTGGGTATCCATACTAATATTATAAATGTGAAAGTGTGTTTGTTTGTTTGTTTGTGACTCTTTCACGTCGCAACGTGGCTATTATATGGTATGGTTTATGTGTGTGGGGATAGTTAGGAGGGTGGAGAGTGACGTAGGCCGTAGGCTACTTTTTACCGCGGAAAAACATCTCATTCTCATGGGAAGATCGATGTTTTGTTACTTGCTAGATATTTAGTGCCGGATGTTGTTAATAGATGGCGTTAGTAAAATTCATTTGCAAGATCTGATTCACGCTATCAAATACTAGGTACATGTAATTTACTTAAGTCATAGGCAAATGTTATATCTGATGTTCCAGTATCTCATATTATAGGCTACTTATTAGGCGATATTCCTACGGGAGCGGGACCTACGCGGCTGTTACCTACGGGTCCCGAAGCGAAGCGCGGGCGGTTCTCTAGTGTTCATATATTTCCTGAGGTTCATACACAATTCATATAACAGCAGAAATCCAAAGGATTTTTGTCACCCAAGACCAGGTGATAAAAATCAGAAAATAAAATAGAAAGTATCGGGCGTGACGTAGGTAGATGTCTTCAGCACTCGATAAGTTGTTAAGCCTGCCGAGCTTCCAAATTCTTCAGCTTCAAACTTCGGTTTACATTAATATTGTTTTAAATGTTTTTAAGCAAAATCCAACCATTTAGCAAGCAAAAGCATTAAACTTGCTTATAAGAAAACAATAGCAATTTACAGGTAAAATTTTCGTATTCGTATTATACGCATCTGTCGGCGTGAATAATAATGAACATTGATGCTAAGTTTCACCTTCTAGAAGATATTATACGAGTAAGCCATAGACAGACGGACGGACATGAAGAAACGGATATCCTTTATTTACTAGAGAACACTAAAGCAAAGTCAGTTGTAGAACTACCCTTATTCCCATTACTGCGTGCAAACAAAGACATCGGAGGACGGGAATGACGCCAAAATTGTTACTTTGTTCCCGCTGCCCGCTGAAAGACTGCAACAATTGCATTTCCTGCGCGAGTTGTGTACAAAAGAATACATTCTCTCGTTGTAATCTCTCTGAGCAGCAAACCGCTCGTACGTCCAGACGCCGGCGCGGACCGGCGGCTTAGCCGCGGCTTACCCGGTGCATGGAGCCTTCTTACTTAATTGTATTACCGCTGTTTGCACTTCATTTTCCACCTAAGATTTATTTCTATTTGCTAGCCGTGATCCAGCTTAGGGCTTGAGAGCCAACGCTTTCTTTCTTTCTTCTCTCCTCTTTCTTGACTGAAACTGAACTGTGTGTTCTTGTCTTGTGTGTTGTCCATGGCATTCACGATATAGGGAATCCTAGAGTGCCATATGTATGTGCCGTTATTTTTTTATTATTTTTACAAGAAAATCTAGTGACACACGTTAATACAATATATTGTTCTTACGATCAGACAGTAAACGATTGCTCCACCCCGCACTCTTAGAGTACCCACACGGTAAGATTTTATCTAGACTAGTTTGTATGCACGACGCTGTACCGCAAGATAATATTGGTTCATTATATTTATTCTGTGGCCTGAGCTCGCTATTGCTCGTTGTTGTGCGTGCGATGCGTTAAAAATGAATTCCCTCGAAGAACCTCGGCACCGACGAGTGGAAATATAACCTTGTTCTTTATTTATTTAGCCTTACCTCAGCAGCTAAGCGACGTATCTATGAGAGTGAAGGCGCGTGTTGACTGGGTCGCCGCCGCCCACTGCCACTTGGCACTCGGCGCGCATCTTGTGCAAACACTCTAGTGTTGCCCAAATTCAGTCTTGGTCTTGCAGTCTTGGTCTTGTTCTTGCGTTTTTGCAAGACCAAGACCAAGAACAAGACCGCGTATTTTTAGCAAGACCAAGACCAAGACTGACCGTGCAAGACTTGAGCAAGAACAAGACATAGCCTGCAAGACTCTTGCGTCTTGCAGCTAGGACTTAGCGCTATTTCACTGTTTCACCCTGTCCTCGCACTTATTAACAAACTAACCAACTAATATTCTAACACCATCTACTAACTGGACTAACCATCCTAGTCCCTTTGAGTCTAGTTCTAGGTCGGTCACAGTTGTTATGGGCGGCAGGGGAAGGGTGGTACTGCATGCTCGTTTGCTATCTTAATTCCATAAAAAAAAAAAAAAAAAAAAAAAAAAAAGTGTAACAGTTCGGTGTATAGGTAGGTACGCTTAGGAATTCTATGAGACGCAAAAAACTGTATCAAAGAATATGAAAAACTGGACCTATGCGCATTACGACTAATACCATAAACATAGCGAATAAAAAAATATCTATTAAAATCAAACTGAGTGCATGCATAGTTATGTTTTAACCATCGGCACTTTGATAATGCGGCATCAAAGGTTTTGTACTTACTTCTCAAAGAAATTTGCCGCTTTTCGGAAGTACATGGTTATGATACACGCGCCGGCGGCTTCTTTTGAAATCTAAAACAATCGTTGCCGCCACGCCGAAATCATAACATTTGACACTATTTGATTGCCGCCATAGGGCGTAGGTATACTCATGCAAAATAATTTCGAATTTTAAGAGTACCTACAGGTGTTCCAAAGAATAAATAAGTTTCAGAGTGCTTAGAATGAAAATGAATACATTATACTGATCACGCAAGTAGTATTATGATTGGGATAAAATGGTAAGGATAGGTAGTAGATGTCATATTAATTCATTCTAGTAAGTAAATATTATAATATTGATTACTTATATGGTTTTAAACTAATTACTTACGTACTATTATTGTACATTTAGTCATTATATTTCTTAAGTTTTTACAAGAAAAAATAGCAAAAAAGTGTTCTAATATCACCCCGCACCCGTTTAATAAATATTGTAGCCACTTTTAAATATACTTGAAACGTGTAAAAAAATTCTACAAAACTAATAAAATAATATAAAAAGCGTAGGTACTTACCTACTAATAAAATAAAAAGCCTGCGATAAGAGTTTTGTATTACTTACCAGCCCGAATATCTCTGAGAGAGATGATGAGAGTAAGTATTTACTAGCTGTGCCCGCGACTTCGTCTACGAGGAATAGTAACTTTGGAGGTATAGTGACGTTCAGGACTTATTTATTTATTTTAAAACTTCTGTCATCAAACATACAAACGAACTCTTCAGCTTTATAATATTAGTATAGATGTACGCCAAAACATTCACTTATATGTAAAGAATAGTGATTGGCACTAATTCTTTACATATATTTTATTCACGCGTCGCGTCTGTACAAGTAGGTAATATTTAGTGTGTGTTTGTACGCCGCACGCGGCATTGTTTGATTTGCGGCGGCATCCTTTTCATAGAGCCGGCACGTGGCGAGGCGGCGCGGTAGAAAGCAAGGAAACGTACTATAAATAAAGGAATTATTTTAATTACAGTCATTTCCAATTGAGCTGTGCTTCGAGTCTAACTTAATAATTGTTTTTACTAATTCTCGTTGTTTTCTAAAAACGTATCACGTGTACAATTTAATATGAGTGACGAAGATTCAAATTATTCTAGTCCGAGTAACGAGAGTTTGAGTCACAGATCTAAAAGACCCAAAAGCAAATTTGAGGAGTTTTTCGAAATAATTCATGCATCCCAAACTGCCTTCTGTAAATTGTGCCAACATAAAAAGATTGAAATAAAAATGAAAAACAGAAACACTTCAGGCTTAAGGAAACATCTAATATCTTTCCACAAAAAGGAATCAGAAATATTTCTTCCTGTTAAACCAAAATTAAGTGGAGATATCACAAGCTTTTTAGTAACCGCTGGAAGAAGTGGACAGGTAAGAATATTTTTTTAACAGTTAAAAGAATTTTAACTCTGCGTAGCTATTCATGCGATACTTTCAAAAACGCCATTAACTTACGTAAGTATTTTTGAGTTAGTGGTGTTTTCATCTAGGGGTGCGACATATTAAGTATGTAATTATCGTCTTAAATATTTTTTATAAACACCCATATTTTCATTTAATCGGCCAGTAACAACTAAGTACTTTATTTTGGTAAATTACAGTACAGTGCAACCTTAATATAACAAATATCAATTTAACGATTTTCTCGATTTAACAACAACAAACCTCCTCCTCTTATACGCTCAAACCTAGTATGTTTTAAATAATAACACAAGATTTATTGTTTTGTTTCAGTCGGAAAACAGCAGTGACAACATCACGACAGCTACAGTTGATTGGGTGGTGAAAAAATATCTTCCCTTCTCATTTTTCGATGACGAAGCTACACAAGTATATTTTCGACGTATTTGCCCTAATATAGTGTTTCCTAAAAGGTCTACACTTAGAAGGAAAGTCAAAGAGCGATTTGAAGAGCTCCAATTGAATCTCAAGGAACGACTTCAACAATTATCATCTAAAATGTCTTTTACCATTGATGGGTGGACGTCAATTGCTGGTAGGAGTTACTACGGGGTTACTATTCATTATATAGACAACGAATGGAAGTATCAATCTGTAGTTCTTGATTTTATACCATCACGCGGTCGACATACTGGGGAAGATATTGCAACGATTTTCCATGAATGTTTATTGGAATATGGCATAATTGATAAAATACAAGGTATCACGGTCGACAACGCAACTGCAAATACCAAATTTATGTATGAACTGGGCAAACAGCTGCCGCCACACTTTGATTCAGACAATCAACATTTCCGGTGCTTTGCTCACATTTTAAACCTTGGTGTACAAGATTTATTAAAGACCTTAGCATTACACTGTGAGTCTGACACTAACGCGCAAGATCAGCAGTACGAAGACTATGCAGACGAAACTGAGGATGAGGAAGATGAAGAATCTGCACCAAATATTGCTGACTCGCGTACATCTGTAACAAAGTTACGCAGTATTTCCAGTAAAATAAAAAGAAGTGAGATAGTGAAGAAGAAGTTTCAGTCTGCTTGTGAAGCAGCTGGCGTGCCATCAAATCTAAATGCCATTCTTGACTGTCCAACGAGATGGAATTCCACACATGATATGATTGGATTTGGTTTAAAAGTGAGAGCGGGCATTGACATATTGTGCAGTTCTGTCACCGAATTAAATGATTTTCAAATCACAGCTAATGAATGGCAGGTACTCGAAAAATTACATAAATTTCTAATAAACTTTAAACTTTTAAGTACAAAACTTGGTGGAGACAAATATGTTACATTACCGCTAGTCATTGTATCATTCAATCTCTTGCTAGATAAAATTGAATCTATGGTAAAACAGTTAGATGAGAAACCTAATCGATCTGAAGTGGATGAAAGGCTCATTCTAGCTTTCCAAGCAGCTCGAGACAAAATGCTTAAACATTACAAGAAGAGCAACTGGATTTATTGTACTTCTTTAATTTTAGACCCAAGGCATAAGGCTCAGACTTTTGACCTGACAATGTGGGGGAAGCAACTTAAAACAGAAAGTCTGCGCAAGTTCAATGAACTTTATGAAGAATATAAAAGTCTACACTCACTGAACAAATCTCTGGAATTACCAGAAAAAGAAAATAAAGTATGTGATGAAGATGAAGACGTAATAGACTTTGATAAACTCTATGAATGTCCCTCGACGTCATCTGGATCTTGTCTTCAAGGCTTAGTGATAGACGAGTTGGAGGAGTACCTGAGAAAACCAAGAACTGCCAGCTCGGAAGACATTTTAGATTGGTGGAGGACGCATGAGACAGAGTATCCGATTTTATCGAAAATGGCCCGTGATTTTCTCTCAATACCTGCAACTTCAGTACCTGCTGAGAGGTTATTTTCTAAAGCATCATTAGTAATTAGAAAACATAGAAATAGGTTAAGTGATGAGTCAGCCAGATGGTTACTTTGTATTAATTCTTGGTCAAAAAAATTGATATAAAGTATCATAACCTAATGATAAAGCTGTTGATTAGTGTTGTATTTTATTTTTTATTCAAATAAATGATAAATCGTAAAACTCTTTTATTAAATTTCTTATAAGTTGAGGGTTCAATCTCTTTCTAGACAGATAAGTATTGTTCTTTAAAATACAGTCAAGTTATTGTAATTAATTTGTTTTTTTACATGTTTTAGCAAATGTAAGCTTATAAATCATAAATGTTTATTAAGAAACAGTTACTTCCATGGAAAACGACATATAGGTCAGTTGATTTTTCGAATTTCTTATCAAATCTTCAGTTATTTATTAATCTGCTTGATCTTTACTATGGCTATGTTAATTCAAGCTCACAATGTTCCAATTCTAATACGTTTTTCTAAGATTTAAAGTAAACTTTAATAAATAGTAATAGACTAATAGGTAATTGCAAGACTTGCAAGACTCTTGCTGCAAGACCAAGACCAAGACCAAGACTGGGAGCGCAAGACCAAGACCAAGACCAAGACCAGGTGTATTGGCGCAAGACCAAGACCAAGACTGGCTAAGTCTCGTCTTGTTCTTGCATTTGGGCAACACTAAAACACTCGGGCCAGATGAATGGAGCGCGATCGCTGCTCGATGCCGAAGAAAGGGCTATCTAGTTTCGAGGAGCTAAGCCAGCTGGCTTAGCAGCGCCATTTCTGCTTCTCACTATCGCGGACGCCATTCGTTTCTGTCAGCCTGCTCGTAATGTCCACGCTCCGATTATTTGTTTTCTACTGAATTGCTAACTGAATATCGATTTAACGTGATTATCCGTTCAAGTAACGATTTGTTTACTTATTACAACAATATAATCTTTCTTTCTTTCTCAGCACATGTTACTTATCTTCGTTTTTACACATTGTTACAAAAAGTATTAAATCATATTGAAGTATCAGAAAAGAGGGGTCATGGAAAGGCTGATTGAAACTAAGTTCCTTTCTCCACGCAATTGCCTCGGGAGCAATTACTGTTTATAAACGCGAAGATCATTCGCATAACTAATATCTAATAATATTCAATTACATTCCCTTGTCGATAGACGGCAGAATATTGCTACCAGTTAACTTCTACCGCAAGCCGCCTTTAGGATTTTTGCTTCGATAACACTTCCATTAACTTGTGTGCTGTCATTTAATGCGTAATTACATGAATCAATAACAACCACAGTCAATGAACAAAATATCTGAGCCAATGGTGGCGCACGGCGGCGTGACGCGAGCGTAGCCAGGTAGCTAGGCAGGCAGTAGGTAGGTAGCGTCTTATCCAGCGCCGAGACGATGGACTTGAAATTGTATTGCCGATGATTGGAAAACTTGTGCACTCGTCGGATATTGAGTTGGAACTGCGACGAGGCGGCCGCGGCCTACCGATCATAAAACTTCAAAGTCAAATAAAACTCGCTGGAAATCACGCACTAATTTTGTTTTGATCTGATTTGTTCTTAAATCCGAATTGGAAAATGACTTCTGATTAATCACCGAAGAAACCATCTGCAAGTTCGGAGCGCTGGCTGGACGGAGGAGGGTGAGACGTCCAACGTTCGACGACTGCTTGGATTGGTAAGTATTCAGCTCCGCTCGTTATAGTCTTATCTTGGGCCTTGTAACATTGTAGGTACGTAAATAGTCATCTACTCTTTATGAAGGAAAAGGAGGAAGCGGATATACGCCGCTTTTTAAGTAACTCTACGCGGCAGAGGCCTTTACATTGATCACTAATGAACGGATTAACTAATTAAGCAGTCAATGTAAACAATCAGATTACACGGGTTAGGTTAGATTAGAAATTAGAATATTATTTAAGAAATTAAATATTTCACGTGCCTTGATCGTACAAAACAGATAGGGAAACTTGGCGGCTAGCACTTTATTTTACTTGACCGTAATGAAATTCTAGATGACTACAAACGTTTTCTTATCTATATGGATATAGTCAACAATCTGGAGTAAGTAATTAGATTCTCGCGCAGTCGGGGGAAGCTCAACGCCGCAGTGGGCCTGCGGCGTGCGGCCTGCGGCGTGCGGCCTGCGGCGTGCGGCCTGCGGCGTGCGGCTTGCGGCGTGCGGCCTGCGGCTAACGGCTTGCGACTGCCCTGCCCATTACACATCAGACCGAAATACATTTAGATGGGTACCTAACCATTCTTACTGATCATACTGGTTTGTATGACCTTCCGGTACGACTACGACCGCCGAAAAACGCCTAGACAAAATATTTCAAGAGCCAAAAAACAAGATATTTCGAAACTTGTTTGAAACACGTCATTTTGCAATATTTACTATTTATACGTACGGTTCCTCAATGTACCATCTGCCCGCGGCGACACGCGAATGAGTTTCGATTTTGTAACGAAAATAAGCTAACTTAAGCCTCATTGCTTACCATCCCGTGGGTATCCGAAATTCAGCTAAAGTGATTATTAGCGATTCTATTCATTCCCTTCGTTATAGAATTGAAAGTTTTATTTAAATATTACTAACTACCTTTTTTATTTTCTTCCCCGGAGGATCCAAAAAACATACTTTTTTACTAGGTGTCTGCAAAAGACCCTGAAAAAATATTGTCAGAAGCACACGGCCTATTCGGACAAGTCATTTGTAGATTAAGATAACTCCATTTTCGTATTGAGTTTGCTTATTCGTTACAACCAACCCGCTACCCACTCGTATTGCCCTCTTCTGAACCTGGTGGACGAACGAGCCACCTTGGTCAGTGGTCACCGTCGCCCATGGACGTCAGTAATACCAAAAGCAACAGACTATGACTGATAAGTACTGCGACCGAATTACATGTAAAACATTTTGTCGGTTGATTTTAGAAGAAGTGTTACATGGGAACTAATGGTGATACTAAGACTAACTAAATAAGGCAAATAATTACCTACTTAAAAATATAATTTTTTATCCACATTTTTTTTAATCGGCCTGATTCCTATCCGGCCGAATAGTAGCTATCCGGTATTCAGCCGGATAGTATTAAGGCCGCCGGATAGGCCGGATACCGGATAGTTACCGGATATCCGTTTCATCTCTACTTCTCACACAACGCTATTTATGAGCTACGCGACTGCAACGCAATCCATAATTTGTATATGTATCTGACACTTTCCACTGACAGGAGACGCGTCTACGATGCGACTTCTGTCAGTCAAAAGTGTAAGATACATAGAATTTTGGGTTTGCGTCGCAGTCATGTAGCTAATAAATAGCGTAATGTGAGAAGTACCTTTAAGATACTAGTAGACGCCCTAGCTTCGCTTCGGGAAACTTGTTGATCCGAACCTATTCGTCGTAGCTTGATAACAATACAGGGTGTCCCTATTATTACGTACGTAATTTCCAGAACTTAGGGTCTATTCCGGACTTTTAATGATTTTGATTTCCTATTCAACTTGCAGGTGGAAAATTTCTAGTGAATATAATTATGGTGCAAAGTATTTAAATTTTCCTTTATTGTATGTACCATTTTATTTGAAAATAAAGAATCACACTTATTTAACTGTTCAAAATGTTAACCAATGTTAACCACACTGGCTGCCTTTTTCAACGTGTAGTTTTAGTAATAGTTTTCATCATAGCGTTGAGTATAGAGCTAACTCGGCTGCTATTAAAACCGTTTAGGTATCTTAAACACGTTACTTGGAAAACGTCGGTACTGTTATTTGACAACCTCATTTCCTTTTTCCTTGTTTACCTTCAACAACCCGAGAGCTTCCTATTACGTTGTTTATTCACATTTTCTTAATCCTGGGAGGTTTCCGAATGCGCAATACTGGCTATGCGCAAGACTAACGTATGTTGCGTTTAAAATAATATTTTAAGTTTAACCTTTTTTTTAAAATAAAAGTAGAAATAATATTGTTTTTGTTAGGTATACCAGAGTGGCGTCCAGTCTATTTGGAGATAATTGTTGAAATATTCTAGGTGAAGCTTCGAAGGGAAGGGAGCGTAAATTTTCGGAGTGACCCAGAGAACCAGTTTCGATTTTATGATGTACCGTACGAGGGGCACGTGTATAATGGCTAGAAGAGGTTCCTCATAACAAAACAAAATGTTATAAGAATGACCTGAAAACCTGTTTCGGTGAGCACGTCATTAAGTAATCAGCCATCGAAAATGAGAATGCACAGTAATAGTCCGAATGCAATGGCAGTAAAAATATTTAATAGACTGCCAAAATATATAAGGTGCGAAAAAAACCCACAAAAAATTTTGTAACAATTTAAAACAATTCTTGCTTGAAAAATGCTTTTACAATCTGCATGAATTTTTAAATTATGGGGGAAATTAAATTAAATTAAATTAAATTAAATTAAATTAAATTAAATTAAATTAAATTAAATTAAATTAAATTAAATTAAATTAAATTAAATTAAATTAAATTAAATTAAATTAAATTAAATTAAATTAAATTAAATTAAATTAAATTAAATTAAATTAAATTAAATTAAATTAAATTAAATTAAATTAAATTAAATTAAATTAAATTAAATTAAATTAAATTAAATTAAATTAAATTAAATTAAATTAAATTAAATTAAATTAAATTAGATTATATAAATAAGTAAAAATATAATAATGACGCAAAAAACGAAACGGTCTGGTCTAATCCAAAATTGCAACACCCTGAAGGGGTATCTGTTATGTATATCTTTATGTATCCATGACTAAGCAATAAATGATTGAGTATTGAGTATTGAGTATTAATAAGGACTAATTTGCCATAAAATGTGAATAGGTTCATAAAAAAGAGATATTCTAAAGAAACAACAAAAATAATTACATTGCAGAGAGTAGTCCCTCTCTCGTATCGCTATCGTGTGCTACGCCCGCTGCGTGCCGACGCCCGACGGCCTGTTCCTAGATAAATATAATATCCATCGGAAGTGCACTTATCTTCCGGTAATTGAGCTTTAATGCTTCGAGCGAAATTAAATTTTTATTAATTAATGAGCGTGTAACATGCCGGACAAAAGCCAGATAGGTTCAAGAAAGAATTACCTAAACTAGCGGCACGCTATGATGGCCCGTTTGACGTTTGTCTGCTCATGAAGTTCCGTATTAATTGATAACGACTTTGAAGGAAATAATTGTATTACTTTATTGACGATAGTGATGTGCAGAGATTCATAAATTTTATCGAATGTAGTTTTAGGTTTAGGACTCAAAATTTATTTATTAAATTGATTTCTAAAATGTATACAAGTGTAGAAAAATCAGTTTGCACCATTTAAGGGGTGAATGTACTTGTGAATATGAACAATTTTCACTATGTGGACAAACCTCTGAAATCGCAAAAAAATATCAGCTGTTTCATACAAAAGGTAAAATTTTTATTTTTATATGATATATACCACAACTCGGCATTTGGTTTTCTAAATTGAAAATTTTTAAAAATGGAATCTAATACGATCGTCACATAGGATCGCTGGCAAGCACAACTACTACCTCCGGCAAACTCGCGTCAATGCTCAATGCAAAACAAAGCAGTTTCGAATTGACGTTGCTTCGAAAAGTATAAACTGTCAGTGCAATGCGATTGTGATATAGTTTTGACCTGGCTTTGGATTTCAAATATTGATACTGCATTACTGTTGACCCTTGCTCGTTAATTTGGACTCTGTTCAAGCCCTTTGTTGTGGATTTCGTCGATATGTTTTGTTCGAGAATAAATTGACATTCCACATCACTGTTGTAATGTGTCAAACCGGCCATCATAGCGTGCCGCTAGTGTAGAACGATGCAGGTCGCCAACACGCCCGGCGCCCGGGAGGGTAAGTGCTCTACAATGCGTTTATTAAACTTACAATTTACCTCGGCTACCTAGCTGATACCTCTATTGCTGTCTAGTAAATGACATCTATATCATACATTTATATCATACTTGCTCAGTAACTAGGGATTACTATGGTGGAAAGTCTCCTTGTAAGTTGGTGTTTGCAATTCAAGGCAACATTACGTCGCACTATGCTTGAATTGTAATGTTCACATTACAGTTCAAGCTATGCAAAACTCCTTGGTAAACAATCTCTTTTCTTATAAAATGGTAAGAAAACTTTTTACTGAAAAAAAAACACTGAACATGGCGGCATTTAATTTCCATACATTTCAAACTATGCAAAACTCCTTGGAACTCAGAGCCGTAAAAAAATAGAAAACTATTTACGAAAAAAAAAATGGAAATGGCGGCATTTCATTTGATCTGAAATTAAAATTTCATTTTGCATTACCAATGTTTTATTTACCTCACAAGAATGATATAAAGTAGAATGCTTACCTCGGTTGCAAGTAGCTATTACACCCTCGAACTATATTCACCCTCGCTCGCTGCGCTCGCTCGTGTGACTAAATATCTCGGGTGCACGCGATCCATTAGCGCCCTATGCGAGCTGCGCTCGCACTGGCGCCAAATTGGATCTTGTTCTGTAATAGCTTACTTACGTCCCTTGTGTAACAATCTACTATTAATACACACGAAAGAATGGTACTAATTAATTTTGTTTACGATAGTTACAGAAGTAAACATCGCGAGTCTACCGGGTAACTTGAATCGGTCAGTTTGTGTTTAATCCAATTAGCTAACAGTAATAGTATGGTATGGTAACAGTAATATGTAGTTAGTACAGCTAATCGGTTTATCTAGCAGCAGTGCCTACGGCGATGACGCGCACTGGCCTAATATCTTCCAAAATCGATATTGAGCCTGATGAGGCTAATCTGTGAAAATCTTCGACAAATTTTTTCTCATTGTTTTTTCTCATTTGTGGGTGTAAGTACTGAATCAGTATCGACTGGAATCAAATAATAAAATAATGGTGGATAGGAAAGTTCCACTGGCCTGTAAAAAACATCGTTTGCTTTGGTGCTTGTAAATCTATACCTATACATATATAAAACTCTTGCGTTACTGAATGACTGACAGAAAACGCACAGCCGAAACTACTGAAAGGAAAAGCTGAAATTTGGCATGTATTTTCCTTGGGAAGCACTAAGAGAGGATCTTTGGAAATTCCACCCCGATGGGGGTGAAATAGGGGGGCGAAGTTTAAATGAATTAAATGCGGGCGAAGCCTGCGGGCGGAAGCTAGTCACTTATAAAATCAATGATCAATAATATTAGAGCGTTCCGCGGCTATGGCTTGTTTCAAATAAAAATTGGAAATGACATCAAACTAAAAGGGGGATTGAAAATATATTCTTAGATACCTACTACTGCTTGAGGTAGGTACCAATATCTAATATCTTTAAACGAGCAATTCTTGTATATTTATTTATTTATTTATTTATTTATACCTATATATATAATCACGATCTCGGAAACGGCTGCAAAGATTTTCATGAAAGTTACAGATTAGGGGGTTTTCGGCTCAAGGAATCGATTTATCAAGGTCCCAGGTTCGAGAAAAGCTCGGTTTTTTTTTTTTAATTTTGAAAACATCATACTGACACCATCTATGAAACATTAGGATAACTTCTATGAGGTACTGTTTGTAACGTGTTGAACTGACGCCATCTATGAAACATTAGGATAACTTCTATGAGGTACTGTTTGTAACGTGTTGAAATTTCAGTAGTATGAAAATAGATTGCGCTGTAATCTCTATGTGGGCAAATGGATATTTATCGTATCGATATTTTTCAAATGTATCGATATATATCACCCAAGAAATATCGATATTTTTTAATGTATCATTTCGATTTGGGAAAGTTGTAGGTCTCGTCAAGACCTACATTTCCAATGACAGCTGTCAAACTTCGAACCGAGATATTCCGGCAACGGCTGCTCCTGGAGCACTGGTGTCTTTGGGAAAGTTGTAGGTCTCGTCAAGACCTACATTTCCAATGACAGCTGTCAAACTTCGAACCGAGATATCCCGGCAACGGCTGCTCCTGGAGCACTGGTGTCTTTGGGAAAGTTGTAGGTCTGGTTGAGACCTACATTTCCAATGACAGCTGTCAAACTTCGAACCGAGATATCCCGGCAACGGCTGCTCCTGGAGCACTGGTGTCTTTGGGAAAGTTGTAGGTCTGGTTGAGACCTACATTTCCAATGACAGCTGTCAAACTTCGAACCGAGATATCCCGGCAACGGCTGCTCCTGGAGCACTGGTGTCTTTGGGAAAGTTGTAGGTCTCGTCAAGACCTACATTTCCAATGACAGCTGTCAAACTTCGAACCGAGATATCCCGGCAACGGCTGCTCCTGGAGCACTGGTGTCTTTGGGAAAGTTGTAGGTCTGGTTGAGACCTACATTTCCAATGACAGCTGTCAAACTTCGAACCGAGATATCCCGGCAACGGCTGCTCCTGGAGCACTGGTGTCTTTGGGAAAGTTGTAGGTCTCGTCAAGACCTACATTTCCAATGACAGCTGTCAAACTTCGAACCGAGATATCCCGGCAACGGCTGCTCCTGGAGCACTGGTGTCTTTGGGAAAGTTGTAGGTCTCGTCAAGATCTACATTTCCAATGACAGCTGTCAAACTTCGAACCGAGATATCCCGGCAACGGCTGCTCCTGGAGCACTGGTGTCTTTGGGAAAGTTGTAGGTCTCGTCAAGACCTACATTTCCAATGACAGCTGTCAAACTTCGAACCGAGATATCCCGGCAACGGCTGCTCCTGGAGCACTGGTGTCTTTGGGAAAGTTGTAGGTCTCGTCAAGACCTACATTTCCAATGACAGCTGTCAAACTTCGAACCGAGATATCCCGGCAACGGCTGCTCCTGGAGCACTGGTGTCTTTGGGAAAGTTGTAGGTCTGGTTGAGACCTACATTTCGGATGACAGCTGTCAAAATTATTAACGTTGAATATTTATTATTAATGATGCCAAAGAAGTATAACTTCTTACGTGCGTACATAAGTACACGCAATTCTTTTTAAACTCATATTATGTCGGAAAGATCGAAGAACATTATTCATATTTTATCAGTATGCGATTCATACTAAATATAATTTTCAACCGAGCAAAGCTCGGTCAACCAGGTACTATTTTTTATAATAAACACTGTTATCAAACAAACTATATTAACCGATATCCTCGCGAATTAGGTCACGGGAACAACTCTTATGAAGAAAAAGAAAACACGTCTCCCCCGCCATATTATTTTACCTTTGACATGTAAAACAATACTCGCCGACGGTAACTACAAAACACAACAGCCATCTATAGTTACCGACAGTTTAGTAAAGTAAATACCTATTTCATAAACACTATTGATACTAAAACTGTATACTGATATATTTGTAACGGTTGATAATGCCCATTTAAAATGTGCAATGCATATACAATTGAAATAGCCCCTCGGCATATAACATATAGATAAGTACCTATCTATATGTACACGGGTCAGGGTGCAGAACACTGTATATCGGGAAATGAATCTATTTCCGTAGGGTTGCTAATGACGCATCATCGGAATATAGCAGGATATGAAACACCTAATCCTATCTTCTGTATATATAAAAGATCACTGACGTATCACGAAATCTCGTATAGAGATGCTTAATATATAGAGATGAATTTTGGCAAGGAGATAGTTTATAGTCAGGAGACTGATATCCGCTAAGAATGGATTTTTTGATATTGCGCCCCTAAGAGGATCAAATAGTGTTTAGATATTTCTATAAAAATCAGTCAACCTTACTTCGATGCTGGCAAAGCTGCGGGCAACTGCTAGTATAAATACATATATGGGTAACAAAACTTGGTTTATTGTTTAGCTATAATAAGTTAATGATGGTAAGTACCTACGTAGCGTGCGGTCCACAGTGCGCAGTAACTTAGGGGAGCCTCTTGACTCTTTCTTGATGACTCTCGCATCATATCTGCGTGTAATGCGGATACAATAATATTTTTGTAACTAAATAAATTTTCAAGCCTTTCAAGTCAAGCTTTGCTTGATCATTTGTCACCTACTCACGTGTACCTATATGTGTGCTAAAACGAAAATAATGCTGATTCTGTCCAATGCAGATTATTATTAATAAAAAAAAATACCTTTATTCTATCGAGGTATACACCCTCCAAATAAAGTTTTTATCCTGTGGATTTTACGTTCATGCAATATTGGCGCAAAAAAACTGTCACGTATATTCGATCACGGCAGTTACAGTTAACTCTAGGTTAGATGGACCTGACCGTCGGTACGGCACCGCATTTAGAAGTCAACAGGATAACGTTTTTTTTTTTTTATGGAATTAAGATAGCAAACGAGCATGCAGTACCACCCTTCCCCTGCCGCCCATAACAACTGTGACCGACCTAGAACTAGACTCAAAGGGACTAGTCCAGTTAGTGTTCATCGTTATTACACGCTACATGTTTGTCGTTTGCCGAAACAGGAAACCCACTTTGTTACAGTAACGGAAAATTGATTTGACTGATTGAAGCAATTGAGCGGCGATATGGCCTGGGAACCATTGTGCATTCTACAGTAGCAATGAAGTGCCGCGGCATGCCTACACGTGGGCAAGCTAATCCGCACCCGCGGATCACGGTCCTACACACGCCATTTTTGCGGATGAACGATACATTATCAGTATAATTAAAATACTTGTAATTTACTCCGAGTATCGTTCTTATTCGGTTACCGACCGATGTACTTACTTGCTGTCCTTGAGACCTATAAGATTCTACCGCCCGTACATGTAGTAATTTAAAACGAATCTATTTGACACCAAACAGGTAAAAAACACAAAAGTGACAAAACTAAAACCACGGGTTTATTGATAGATTGACGGCGCCAGTTCTCTGGTAACACATCAGGTCTCTTATCTGGGAAGTTATGAATTAAGTTTTCAATACCGATGTCTGCGACTTCTTTTTGTACTCATCTAACATTTGTCTCTTATTTTGCGCCTTTAGAAGATGGGCTTTCAAAAATATATTTTAGCACTCCCCTAAATTATGAAACAAAGAATCTCGCCGAGTAAAAACTTTCATGTTTTAGGGCCAGTGATTAATCCGGTGCTTGTCTTTCACCGAGCTATCTTAAGATTATCTTTTTATTAAGTATCTTCACTTCATTACTCCAAAACCGTGAAGCGCTGTTCTTTGTACGATGA
This sequence comes from Hesperia comma, assembly GCA_905404135.1. Taxonomy (NCBI): domain Eukaryota; kingdom Metazoa; phylum Arthropoda; class Insecta; order Lepidoptera; family Hesperiidae; genus Hesperia; species Hesperia comma. The sequence goes on along the minus strand of FR990015.1, from coordinate 52,731 downwards.
ATTATTTAGTTTTCAACCCTACGACATTTGAAATACCAAAGCCTTACTTTTCTGTAAAAAGAAATATGAAAAAGGTTTCCTCGCTTTAAGAGTTGTTATTTCTAAAATTTTATGAACATGGCCTACCTACGTACTCGATTGTCCTGATGGTACTATTACGTGTCAGGAGTACTGGGTTCGAGAAAATGCCAAAATGTACCACAAAGACTTTATTGTAATCGTAGAAACACAATTACACTATGTACACAGTACACACCAAAACACTATGCACGTTGGTACTCGTAAACACACTCGTCAAACACTGTATCGCCCGTAGAAATCACTTCACTTCTCGCTGGTATCGCTCGTAGGTATCGCTTGTTCTTCCCGGTTTCGCTTCCGATGTTCTCGAGCGGTGAGCTGTGGCCACCAGTCCACCAGGGGTGATGACCGCAAGTGCCGCGGACGCCGGCCGCCCCCGGGGTCACCGGACCAGCGCTTCACGTCGCCACCAAAACGTCACTCCTACTTATAACTTTAAGTACATATATTATTTGAATTAGGTACTTTTATTATAAAAACCCACGCTACTGTTTACCAAAAAAAAATTATCACTGAAAACTTAGAAAAATAAACGTCCAGTCGGATAAGTTAGATGGACATGTTTCGTGATGGAAAAACATGGTAGAGATGATAAAATTTTTGTTACGTTATTATCGTTACCTCCAGGGGACTGTTGAACGAATGCGAGGTGATCTTTTCATTATTGCGCGTGTTGCCGCAAGCCTCATTAACATGTTAAGCAGTTTTTATGTGCTCGTAATATTATCTTTGGCGATGTCGTCCCATTCACGGCGCGCGGTCGTTACGCGTGATGGATGACGCGGCGCGGCGCGATCCTGACGCGCGCCGCCCATTTACGTGTTTTTGCTCCGATTCCTGATAAATTGCCGCGGATCATATCATACTTCTTTGAAATCAAAACAGGTTATTAGATGGCGACGTGCTTTGCAATTAAACCCCCCGATTTATTCTATGGGACCTCATAATTGGACCGATCTGCCATACTTTTGTTTTGTAATTATTTTAACATTATAATGCCATACGTAGATACATTTTACTTACAAAATGCAATCATAAAAACCGCTTTCTACTACATAATTATAACTATACATTACACTTGGAAGTAATGATAATTTAAATCGCGGGTTAATTGTACACTATGATACGGGTACCTCGTTAATAGGGTACGGCCTTAATAACGATAATTTAATATTTGTTTGCGATTACTTTCCATAGGTACGAGTAGTATATTACAATTGTTACCTGTTTTTCTGGGTATTTGTTTCCTAAGAAAATCTAAATGCTATTTTCACAAATTATAACGTCTAGTAAGCTTATGTCGTTTGTTTTTTATTTAATTTCCGCGACTTCTAAATAAAAATGATTTGTCAAATTAAAGAATCCCATCTCAATATATTTTTCAGTGTGTTCCTCAATGCACAGGTTTCCCGAAGTGAAGTTTTTTTTAAACACTTCCCTAAAAAGGATTTTATAACCTTACCGCATCCAGAGAAAAATTGACAAAGTGAAAGTCGGACTTGCCCATGAAGGGTTCCGTAGCAACAAGTAACATAATATTATAAGAAAAATATATTCGAGTTCATTAAATGAGAGGTAAATTGCGGTTTACGATTTATGATGTTTTAATAAAAATACTTTATAGTTCACGTTCAAACCAATTTTCGGTGGAAGTTATAATTTTTGAAGGCCTATTCATAGATACCCCATTCGTATGGGTTTGATGAAAAAAAATGAGTTTCAGTTCTAAGTATTCGGCAACTCCATTTTTTATCTATTTTTGTGTGAATTTCTAAAAGCAGTTTACAGAATACATCTACTTACCAAATTTTAAGAATGTAGGTCTTATAGTTTCGGAGAAAAGTGGCTGTGACATACTGGCAGACAGACAGACATGACGAATCTATAAGGGTTCCGTTTTTTGTCATTTGGCTACCGAACCCTAAAAATGAAGCGATCCAATTATCTTATTACAAAACCTCAGTTTTACCTGCACACATCATTTTATATCCGTCGTATTAAAATCGAACAGTTTTTACTCACATTTACTTTCAATAACAAAACGGGCTAGTGATAAATGGGGAAGGCGATCCCCAGCCGTCCACAACCGACTTCCTTCTACGTCAAATAATTCGCTCGGAACTCGGAATACTAGACGATTTGCGGTTCTCTATGAAAAAGAAAAAGGTCGTGTCGCACTCTGCGGAACATCACAGACATCGGGGCGGATTACGGACGGTTCAGACGAAAACGACTTTCAAAGCCTCTTCCACAGACAGCTGAGTGATAGGTTCGCTGGCCTCCGCACTACATCGCGCGGGTCGTGGGCCGGGAGCCCCGACTGTGGGTGCTCCGCCGATTGCCGCCACGAGAACAAATTCAACGCCTTGTCGCCATCGATTCACGATCCACAAGGCATTGCCCATTTTGTGTTTGCTTAATGAATGCTTCGCTGTCCTTGTGACGATTCAATACCTTCCCGGATTACTTCCACATCTTAGTACTGTAAGGATAGCCTCAGATTCTCTATTATAGGTATAATTAGATACTGAAATAAATAGTCCTCTTGTTAAAGCTAAGCTACCCACTAATGGCCCACTACTGAGCACGGGTCTCTCCTCATTACTGAGGAGGCCTAGAGCATACTCCACCACGCTGCTCCAATGCGGGTTGGTGGAGGGGTTAGTGGCCAACCCAGTGTCGAAAGTTTTCAAGCCGCCCGAAGGCCTACGACATGGCTTAACGACTGCTATCAATCGATAACAACCGGGACCGACGGCTTTAAGTGCCCTCCGAAGCACGGAAGCGCTCAAGAAATTTTTGCCACTAGCGGTCACCCATCCGACTACCGACCGCGCCCGCTGTTGCTTAACTTTGTCGATCGCTTAGGATCGATGCAAGCCGCCGGGCTATGAGCGCTCTTGTTAAAACATTTCTTTATATCCATTTTTACAAATACAAATTGTGTTATTATAAATATCACTTGACAATGGTAATCTCGTGACGTCCCTCGCTATTCTATATTCTAATGCAATCATCAATAAAGTTTCCATCCAATGTCTCGATTACCTGCCAGCTATTACTTAACATAATTTATTGTATATAATAGGCTTACAGCTCGGCCTTCCTGCAGCAAGCGAGTCCCCTCGCTGTAACATGTGCATCCTCCTACTCCTCTAATAAGCTTACAGTAGGTACCAACTTAATCTTCTACTTCCATGACGATTTCATTCGCAAAAGAGAAGCGAATTCGTGATTAGGTATAATACTTAATAAAAGTAAACAGTAACTTTCGAATAAAAAAATCAAAATTAGTTCACAGTTAATTATTTTGTGCATAAAATAAAAGATTTTTGAAGTTGGCTAAGAAAACATTGAACCGTTTAAAATAGATGGACACAAAATACAACGCTATATTGACGAAAAAGTTTATTTGGTTGAGAGGCTCGTAGTCTACATGTGTCAGAAACGGGAGGAGCCACCACTTACGGATACTAAACGCAATAAGGCTTGTATACGGATTTAGAATATCGAACACGGAGCAAATAATGACGTGCTACTGACCTATATTTCTGCTATTTCTTAAGGCATATTTGTTTGCCAGGGAGGTAAATAATACTCTACCTTGTACGTATATAAAATCCACATAATCTAGATTATATTGTTAATAAACTTACAACGAGTGAACTTCTGATTTTATGTGTAACTTTTAGCCGAGGTACACAACGAAAAGAAACGCACATAGCCCGGTGGCTAACAACAAAGTAACTGCGGGCGGGATCAGTAGTTGTATGGGTCACATTCAGGTTGGTATGGTAATATTTATGGTGGCCACTAACCCTTCCGTCAATCAGTACTGGAGCAGCGCACTTAAGTACACTGTACAGCTTATACTATCATCAGCCTGGAGGGCTGAAGATAAGTGGCAGGCTCACAACCATGATGAGAAGAGATACGTGCTGAGTAGTAAGCCATGAATGAGTTGACGCCATATACATGAACGTATGGCATAAGCGAAGCCGGCCCCACAATATATACCTAGCAGGTACTAGGCGCCCCACTGCATCGAGTACCTAAACACCGCACACCGCGGCTCCAGCGATTGTTTATCTGGTGCTGGTGTTGGCAGCTCTGTTCTCGACGAATACCGCGCGCTGTGCGATAAACATTGTGAAACTATTCAAGTTCCCAAATAAGATCTTTTGAAGTAAACGCTTCGCTTAACTTGCGTCTTATTTTGTCTAGGAATTCGTTCAGCTTCCAGAATAACTGAACTTGGCAGTTACGTAACTTACCTACTCTGTATTTAGTTGTAGCAGTTTTTAATAAATCGTTTTAAAATAAGCCAAAATTGTTAGCGATCTGTTGAACAAAGTAACGACGTTAATCACCGGGCGCGTAAAGTTGTGCCGAAGGCCGCGTGGAGCCGCTTACAGCCGCGCTGGAAGCCTCGCTTTGTACGTCCTCCCACAGCCGGTAGGCTGCCAGACCTAAGTTTCACCAGAGACCATATTTCACTTCAACCTTTCATTTGGACGTAAATCATCCCGCACAATCTGCTGATCTACTTTATTAATTAATGTTATAGTATCGGCGAAATCCATTAATTAGCTTTTCCCCTAATCCATTGAAAATTTCCGATATTAAATTTCTATACGTATGGAGTAGTAAATACATAAACTATTTTCAGGCTATACGAGGCGCAAAAGCCTACATATTTTTAATACCTTTTTTGCTGTAAGGTGTTGTGATTATCGGTGATTTAATTCGTTAACAATAAATTATATTATTACTATATGTTCAGATACAAGTGATTTGTATTTGGATGCTTGCTTCATTGTAGTTTGTAGCTGGGGTAAACGGGGCTTGTTACACTGTATTCAATATCGTTGTGCGCACAGTAAGTATTTCTTGACTGACTTTAACTTAGCGTTATAACATCAAACATTTGACACAATCAACCATGCGGACGTTGTTACAAAGGCTTTACTTTGTAAAAAAATACAAATTCGCAAACAATTCCGTCGCTTCTCCGGCGATGAATCTTTCTACAATCGAGCCGAAGCGTCCCAGGCCAGGAGTGTTGCAGAGCCGGCGCCGGTGGCGGTGCGCGGTGTGGGAACAGAATTTCATTACAAGCTCCCCATTCTAGGTTACCGGGGACAGCGGGCCGTTTGATTAAATACTTCACGTTCAATTAGTCCGCTGCAGAATTTAAAACCTACCTAACTCTTACGTCAAAGTCTGATCATTCAAATGAGGGTTATTAAAATTGTAGGCGCAGTCGTACCACTGCAGCCCTCTTAACTGACGGTAATACGACCACGAAGTACAATGGAACCGTATTTTGAAGTAAAATCTTGACAAACACCGTAATAGTGTGAATCCTGCCCCCTGCCGGCTGACGGCTGACTGCTACCTTCGGCCAACATTGTGAAAGTCCTATTAGTTACACGAACTTGAATGTAATTTTGTACCCCACATACCTATACTCCAGCACCGAGGCGGAGAAACGAATTACTACTTTAGGAGCAGCGCGCGGTTCTTCACACTCTTCACAGACATTCCGACAGTAACTAACGAGCCAATAAAATGAAACGAGAGAAAGGACGCACGGAGGCATTAAATAATAATATCGCTGTTGTTAAGAAATAGGGGAGAAGTTTGAAATTTAACGGCAAATGGATAGCTGCAGGACTCATAATAATGATATTATTATTTTATTATTTTTAACATCGATATGCAGATAGCAGGTTTTGTTCCGCCGACGATTGACGCGCCCGGCGAGTGGACGCGGAGCACTGGACGGAACCATCACATTATACGAAGCGAAGGCCTCTTACCTAATGAATTGAAGTTGAAGGGAACTAAATTCACCTTCACCTATACCCACCCCTACTTACTTTAGTTTATATTTTCACCAGCGACCCGCCCCATTCCTGCATGGAAACTAGAGCATATCCCTAAAAGTTTTTTCTGTCATATTGTTCCGTCGAATAAAACTGTGAAACGTGAAAGTTGAATAAATTTTTGCGTGCATTGGTTTTATTAACCGACTTCAAAAAAGTTACGAGGTTCTCAATTCCACTTTATTTTTTACGTGTGTTATCTCATAACTTCGTGCTGGTAAATCAAATCTGATAATTATATTTGATTTAATAATTTTATTTGAAAACTAATGGTGCGTGTTGTCTGGTTCCATATACCTAAAGGGTGACATATGACGGGTTTTTGAGTTATCTCTAATTGTCGATGTTGAAGTCAGTTGATTTTGTTAAAGAGCTCAATTTTATGCAAAAATTTGAGAACTTTGTAGGTACATTCAAGCGTTATTTTTAAATGTTGTATTCTGATTTTTTGGACGCGTCTTAATATACCTACATACAAAACTTGAAGAGTGGGCGTCCAATATGATTCGAGTTGAGGTGGGGCCGAATGTGGCTTAAATCGGTTCGTATCATATCACATAAGGTCGGTGTCTCCTTAATTTGAATCCGAAATTGTCAGCTGCGCTGCCGCATATCTAGGGGACTTAAATAAAAGATAATGACGTACTTAAACATTAAAAATATGTTAAGGAAGCAAAATATGCAATTGTTCAGTACGACTTAATTTTACTAATAACAATACTGTTGTGACAACGCATAAAAAATTATGATACGTTGTATTATAGAGTTGTTCTCGTCAACGCATCGTAATCAAACTACGCAACTATGTAGCGCCACACTCGGCCCGCCGCCGATCCGCCCTTTGTAAGTGGACAATTTACATGTCCCGTGGAAAAGTTTCCACATTACCGTCGCCGGCTGAGCCGCCGCTCTCGGTGCTCTCGTGGTTGCACAGATTTCAATGAATATACAATGGGGCCGAGCATACTGTGGCGTTCCCGTCTTGTTATTATCGCCCCACGTATCGGCTCCAGGCCGCCGCTCGCGGCCACGCTCGCGTGGATTTGGAAATTGCGGCAATGTCGTTAGGGAAATAAGGCTACTTTAAAGCGCAAAATACAAATTCTTTTTATTCCCTCTCGTTTCGCATTTACAGAAAAATCTTAATACGCAGGTATTATAGCTGTTCTTTATGTACACAGAAGAAAAAGGAGCAGGAGAGCCATCCGATGGTGCGCGGGTCACGGGTTGTAAGTTACACCAAAGGCAAAACTAATATGTTGCCTGTCAAGAAACAAGAGAGAACGCAAACAGTACTCAGGGACAGATATATAAAATATAGTAATAATTACATAAATGTAGAATAATAGCACCGGTAATAATTATTTTGATAACATTATTACCCTTACACGAAGTCCTAAAAGCAACTATTTAATTGATGCTTTCCCTGGTCTATTAACAAGGAATTGGTGCTTTTCTAGACTGCCCAATACTGCCAGAAACTGCAGAAACATAGGATCTCCATAGACTGAGCGCGTCGCAAGCCGAACGGACCGGCCGGGATCCATCGCAACATATTGTTATGGTGTGGATGATATCCATTATTAGCATACATTTTCTTTAAATCAAACTAGAGTGAAATATATTAACACGAGCAACTGAAGGTGAGTCATCCGAAGGCCGGCCGCGGGGCGCGGGGCGGGGGACGCCGCGGTTGCGATGGCGACCGGCTCTCCTTCCCGATGTGAAATAAATCTGCTTTACCGTAAGTCGCTCTAAATACTAATGGATTTTCTAAACAAATAACAATTAAAATTCCCTGAAACGTAAAGCTTCCTCACCAATACGCCCGTAATTAATTGCGATCTGCCTTCGTCAACATGAATTAGCCGCCGCGAGTGGCTTATCGCCGCGCGGCTAACGACGCTATATGAAGAAGGAAAACAAAACTCCATCGAGATGATTAATGTAGAAGAACTGTTGTAATTTATCCGCGGGACGTGAGCGGAGCGCCGAGCGCCGGCGACTTCTCGACAATCTCGATAATTAAATTAACGAAACATTTAACTTACTTTCAAATATAATAATTCGTTGACAATATTATAAATTGGATAATAGCTCGTGTCGCGCAAATCACAATAATCGGAAGTATCTCACGAGACTTTCGTTTTGTATGTAGATATTAAGCCCACAAACAAAGAGACAGGTCAACAGATGGTGACAATGTTGACCATATTTCGGATGTGGCTACATCGTTACCATCTGTTGACCGCGGCCATAGCCACATCCGAAATATGGAAAGCACTTCTGCCAATTGGCAAGTCAAAAAGAAAGTGGAGAAGTCGCTTTATATTATCCCCGTGTTTTTATGATCTAACAACGAAATGCTCGTTTGGTTTTGTCTATGCCGTAAACAAACAAATGAACCATAAACAAAACCTGTGGATATTTTGTTGTTTCATTTTCCGTAAGTACCTACCACTGCCACCGCGCCACACCGCGCCACACCGCGCCACACCGAGCCACACCGCGCCACACCGCGCCACACCGAGCTAAACCACTCCAAATATGTAGGAACGTGCGCTCGTGGCTATATGATAAACAACCTAATGAAATCGTATCACGTAGCACTTCGGATATCGAATATCGTACGTCGCAAGAAGCACGACGTGGTGTCGACGGCGATCTGACGTACTCATATATCGAATGAAAATTTAAATTTAATGGTACTGCGTAACGAAAACCAATTTTAATATTAATTCTGAAGCTCTATATATGACAATAAAGCGGTGATCCGTTGAGCGGATCCACGGCCGTGCTCTTATTTACATATAACCCAATCCCAAACATTACGCTGCGATATAGAAAGGTTACAAAGCCAATAAACTACAAAATAAACATCAAGTGACCTATCATATTATGTTTTTTTTTGTAGGACCAGGCAATTGACGAAGCACGAAGTTTTAAGCATTTACTTATAAGTTTAAAAATTACATGAAGTACTTAGAGTACGAAAGGGCACAAGTACAAATGGCTCCAGTCAGATAAGTGTCATTTATACCTATCTATTATTCAATAAGTTTATCTATCTATACTTATAATAAATCTGTAGAGAGGTCAATTCTGTACATTAAATATATTTCCAAAATAACTATCAGGGGGTGATTAGGGATCGATACTGATGCCAAAAATGCAATCAGTAAAATTTTTGTCTGTCTGTCTGTCTGTCTGATGTATAACCGTTATAGAAACAAAAACTACTCGACGGATTTTAACGAAACTTGGTACAATTATTTTTCATACTCCCGCGCTGGTTATAGTATACTTTTCATCACGCTACAATCAATAGGAGCAGAGCAGTGGAGGGAAATGTTGGGGAAACGGGAGAAGTTACTCCATTTTTTAAGCTTCCGTCGCGTGTGCAACCTTAATGGTTAAAGCTACACAGAAATCATGTATGACGGAAATGTTCTCCTTAAAATTATATAAAAAATATTCCACAACAGCATATTATGTCTATCTTTTATGGTTGACTCACAATAACACGTGTAACTCCCGATAGCTTAGCAGTTCGAAGCTTTCTGATTAAGTATACCTATATTTTATCTACTCTTACGTTTATGACACTTAAGTGGGTGAAATAAACGGGTGAAGTTTAAACGAAATTCACGCGGGCGAAGCCGCTGGCAAAAGCTAGTTATAAATATTATTGCTAAACAGTAATGATGATAATAACCCGGAGAGATAGCGGAGTGCGGAGTGTGTTGTTGGTGTGTTGTTGTTTACGTGCCGTCTGGAGACAGCGGAGCACGGGTAACGGTACTGCCAATACAATCAATACGGGATAATCCGGGTACCGCGGCCTGACACTCTAAATGAAACGATCAGATTGTTCAGATTGGTGTCGACCCGGAGCCCGGAGGCCTCGCGCGTTATTGATGACAACGGATCGGGGAGCTACGATTCCGCTGTCGGAGAACCAATCTCACGTTGAGATACAAGATACAAGGAATGCTTTTCCGAGCTCGATTTATGTGTGAAATTGAAAATGTTACTTCAAATTATCCTACATAAAAATTAGCTGGAATTATTTATTTTTAATTTTAATTTATTTATTTGTCATAGAGTGATTTTTACCGCAAGTACACTGACATGTCTTCTATCTCCCACGCTCTCTAATAATATGAAATGAACTTACGAGTATACAAGTACTCGGAACGATCCGATACGGAGCACCGACAGAACGGGCCGAGGCCGTGTCGGAGAATGTTCCCGCGCCATTACAACTTTGATTGTTATCACTCTTCACATCACACGGAATCATAAAGCGTCACGCGTATCGCGTTTTACGATCATTTTACTGGTAATTCTCGAGCGCGTAGAGTGAGGATACTGGGTACTGTGTATTTTCAGACGACCGTAACAACGGCGGGAGCAGAGAGAAAAGGAAGATTATTTTCTTACATAGGTACCAAACGTGTTGCGGTGCCCTCTACGGTGTTCACTCGAACTATGGCTATGTTACTCTTCAGCCGCATACCCATGCTTATTTACGTGCATTAAACGGTCGGTAAAATAAATAATCTTTGTTCAAAAATACTGGGGCTCGAAAGGCTAAAATAGGCATTGTAGAGTGTGTCATAACAAGTGTTGTTAAATGATGGAAGGTCAAAAAAAGTAACATTTAATGTAACTTAACCATGGGAATTTTATCAGAGGACGCGCTTTTAACTTCATACGGAAACACTCTGTGGACGTAATGTAGAGGGCTGCGCGTAGGACGCCCTTACATACACTTGTCAGAAATTAAAATGTACTTCGCCGCGCCCTCGGTAATCCGGATGGATACGGACGCTGGAAAAGTTTAATTTCAGACTTAATCCTATAAGTAATCGTATTAAGTATCCTTAGTAAGTGTTTTTGAAAATATAATAAAATTCCTTTAATTACAGTATTCAGTTTATAAGCATCTGACGCGGCATAATCAATCGGTTACAATGGGTCCACGGCAACGCGACTGTTGGTGTCATGTACATCCCTGGGTACCGATAGCTTCATCAGATATCGGCCTGGTATAAGATAGATGGTTTGACGGGATGTCTCTGGTATCGTTTTACTTGATGGACGGTATTATATCCAAATATTATTATTGGTATTATAGCCAAGGTCGCTAGATCAGCGGTGGGCGACCGATGAAATAATATTGCCAGATCATTTCTTTTCAGAGTCACTTGATAACCACCAGTTTATTATAATTATATTATCAACTTCATAATATAATTTATAAATCAAGTTCTAATCAGCACAATAAGGAGAAACATAGAACATTTTTTAATTTTGTATGGGATATTGCATACTATACCTATACTATTGTTAAAGAAAAGTAATTTTACGGAATGTGAAAGAAAAGAAAATCAATTTGATCAAAATAGATCAAAAAAGTTTCTTCCTTACCTTTCGTAATAAGTTTTGCAAAGGAGTAGAATTGTTTGCCAGACTACAAATGGTTTTAGGCATCTTCAAGAGTGAACAGCAAATCACCATCTGGTGAAATATATTTTACAGTGTACAGCCGCTGTATGGATCAATTGATATAAAAATACAGCACGAGTATTCTACCAATATCACGCTAGTATGATTTCGTATGGTCTGAATGCGTGGGCGAAATGAACTTTGGAAACTTGAACTGAAAAAACTTTTGATGAAATCAAGTGCAGATTTGGCTACTGCACACTATGACCTAACGAATCATACACACGATCAAATAGTGATATCATCGCAATTCGCAATACGCAAACCACTTCTACCTATGTCTTCAACCGACGGGACCTTGGAAAACACGCAAAGTTAAGGATAAGAAAACTCGTTCAACTCGGTAAGTAAAAAGTAAAGCTGCACAAATGTAAGAAAACACAAAAGCGTTTGACGCTCTTACGCGATTAGCATACGGAACATCGAATCCGGCTCGAGCCCGCGCAGAGTTCCGCGACTCGCGAACTTTGCTGGGCTCGGCGGCTGCGCGACACCGGGACAACAATACCGCGGCCACGGCGCGGCTTCTGACCCTGAGCGCCTAGCGAGCGACGACCAGCGGCTAAACCACTGTGTACTCTCTTACGAGTACATCCGATCGTACGGCATCTGCGCCACGAGTCACGACTTATTTTATACCGAGTTCAAAAAAGGAGGATTCTGTCCGGCCCCCTCAATTCGATTGTATTTTATGTGTCATCTGACGGGTCGTTTTTGAGTAGTCCTTATAATCTGTCTTTAATTTATGGTCGTTTCCTCGTAACATATTTTTTATGATTCGTTTTAATCGAAGGCTGATGCTTGTTATATAATCCGATAAACATACAAGTGAATTATACTGAAATAGACCAAGCACCTTCAAGGACCTTTAACCGTAGAATCGACGTAAAGGAGATGTTTCAGAAATGTATGGCGTCTGGGCGGGTACACTGTACATTCAATAGGAAGTAGCTCATATTATTTGAAAGCGTTCCATATCATCCAAATTCTTGATTTCACCTTAGTTAGGCGACAATAATTCAATTTATGGATAATATATTGTAACACTGAGACAGTATGGTGGACAAATCGACTGCTGATGACGTTGATAAACTTGATTTATTCTAATGTCATATTAGGCGCGTCAACATGTGTCAATGTCCAATGCATGATAAAATATAAAATATAAGCCCGACGATCTTTTTGGATTTGGTTTGTTGGATCTGTCTTTTATTATTAACATTATTAAGCGTATCTTATCTAATTAAACGGTGCAATCCGTCGCTTCGATTAATCCGAACAAAATCGTGACGATAGATCTCCAAGAGCTATACTGCTAATGTATAGCAGTCGATTTAATGTCACGATATTCACGTTTGCATGGGTTTTTGTTGAGATCTCAGACTCCGATATATAATGTAATATTCGATCGTCAACGATATCGACATAGGTAACGATCGGTCTGAATCGACGCTGAAAGCAGTTTGGAAACGCCAACTACTAAAACGCGCATATTACTTTATGCCAATGAATACTTAAATAAGTATGAACCTAAAGTGAAGCTGGATAATTGTATGGCAGTTGCAATTTCTGTATTTAAATATTTTAGATACGACAGAAGTAAATAAAAAACAGCATTTTATTTATTCATATTTTATTTTTTCATTTCAACCATCTTCTATTAATAATATGCCATCCAGGACTGAAGCCGGTGCCTCAATATTTGTCTGTCTTATAATGAGACGATCTACAAACCTTAAAAAGTATGCGCAAAAGCTATTGAACGGATACAAAAAAAAACCAAATCACAAGCAAAATCGAGGTCCATAAAACGAAAGCCGGGTAAACAAGTACTGCGAGATCCAGGAGTCCAAAAAACAAAGCCGTAGGTAGATATTCACTTGATCACTATAAATAGCACTAATGTTGTTCACTTCAAAGAAACACTCGGAATGTCGAAAAATGTCACTGGCATTCTAAACTTCAGAGCTCAATAACTAATCACAGACAACAGACACGTTTATATTTATTTTTATTTTGATAGTTCTCTATTTCGGAGTCATGGAACCGCCAATGTTGTTGTGCGTAAAAATATTTTATTGAAAATAATTTCTCTGCAGAGAACGGCTAATCTAATAAATTTTTTGATATTTTTCTGTGAATCAGTATATTTTTCTCTTTTTGTGGTGAAATGTACAAAGTCGCCGCCCAAAATGAAACATCTCCTTTTAATCCCAAGTTGGAATTACGCCCCAACATAAGTGTCAATTTTAATATTACCCCACGAGAAGTCCTGAAAGGCTTTATTTATATCTCCCCGTCTGTCAAGTACCTTAATTCGACTCTAACACAACTCCTAACACTGCGAGAGATTTTTACGAATTGTGAGTATAATTTACACCTATACTCTTCGCGTTCAATTTGGTATTGTTTACTAGCGGCACACAGATTCCAGCTCTCCGGCTTCAGCCAGAATCTAAAAATCCGCTTAGTAAATTTATCTTACAGCCGAATCCAACTGTGAGCATAGCAGCATCGGCAATAAGTTTGGTTTTAGTGGGGAGCGCCAATCCCGTATGCTCGGCCACTCAACTATAGTTATAACTGGCGGAAATTTTAATTCTGGAAGAAAGAAATGACAACGAAGTAGAACACCCAGCCTCAGTTCCACAATTTTTCACAAAGGTTTGAGTAATAACTGCAGGATAATAAAACTCAAAATATGCATACAAATATTCATAACTCTGTTTTATGTATGTCTAAATATGATTTTATCTGTTTTTGTTCAATTTACAAGTATCTACGGAAGTTTGTTTTGAAATTGTCGTTCTATTTAAAATATATGTACATGTGATTACTAATCTAAAGAATTTTACGCAAGTGCTAAAGTATTAAACTTTAAATGAGGTCTTTATTTGTGAACGACAAGCTTAACGTTACAATTTGTTATAAGTCGTGGCTCCCGCCGCCGCCGCCGCTGACGACGCGTTTAAATAAATACCTGGAACGAGCCACCACGGGCGCCCTCCCCCCCCCCCCCCGCCCCCGCTGGTTGGGCAACAGTGTGCTACCACCAACTGTTGTGAAGAACAACCTTTTACGTTTTATTAGGCTACTCACTCACTTTCGCGTGAATAGGTACGCGAACCCACAAGTGTATGAATGAATGAATGAATGAATATTTTATTTGCAGAAATTGTGGTGACATAAAGGTCTTAATTCTAGATTAGTACAATTCACAATTTACCATGTAGGACGAAAGACGCAAATAATTATACGAAATTTTCATCACATTTGTGGTATTCCTAGTAGTCTAAGCTGGCACAATTAATTATTGCAATGTACAGAGGTTCATGTGCATGTGAGTGAGCACGGTTACAACAATAACAATAACAAAGTAGTTATGGGTACGAATGTCCGGCTACGGGGCTACGAACGCTACGCGCAGTGTCTACGTCCCCGGGGCTGCTACGACGTAGCCGCTACGCCGAACGCTACGGAGAATATTACAGAACGTGTTGATGGGATCGCGACGTATTTTCCAAAACATGTTAATTTATCTCATCGTCCGCGTCGGTGTATCCAATACAAATAGGAACTTCAGGATAAAAACGATTTTGACGAGATATTCACAATATGTATAGTTTTAAACTTTTATAGGCATTTATCTTTTTAACCCTGAGGGTACCTGGGTACCTACTCGCGATTATCATTATATTTTAAGGCGCTTATAAATACATATCTTAGACATTATCTACTATCGAGCTCATAACAGTACTAAATAAAGGATAATTTTAATTTTGTGGGTTCTATTTTTTATTTATCCACGTGCTATTAAAACTTGAATGACACTCCAACCAAGCCGAAGTCCAAATAGTGGACACTTTCTGACAGGTGGACTGAACAGATCACTCACTGGATCCATCCGCATTGAGAACATGAGATCCACAGCAAATAAAATACTTTATTCTCGTTGGAACGCCGGCTGAGGCGCTCGATCTCAATAAACAAGATTTCTCAATAAAGTAAGATATCCAAAGGAGAACAGTTAAACAAACTTCTGGCGAACATCGAGCTTGTAGGCGAACGTTGTCTCGTATACTTACACGTACTACGCCTACACCGACTGAGCTGCTAAAAATAAAAGCATGTGGAAAATAATGTTACAACTTTCACCTTAAAATACGAGGATAAGTAAATCTGTCGATACAACATGTACTAACATCATAATTCAAGCGGATTATTTCACAGTTCGGTATCAAACCTCACAGTTTTCCACAAATAATCTCCCGGTCCCGTAGGCGTGGGTCCCGCTGGCGGACCAGAAGGTTACTATGTAAATAACGAACGAGCGAGCGGACGCGTCCCGCGGCACATTACCATAGGTGGAGGGTATCGCCGTGACCGACGTATTGTCGGCGAATAAACTCTCTCTGATACTCACTGGGGCTAAAACACATGATCATTTGTACTATACATATAAAAATGGTACCGTGTTGCACATTCTGACGGGTGGGAACTGGGTAATGCATTGCTCCAGGTCTGGACAGCCCAGGCGGTAGGGAGCCACACTTCGACGTCGCTGTTGTTCAGCAGGGCAAGGGCACCACAGCTCCAACAAACACCTCAGCAAACACCTGAATGTACATTACCTCGTAACATCTGGACGACCCTCGGACTGGAGGAGACATCGCTCGGCCGCAGCTCGGGGCCGCTCTGCCCTCGCGGGAGACAATATCTGTGATCCGAATCTTTTTTGTATGCAAATTGGGCGGCCGGGAATTAGATGGCCCGTAAGGGTGCGGTTCCACTGAGGCGGAGCGGAGCGGAGCTGTGCACGATTTACCAATCACATGGCTTGAAATCCCAGCTCATTGCGCCTCGTGCGGATTTCAAGCCATGTGATTGGTGAATCGCGCACAGCTCCGCTCCGCTCCGCCTCAGTGGAACCGCACCCTAATACTCGACACGCGATCCCGTAAACATTGAGACGTTCCCATTTTATTGCGCGCCGTTAAGGCCACAACTAATTGTATCGAGCCCCATCATGCCGTTGTTTACATATATATTATTATGCTTACAAGAATCTTTTAATACTGCAGTATATGTGGATGTTTTATCATGGGATTTTCGCAGCAATTTTTTCTAGCTACATCTCACGGTTGCGCTCGTGTGGATTTGGAAGTGCCTGTCATATTTTCGTAATGAAAACAAAATAACTCAAATTCAAAAATTTTCTTTTTTAATTTTCGTAATTAAAACCATCATGAAGATTACTGTTATAAATTTTAATTACTTACATGTCAAAGGACAAAAGAAAGAATCGCCGCAGAGGGTCAGCGGTGTGCACGGTTTCAGACGATTTAACTAGGACCAGCTCACCAACTGCCCCCAAATACTTATCGCGGAGTCTAAAATAATTTTATATTAAACTATTACAAGCAAAATGTTTTATTTCTTTCAGTGCAATTACTACTGTACCTCCGTATACTAACAAAGTGCATTTATATCATAAGATCGGCGCACGAGCTGCAGTAAATCTTACCTAACAATACGCGGTGTGGTGAACAGAGACCCGTGCTCTTGACTTGAGTTGACATTATCTACATGGTTTTCTTTCACATGAGAAGGTTCAAAGCATGCGAGACTCAGACATCAAGCAGAGCTCACGGTAGTCACGTCGCGAGGCCTGCTGCTCCACTCCGAACCATCCAACTGTGAGACGTGAACACGTCAATCTTCAATCTAAACGGTCCAATAGCTAATCTGCCGAGAAGTGTTAGGGTAGGCTGCAACGGCTCACATATTTAAGTAAAGCTTTAATGTAGGTAATCATAACGTCTCTCTGCTTTCCGACAGCAAATAATTTGGAACTCACTATTAGATTATTAGATATAGTATGAAACGCTTCAATTCCCTACTAAAACTCGATGAATATTGAAAATAATGATATTTACAAACAAATCAAGTATTCAAATAAGTATAAAACACGTCGTTGGCGCCGGGGCCGGTCCGCCGGCACTCGCTGCCAAAATATTGGTGCCAAATGTGTCGAGAGCATTGCAGTCTCCTGTAGCACACCACGAACGTAGTTTTTTGGAATATAAAACATTGTGCTCAATGTCGATAATACCTGTATTAATCCGATCCAAATCGTATTACGAAATCTCAACCGATAAGCCTGCCTATTTAATTTATCCGTCTTGCTATAAATTAACTTTATTAATATTTGACAGGTTTCGTTTTGTGTTAATTAATTTAGAGTCGGATCGCGACGCGCCCGACGGGGTAACACTACGTTACTAGGTATTGTTGAAATTCCGCTTTTGTTTCACAATTATTTATTCTTTTTTTATTTTTATAATTTATAAGCAAATGCTTGACTATGATCACATCAGATGGTACGTGGCTCCATGTTTAGGCATTACCGTGATAGCGCTGACAAACTGTTAGAGGAAATATGTACAAAATGGCATTTATTTCACGTATTTTATAATCATAATCATTGGTTTTAATCCATCTTAGGTTCATTGACAACCAATAACGCAGCATTTGAATTAAGGAGTACCTCCTTAAATAGATTAAATAGATAAATTAAATAAGAGTTAATAAAATATTCATTAAGAAAAATTTGAACAGTCACTAAATCCATTTTGTCCCTATCTTTTAAAGTCCATTATGTCCTACGGACAAAGGGGCATAGAAAATTTTAAGAAAACAATTCACAAATATTTTTTTGGTTTTTGGGATATCAGCACATCAAGTATGAGCCCAAAGAGAAGAAATTGCGGCATTATCACGTAAATAAAATGTTACATAATAATTGACAGAACCTTGGTCTTCATCATCATTATCATTGCAATCCATAACTGACCCACTGCTAGGCACAGGTCTCTTCTCAGACTGAGAAGGTCGAGGCCGTAATTCACCACGCTACCCAAGTGCGGATAGGCGGACTTCACACACCTTTGAGTTTGAACCGTGGTACCTATCAGTAATAGACCAGAACATTTTGCCCGTTGTATATGTGTACCGTTTGGTCCTTATGTAAGCAAAGACTAATAAAAGATCATAATTTAATAAAACAACTAATAATTGCAATAAAGTAAGCTAAAATCACTGGATACTGTCATAGTTCATCGATTTTAGTAGAAATAATTACAAAATAAGAATATTTAAGTCACCAAAAACTGGAGAAAACCATCAGTAAAATAAAGTTCTGGAAGCAGGAAACACGTTTATTTTATTTATTTTTTATATATTTATTAAGGCACTCCAACAACACATCACAATTTCTTTTCATAGGTGGTTAGTTTTTGAGATTCGTGCATTTGAACTTTTTACTGCGACGCAACTGCCACAGTTGCGCGCAACGTCCGACAGGATTTTAAACATGGCTACGGTCACGTGGTACAGCGGCGAGGGTGTCCCTGAAGACCGTCAATTTTGGAATAAGGCGACCATGCCACTTTGGACGTATTTCCCTTACCAATATTTACTGTGCGGTCAGTGAACACAGCGGTGTATTGCGGTGCGGTTGTATCTACCTGTGTCGGCTGTGACGTATATTACCGGATAAAAGAGTTATTAACGAAACGAAAGAAGGAAAATATTTACACACAATTAGAAAATTAGTTATGGTATGAGGTTATGCTGCACGTCTTTAGTTTATAACTAACTTTTTACAAGAAATAATCGACTTTAAGGTCGGCATAACTCAATTAACTAAATGTCGCTCAATTTTTTTGGGACTACCTTTAATTTATCTGGGACTAGACGACAACCATTACCTTCCGATCCGAATGGCGAAAGAATTATCGAAGTTGGTTCACCAAGTACGAAGTTTTGAAGTAGCACACATAAGAAAAAAAACAACTGAGAATGAAGAAAAAAGAATTGAGAACCTCCTCCTTTTTTTGAAGTGAAAATAAACAGAATAGGGGTACCTAACGTCACAAATAAAAAATATCTGACAAAACTCCATCAGACAGCGAGCACCTTATTCGTCGCAATTGACCAATCAATGAATTGATCAATAAGCGCGCACTGGGCAAAGCCGGGACCGATCGTGATAAAATAAATCCTATACAATTTTTCTTTAGCCACCATCCATACCTTTTTTTTTTTTTTTTTTTTTTTTTTTTTTTTTTTTTTTTTTTTTTTTGTTATCGAGGGGGAAACCTTCAAAAGGTACCCGGTGTCGTGGGAGCGACACAGGGTTATGTGGGATTTTTACCCACTAAAACCCCCCCGGTGGCCTACCTCAGCGCTTGTGGAGAACTCCGGGATCTCCAAAGGAACACAACCGGAGTCCTCCGAGCGCGGCGCCCTTGGGGCTCTGCCCGCGAGAGACTAAATGCCCCATCGCTTGCCATCTCCATACGACGGTATGCGGCCACACATACCGTCATCCTTCCCGGGGTTGGTGATGGACGGTTCGAGCTCCCACTCTAGCCGCCCCCAACCCCGAAAACCCCTTTTAGTCGCCTCTTACGACAGGCAGGGGATACCGAAGCTCGTATTCTGGTCCCGAGCCACAGGGACAAGCCACCATCCATACCTACCAAGCGATAAAAAACTTCGTTCTAAAAGGATGCAGTTGATTATAAAATATGTCAATTACGGCTCTTGGAGAAAGATTGTTGCTTCGAAGCTAAACTTAATAATCAAGTTTTATTTCCCCTCTAATCTCCCATAGATATCCTCTGTCCGTGTGTGGTTGGATGTACTTTAATCCTTCTATTGTCGGAAAGAAAATCAGTAATCACTCCCCTCCCTCGGAATCTAGCTCGGCACAGCTCTGATCGATACTCCGCTGGGAATATTCCGAAGCCGTCGCTGCGGCAGGGGGCTACGGTCGCTGCCATCTCGACTGCGACTCACGTGAACTTTGCGATCAATCTCAATAACATGCCGCCGCCTCACCGACGATCTTCGCGGCGACCGCGACGCTGCGACGGTAAATTACACTTCAGCCAGGTTTCGGCGATCACGTAGTTTCAAACTTACAGCATAAAGACACGCCACATGCCGCTCACATCATTGTACCACATCGGTACTTCAACCGACAATTTTCATAATCATAATACATAATTATATGTAATTAGTTGCACCGGCACAAAAATTTATTGATAACTAGGCTCAACGTGGTCAATTACATGCGAATTAACGAGCTTATCATGCACATTCCTGGTGCAAGGACAATTAAATAAATGTGCTTGACTTCAAAGTCGAGATAACTCAAAAACCACTCGCAATCTCGACACACGACAAGCACTACCTTTTGAACAAAAAAGAATCATCAAAATCGGAACACGCAGTCAAAAGTTATGAGGTAATGAGCGTAAATCAAATTCACATTATTGTAAATAACTCAAAAATTGACCGTCAGAATTTTATGGAACCGGCAGTCATTACCGTTCAATAGGGAGTTCTGAGGCAACACACAGGATAAAAAACATACAGACGAATTGAGAACCTCCTCCTTTTTTGAAGTCGGTTAAAAATGGATCTTCCTATCTGAATGACATGTTGTATTGCCATAAAAGGTGTCTAATGTCACTTGTGTTGCCTGACGAGACTACTGACACGCCGCGATTACTGCTGCTGCACACCTAGCCCCCAATTCTGCTAATTTATAACGCTTCAATAGTGTCTCGATTGAATAGTTTGCCACATTTTGTATACGGAATGTGCCGAAATAGCGTCGAAAACTATTAAATTTTGTACACAAAACGTACCAAAATGTGTCGATCTATTCAATTCTTTACACTAAATGTGCCAAAAATGTGTCAAACTATTCAATTTTGCATACAAAATATTAAAGCGTTATAAATTAGCAGAATTGGGGCCCTGCCTGGCGGAGCGGGGCGAGTCGCTAGTGAACAATGAAGATGATGATAATTACGAGTATATTGTGCTTCACTCGAGTAATTATTGTAACTGATGAGCTCGCTGTGATGCCACCATTATCAGACTTTCTCACTGGAGGAAACTGGAACATACGGTTCTTATGTTCTTGTTCAGTGATGGTCCAGCAACTACCAGTAAATATGATGATACAATAGTGCAGTACAACCGGTTCGCGTCCAAGGGGCGATACGCGGAGTATACCGTTGTAGCCGATGCGAATATCTCACACGACGACGCGACGCCGCGACGCCGGGAACATGGCATTTGTATGGTTTCAGTCCAGTTGCTCATGGCCCCGATACACTGGGCAAGAAGTAACGCGCCTGTCCGAACCTACCCAGTGACAATAATTCCAACTCGGTGGGCTCCATGGTGGGTACTTATGCTGTAATCTTACAATGACAGCATCTGGGGACCTTAGTGAACACCAAAATGCGAATTTTTATAGATCATACCTAAATCAAGTAGGTAGAAATAACTATAAATTTAAAATTTTAAAATCTTTCAACTAAACAAATCTTTTAATGAGATTTTAATCATCAAACAGCTCAACGGATCTTCATAATAACCTACAGCTACCTATAGCTAAGATCCATCTCGATAATGCCAGCTTTCTAGAACCCGCATATAATCGGTACATTGGAGTGGAGCTACAACGCCACAGACAAACATACAGACACCCAGACATATAGGCACAGATCAAACATAATAAAACAAACTCAAAACGTCGGAGGTCAAAAACTAGGTGAGTACCCTAGCTACTAGCTACATGCTAGAATAGTAAAATATCCATTTTATTTGTCGTAGTAGTATTCGAACCGTCGCCGATTCCGAGGTGAGAGGGAAACACGAACGAGTTTTTTGACGTGATAACGTCTTATAAATTGGTTTGCCGGGTGGCACTTCAAGAAACTGTGTCACGCTCCGCTCACGTTATGCGCTTACAATGAGAGCGAGTGAGAGGCACGCGTCCCTTCCACTCGGGCATGGTTAGCCCGCCTAAGAGCGAGAGAGACAGACATAAAAAGTGAAAGGCACGCGTCCCTTCCTCCTTAACATTACTTATGGTAGCTACGGCGTACACACGTTGGCGTGTTTCAGAAAATGGTACAGCGCCATCTCTGGAGAAGTAGAGTAATCTTGTTTGTTACCTCACTTAGTTGTGACTAATGGTTAATGGTCTAACGGTTAGCAGCGCTAGATGGCGGATGGTGTTACAATGTTTTAAATATAATTCTTTGTATAAATAAATGTTTTAAATTGTTACTATTATTTCATCCTTCTTCCTACTATACGAATGAATATTCACATTAAAATTATTTTACCACTCAAAGTCGTTGTCACGTAAAACTTTCGCCCGTATACCGACTTTACAGGCAACCAATTTTTTATATTTTTTTTGTGTGACAGCCTACGAATAACACGAGCCACCTGATGGCTAGCGATTCCCGATGGTCTAGAAAAAATGTAACCACGAAACCATACTGCCCACCCATAAACATTTATCCATACTGTCGTAATAAATCTCACTGGCATCGAGCCTGGCGGTCACCGCGGCCGCGGCCTCGCTCGTGGCCTCGTGGCTCAGCCGGGAGCGCCACGAGCGACGGACTCGGATTCGGCTCCAAGTGATCTGGAGTGGCTACATTAGATCAAGCGACGGTAATCCTAGTAAAGTTATATTTTATCCGCTTTACCCGTTCATCGTCGCTACGAGCGGTGCCACTAAACCATGCGGCAGCAGGCGGGCGAGCCGCCGAGCCCGCTGGCCGCGCCTGCTATATCCGCCATGGAGGAAGTAGTTGCGAGTAAATTTACGTGAACAGAAGCAATAAAGCGTCCAATTATATCTCGCGAGCATCCCGCTCAAGACTAGCGGCAGCACCAGAAGCTACCTTTGTACGGCTGTGCTGGCTCCTATCGTAAGAGATAAATTACAACTCCTCTCATCCCCCAAAAGGAATTTTCAATATTGCAGGTCCACACAGCCATTGCACCGACCGCAACGACGCAAAACAATAACATTTAATCTTAGTAACAATAACTTTCAAAGTATAATATACCATTCCAAAATATTTGCTCGAGCGATCTCTAAAAGGACGACGTTAGTCTAAAATTTATTATACAATACCTAATTAGAGAAACAAAACTTACCTCGTGATCTTTCCATGTTCTAAGTTCAAAGTCAACCACACTTTAACAATCATTCAACGAACACAAGTTTCAACTGAAACAATTTGACTTGTTTAAAACTAAATATCAAACGGCGCATAACTAAATACGTCATAAATTTCTAGATAGCAGTCTAGACACTGAAATAATTTGGTAAAGTTTATGTAACAGCGGTAGGTATTTATTTAAATTTTCCGTTGAACAGATTCGAACGCCGCGCTGGCCGCAGGTCGCGCCGCCGCGCGCCGCACCGCGCGCCCGCCCGCGCCGAACATTTTATCGCACTGAGACCTGCCGAGAGCCACCCGCTCTAGGGCTGTCATCCGCCCGAATTTCTCCAGATTTTTCTTAGCTTCCGCTTCCTGTGCCATCGAACTCTGCAAAAACATGAAAATTATGTCTAATTTGAAAGCAATTAACGACCTTTTATAGGTAGGCACTAAAATGATCTGTCTTATTTTGACGATTCCGTAGACCAATCGGCAAAGACCCGCCTACGAAAGGTGTCGTCGTAGATGGATTCCCGTTTCAAGCAAATATTCAGGTATGTGAGAGATAAATGTAGATATGACTGGGATCATGGGTGTTCGTGAGGTCCTATTTGTGTTCTCCTTGCATGTCACCGGCACAAAGAGTATCTCAGCGCACTGAGATTTCGTTGTGAATCGTTTATGTATTTTTAATGTATTTATAATGCATAAGTACTCCATGCACTAATTTTCCATGTAAACTGTAACTACGGCAAATTCCACGTTCCTATTCTTACCTATGTTCCTGAAAATATGCAGTGAAATGAAATGTTCATATTTATAGTAGTCCGAACATTACGTTTTAGAACCAAAAACCCAAATGAACGTGTTATCCGAATGTAATAGAGTTGCTGATGGCAGCCCTAGCCTGTAGGGACGAGCTACGCAACGTCAGTGATAAAATCATCGGCATGCGGCTCGCGGCGGCGGCGCGGCGTGTTGGGCAGTCGAAAGTTTTTTGAATGACAACCATGTAAATAGACCCTTTCTCATTCGCATGCAACGCCAACTTACCAGTTCCAGCAGCAACACCGCGCCGACATAATAAAGTGCAGCTACTGATTCGGCGATTCCATCGCTCATTCGTTATATTAAAAGCGTGGTCCCGGCATCTCGGTCCAATGCCACACTAGCACATCTTCAGTAACAGATATACGCAGTGCATGTGACCTGCCACGACGTCCCGCTGGCCAACTATCGACATGTGAATGTCGACTCGCGGACGACCCTAGCGGCCGGCGACACGCCGCCCGCGCATGCGCGTCTCCTGTTTATCACGAGTCCGACTTGAATGATTCTCGTCTTAACGTCCGAGGCGAGCCTATAAATCTTCAACTGGGGAGACTCGTTCGTAAGACGCCGCAGATTATGGCAAACATGACGAATAAAATGTAACTGTTGTCTATTTTTAGCCTGTCACTGAAGTGGCAGCGCCAGGACCAGTGAGCCGGACGCTCCACGAGCCACGTAGGTATAGAAAGTTTTCTTGCCTCTATCTTTGAAGCGGCGAACTTAGTTAGCACTTATCGCTAGCAACCTTGGCGACTCATCCCTTCCCGACGCAATGCGAATCTCCTTAAATTTTCCCAATCATTTTAGTGATTGTTCATTCGATTATCGCTTATTGGTCAGCATCCCATCAATATGTCTCTGATGATAGGCTTGGACGCACAGACATTCACATTTGAATTTACATAATGTTTATGTATTTATCTAACTTTTTACAAAAAAATAACAAGACTTCAAAGTCGAGATAACTCAAAGACCACTTGCCAGATGTCGTTCCAATTTATAAGGTACCTACCACATAACAAACACTAACTTTCGAACGAAAAAGAATCAACAAAATCGGAACACCCAGTGAAAAGTTAGCATAAATTAAATTCACATTAATGAGAATGACTCAAAAACTGACCGTCAGATGTCGCTCAAATTAAAATGGGACAGACGGCAGCCATAACTTACCTACCTGTTGTCGCCACATTCTAAAATTTTAAAGTCACATTTTTGTAATTATTACTGAAAAACGATACTAGATTGTAAATTACGTAAAGTTACGATCATGGCACATCACTAAAAATGATTCGAAAAAAAGTAGCAACCCAGCTTTTATGTTAATTTAGTCCACGAAACACAGAGTTTACTCCGTAGCGAAAAAAAACAGACTGTACCTAAGGACTACCTCTGAACCTCACATACGGTGTTTGGACCCAAAAATCTGCCTCGGAATCAGATTTGCCGCAGTATGTACTTCAGTTATTTATGAAAAGGTTTTAATAAATCTGTGTTTGGTCCTATTTAATCTGTAGTAAGCAAAATAAATAATATGGTTAATGGTTATCGTTATCTGTGCCGCGGGGTTCGCGCGAATGAGGTCGGTCAGTCAATAGAGTTATTAATGTTATTATTAATAAAGATAATTGCTTTTTACAAAAAAAATAACCGACTTCAACCTTGATAAGTAGAGATAACTCAAAAATTACTCGCCAGATGGCGCTCAATTCAACATGTATGTGTAAAGTTCTCGTCACAACAAATTAATCAAGTCCAAACACTAGATAACTGCAGTAAATCGTTGAGGAGTTCCCACGACTGTCTTTCGGCTTCATCAGATCGACTCCAGACCTTCTTGAAATGGTAGCGCTTTAATGTATTAATGATAACATGAACAAACACACTAGTCTTCCATACAATTTTCGAAAGTTGCCCTCGATTTCTCCGAGATGCCATCATCAGATCCTGATGATCCTTTCAAAAGGACCCCACTGCGCATATCTACTTTACAACAAAAAAAGAATTATCAAAATCGGCCCATAAACGACGAAAAAATCGCTGAACAAACATAAAAAAAAAAGCATATATACGGTCGAATTGAGAACCTCCTTCTTTTTTGAAGTCGGTTAAAAATAGGTAGGGGTAGGTAATATAATGTTTAGGCTTTAGCGCGATGGGGATCTTGTTCTGGTAAAAGTTCCTTAGAAGTTGAAATGCCGTAAAAGTCTCATAATTTGTTGATAAGAAAGTGTGAAACGCGAGTGCGAGTTGTCCGATCGATAATCAATCGATATTGCGTAGGTACGAGGAGCATTGAGATACTATATAGGTACCATAGATGTAGCATACACTGACGTACTTAGTAGGTAAATCAAACAACGTACTCGTATTAACAAAGTACGTAAAAGAGCCTGGATCTTCTATCTATTTAATGGGTCAGTTGTGTGTGTTTAGCTCTGAACCCTTTGTTTCATTTGATATCCTGAATTGACGTCCTGACCTGAAACAACCCATTAGTGCATAGTTTGACAAGAGTACCTAAAAACCGAGCACTCGACTGTTCGATACAATAATATTCTTTTCTTATTGGAACGAAGTTGCTTATCACACCCAGTACGGATGGAGACTAGGACATCAAATTAATGTGTAATATTTTCCATCGCGTCATGACATACTTTGGTTATTTGGTTGTGCCCAGTCAAAGGTAAGCGCTATTTGTTTAATCAATTAATAGAGACTACCTATAATGCATTGTTGCAAAGTTGTAACACTTTTAGACAACCGCTTCTGTCATCAGTCAGAATGGTTGAGTTTCGTTCTTCAAAAATTCTGCAACGACCCACCGCTACACGTGGCGTGGGAACTTCTTCAGACTTCACCAAGGTAATTTTTGGTGCAATCGCTCTGTGTCCACTTGCCATTCCATTCCCGATGAAATGCAAGATGCATGTAGCTATTGAAGAACGCGTCTCCGCGACTCGGTTGAATTAATAATTCTTGGAGAAATGTATCTATTTGAAGGAAAAAATAAAAAAAAACATATTAAAATCCAACATTTATTAAATATTTGTACAAATGACACGTGGCCCCGCCCCGCGCGGGGGGCGCGGTCCGGCGTACACGGTGCAAATCAAGCTATTACAAAACGTACATTGCGTCAAAAATTCAAAGATAATAATCTTCTCGTAAAAAATATTTCGGTTAGCAATTTTCAATATGTAGTTAATCTTTATTACTATAAATAATGTATAATTACGCAGACAGCGCTCAGGTCATAAGAATCCATGATTTTTTACATTCAATGTTAAACTTACATATTGAAATTAAAATTATACACAACAATGAGAGTACAACCATGATTTTGCAAGTTGAACATGTCGGCTGCCGCAGACACGTTCGCGATTACAGTATGTCTACGCACCTCCAACAACTGTCGGCACAGCAGCGACCTCTGCCGCGAGGCGACCGGCAGCCGAAGGGTCGAAATGAGATAATATCTTTAAGAAATTCACAATAATTAAATCTGGTCTAAGATAATACATATTACATAATTATTAAATACATGGTACAATGATAATTAATAAATTAACTAATTAATAATAGACGATTTAACAAATTATTGCTACATTGAGATTTCGTAATGTATAATAAAAAGTTTCCTTTCCTCGTCGACCGCAGCGTGAAGTGTCAGCAAAGTGTATACACATAATACAAAACATGTACAATTTACTTTTACATTAAATCTAAGAACAATTTTTTGTTCAAAATTCTAACTTCATATCATGGAAAGATCATTTCGTAATAATACATATAAGTAATACATTATACATTGGAGGAGGATCGACGCGTCCCCCCGGCCCGGAGCGGCCGCGGCGGCGCGACCACTCCGCCACCATTACAAAACTTACATTTTGATGATTTTACAAAACTAAATGAGCTGTCTAATTATTTGTTAAACCAATACTGAATTATTGATATTGACCCATTGCACACTTGCAATTATGCTTCATTCATATCCTCAGGCATTTTTGTCTGCCATATCGGGCACGCTCAATGTCTGAATTTATGGAAACGATCGAGGAACCGAGAGCTCCTAAGTCCCCGCACAGATGCGGGTGCGCTGCCGCACGTGTACACGTACGTAGGACCACTTAAACGGGGAAAGGCCGGGAGCTCTACGCGGCGGGCGCTGACGGCGCGGCGGCGGCGGCGGCGTCGGGAGGCGCGGCGTCGGGAGGCGCGGCGGCGGACGGCGCGGCGGCGTCGGACGGCGCGGCGGCGGCGGAAGCCAGGCGGTTCATGACGGTGGTGTAGGCGAGCCCCAGCGCCCACGACACCTCGTGCCCGTTCACCTTCCGGAACAGCTGCAACACCGCGCCCGCACTCCTCATCAAAAGGAATATATGTATACAACCTGTATACAACTATGTACGTATATAAGATGTACTATATAAGATAGGTTATAAATGACGACATAAGCCGGCTTGCGTGGGGGGCTGTGATCCGGCTGACAACCTCATAACAACAGCTGGCTCGAGTGCGGGTATGTCGGCTGACCTAACTACGCAGATGTAGATCTGCGTCTTAACGCGTTAATTAACGCGCTGATTAGGTGGTGATTTTTAAGTTTCACTTTTTAATTCTTGCTTGATGATGGCAATGGCCTTTTTATAATTTGATGTGGAGGCCTCCTAGGGCTCATGAAATCAACAAAAAATTTTTTAAAGTTGTATGGAAACCGCTTTTGATATCTATATTTTATTTTTTGTTGTCATGGCGGCTACTCTAACACAATACATATTAAATAAAAAAAATTGACATCTAGGTATCTTTTACAAAGAGTCGGACAGAGACACTGACGTCGCGTCGGAATCATGTCAAGGTGTGGTACCGAGATGGGCTCGTTGTCGGGCAGCGCGTAGCCGTCGGCCAGCAGCGCCACGACGAGCGCGAGGTCGGCGCAGGCCCACGGCTGCTCCACGTTGGCGGCCGAGCACGCGCGCAGCGCCGCGCCGCGGAACGCGCCCACCGTCACCGTGCCGCCGCCCATCACATCTGTGCGTATACATTCATTTATATAACAACCATACATGATCATACAACAACAGCTGTGTATCACGCTAACGCAGCCCAGTTTTTGAAGCTTTAAGTAAAGGACAATAAAGTCGCTTTTTGAATTGGCTCCGAATACAATTATGTAGTTTTATTTTCGCACGTGCCGGGAGCATTGATGACATAAAAAAAGAGTGTGTGTACTTATGTACACGCGTTAGAAGTTATACTTCTTTAGCGTATGGAAAAAAATAACTAAAATGCAGTAGTGATTAACGATAAATATTAAACAAACCGTGAACTCATGAAAATGTTTCATACTAACGCCATCTATGAAACATTAGGATAACTTCTACGAGGTACTGTTTGTAACGTGTTGAAATAGTACTTCTATTTGTTGTCAGATGACGCTTCGCCAAATTTATTTGGAGAATTTCGTTCAGAAAACGCACATTGTGCCGTTGTTTTTGTTTTTTATGAGCACTGCAATATATAATTTTACGATAGAAAATATTATATAAATAACTTAATAATTTAATAATATTTTCAGAAACTCAAAATTTTTAGGCTCCTAACGCCATCTATCGGTGTGTACGTTGCAACTTTACATTGATAGGCCAATCAGTATGAGTGGTTAGCCGACAACTTCATACAGCTGCGCGCGCATCGCAAAACGAATTTCATGCTGTTAAAATTAGGAGTCGGTGAGCGCAAATTCACCCTCCATCATTTTTCTCCATCGCGCCAAAAGAAGTATAACTTCAAAAATACGTTAGTGTAATTTAAACCTTACGCTGACGCCTTAAGGTTTAAATCAGAAAGCTATACACAAGGAGCGATAAGCACGTATTTAAACAGCCCACCCAAATTTCGATTTGAGCGCACTTTCAGTGGGCACACTTTTCGAGTACTGATTGTGCATCTAGTATTATTGTACATCATGGCATACCAATGAGTCCCGCGTCGGCGGCCACATCGTAGAAGTAGCTCATGGCGGCGACGGGCGCGCGCGGCGCGGGGGGCGCGGTCGCGGGGGGCGCGGGCGCGGGGGGCGCGGGCGCGGGGGGTGCGGGGGGCGCGGGCGCGGGCGGCGGCGGGCGCAGCGCGCGCGTCACGTAGCGCCGCGCCACGCTGGCGCACAGCGCGTACGCCGCCGCGCGCTTCGTGCCCTCGGCGCGCGGCAGCCCACTGCAACACAATGTATGACGTCATTAGTGGGTTAGCTGTCAACCTGATCGTTTACGCGGCAAATTCAAATGATTTATCTATAGTGTAAATATCAATTCCGATGAATAAGTGTGTATAGTTAAAACGATATTTTTTAAGTTATTTATGGCCATTATGATTAATTTGAGTGGAGTACATTGGTACCTGACGTAATAGTGCTTGTTGTTGTAGAGCCAGGGCTCGTTCTGCACGATGGGGTCGACGCAGGCGGAGGTGAGGTGCGAGCCGTTGCCGCGGCCCTCCAGCTCGAACACGCCCAGCCGCGCCGCCAGCAGCCCCAGCCCCAGGTAGCTGCCGCATACACCGGTTATACACCCACACACGTGTTACCTCACTTACAGTTACGGCTGCACCTCTCTCTTAACGCGTCAGTCAAACGAAATTAGACTTGTCATTATTGTCTTGTTACTCTTATTCATGCATTAAGAATTCATCTATACTAATACATATAAAGCTGAAGGGTATGTTTGTTCTGAGCTGAAAAATTCTTTGTGTTGAATAGTCCATTTATTAAAGAAGGCTAGAACACACAGAGACATCCTATATCTCTCCTAAGGCTTAGATGTTCTAACCTGTTAGTGAATCGTTGACAATTCGAACACCGCGCTTTTGTACAGCGTCAAATGGACTAAGCTGGTATTGTGGAGCCCCTGCCCAGAGGTGAGAACAGTACTCCATGTGAGGCCTGACTTGAGCTTTATAAAGCATCAGTAGATCCCTCGCATTGAAGCACTGCTTCGCCCGGTTCAGGACGCCAAGCTTTTTGGAGGCCAATTTGGCCTTAGCTTCCTCGTTCATCTCCCGTGCTGTCATCAGCATAGCAATGAATGCCGTTTGCCTTTGCACGCTCCAGCATGTCATTGATATGCAGAATGAACAGGGGAGGAGACAGCACAGGCCCTTGGGGAACACCAGCGTTTATACGTTTCATGTCTGAGCAACAACCGTCGACGACGACCTTAATATGTCGCTCAGATAGAAAGCTGGCTACCCAACTGCACAATCTCTCGGGGAGACCGTAAGATGGTAACTTCGCGAGAAGAGCCCTGTGCCAGACCCCAGACCCAATTTATTGATCAACATTGTTGATGTTAATAGCTAAATATTGACATTACCTACTTAACAGCTGATTTTAATGTCAGGTAAGTCTAAATTTTTCGTTTTCCTAGGTGCACCTTAAACACAAAAAGTTTGCGGAACACTGCTCTATACTGTCCTTCCGTATAGGGACGAGTAGGCTGCGTTCTGTACGAGAATAAAAGAAGGATTGGTTACACGATAAAATCAGTTTATTTGATACATGGATTGACATCTAGCGAGCAATGACGTACTAAAAATCAGTGTCCGAAAACGAACTATTGAATACTAGTAAATCCGCCCTCGCTTCGCTTCGGGAAACCAGTCACTTCAAAAATCTCTATAAATTTTAACAAATAATGTTATTCCTATGTCTAAGCTATATTACTGCAAAGTTTCATGAAAATCCGTTCAGTAGTTTTTGCGTGAAAGAGCAACAAACACGCACACTCACATACATCCTTACAAACTTTTGCATTTATAATATTAGTAGGAAGTAGGATTGTAAAAATTTTAGAATTTAAACATACAAAGTTCAAAGATTTCATGTTTTTAATTTACGAGTAGTGTAATTATACCTATTCACGTAAGTAATTTATAGACTACGGCGGCATGGATTTTAGATAATCTCTAGTCGTAATAAATTATTTTAATGTCCTTGGGAGTTCCAAGCGGTGCACATCGCACATACCTACTTTACAATTTTAAACGATGTAAAAATATTCGTCGTGTCGTAAAGCGGTTATGGCATGTGGCGAGCATTCGTTATGTTATCTATCATCGTTTATGACTTTTTGCAATCTATGTATGTTCGATATATGTGCTGTGATTTTTTAGTAAGTTTTAGGTACCGATCGGACGCATCAAACTAATGCAACGAAATAATACGTATTGCACAGTTACATTTGAAGTTGCGTTCGTCAAAGGGTGCAATTTCAATTTTTAGATGTCAAGAGCTGGTTTGTGTTAACTTAAATCAAAGTTTATGGGGTCGTAACATCGCTGTAGATGCACAATGCCATACTAATTTTCAGGTTGTTTGTGGCCATTTATGCTAATAGTTCCTTAAGCCACCAATAGATGGCGATACATCAACTAACTGAATCAGGCTAACGCAACCTTGTTGTAGAAGCTATATGTAAAGGACAATAATCTCTTTTTGAATTGGCTCCGAATACAATTTTGTAGTTTCCTCAAGCCACCAATAGATGGCGATACAACATCACCCCAGTTTTTGAAGCTTTAAGTAAATTGCAATAAAGTCGCTTTTTGCATTTGCTCTGAATACAATTTTGTAGTTTTATTTTCGCACGTACCGGAGCATTGATAACAGAAAAATACGTTAGTGTAATTTAAACCTTACCCTGACGCCTTAAAGTTGTAATCGCCCTTAAAGTAATAAACAGTATTAACTTTTATTATTATTTAAACAGTCCACCTAAATTTCGATTTTGGAGCACTTTTCGAGTACTGATTGTGCATCTGGTATACTGTACATCGATGGGTCGTAATCGTTATTTTGCTCATCCTCATAGAATCAAGGGTGCAGATGGCATAGTGTAATTGAATCTTTGAAAATAAAGAGCAGAGTAGAATATAAAGATCGGCGGATATATAGATATAGAGTGAGAAGTTGATGGTGGGCACCTGTGCGTGTAGAGCGTGACGTTCTCGCCGGCCGGCACCACGTGCAGGTCGGCGGGCGGCAGGCGCGCCGCCTCCGCCGCGCCCACCGCGAACGTCACCTGCGTGGAGCCGCCGCCCAGGTCCAGCGCCGCCATCGTGCGCGCGCCGCCGATCAGGTCTGCAACCAACCGGCGCGGGGTCAGTGGCTCGGCCGAGGGAGGGGGGGACGACGACACTCGCACACACGACACTCACAGTGCAGCAGGTTGACGGTGTACCAGATGAAGATGCCCTCGTCGGCGCCGCTGAGCACCTGCACGCCGTCGACGACGTCGTAGCCGAGCGGCGCGACGGCGCGGCGCACGGCGGCCAGCAGCGCGGCGGCGCGCGGCGCGGGCAGCAGGCGCAGGCCGGCCGTGGCGCGCACCAGCAGCGGCGTGCCGCGCCGCCGCGCCGCGCCAGCCGCGCCCGCCGCGCCCGTCAGCCGCTCCGCCTTGCGGATCAGGCTCACGATGCTCTGCGCGCCCTGCAACACAACACCCCCACCCCGCGTCAGCTACCTTGCGTTACTGCAGCGCGGGCGGCGGCGCGCGAGCGGGCGGACACTTACCTTCTCCGGATCGTCGGCGTACGACGACAGGCCCGGCTTCGTCTGCTCGAAATATTCATCCACCAAATCCAGGTTGGCCTGGCCGAACACTGAAAATAACATAAAAATAAATAAATTAGTTCCGACGAATTCCTCGGAGGACGACGTCGAAAACTAGTCCCAGAATGAAAAAAATATGAATAAAATCAAAAAAAATCAAAATCACTAATCACGTGGAAGAGTCGGAGGTCTACCCGCAGTTCGACCCCTCGGCTATCCCCGTTAGGTGAGTACCTGTGAAGGGCACCCGGAACTTGTAGGCGAGCACCCTGGTGCCGGAGGAGCCCGCGTCCACCACCACCGCGTAGTGGTAGGTGCTCTCGTAGCCCAGACTCTTGGCCAGCCCATCGAACCACTGTGTCTGGCCCGCCAGCATCCCTGCGAACCAATCCGTCGTGCCCTATTATAACGATAGGTGATCCGATTTAAAGATGCGGAGCAGTAAATGGAGAGAAGCGCGATCACATAACATTGAGTCCATCTTCCTTATGACTTGATACTGCTTCTCTTATATTCTTACGTTTATTTTGGTTTCGTATTTTAATCATAGAAAAAAATTACAAGACTAGCAAAAAAGTTGAACCTAAAGAGATAAAAGTAAAATCTAAAGAGATTCATGAACAGGTATTGTTTGCCATGCCTTATAGCCCACTTGCAATTCAACAATTAATCAGAGAGCTGCGTTAACAGCACGTACCAGTAAATCAATAAAACGGAAGACGTTCACGTGCCGCGGCGTGACATTGAGCGGCAGTTATTGTTCGGGTAAGATATTCGTCTCGTATTGTTTGTAAACGTACCAATAAAACATTACAGTTACCATTCTGGCTTTAATTTTGAGCCTCTACAAAGTTGGTCAAATTGGGAAACATTTTCAAATATAACTCGTTCCTTCAAGCTTGCCTCGAGTCTCGATCACAACATTAAACAACAGACAATGTATTTTAATTATTTTTTCAACAAATTAACTGAAAAGTAATCTTGATCTTGAATTGAAAAAAATACCAAATTTTAGCATGTTAATGGCTGTATGTGTAACAGAAATTCAAAAAATAAAAAAAATATTCAAAATGAAATGGCCCGTCCGTGCAGAGTGGAGATAATGCATTTGGCATAGGTACCTGACACGAGAAGTGGTAACGTCACTACAGTCAAGTTCCCCATGCTGGCACGCGGGGACACTATCACAAGATGACGGCGCGACAAGTGTCAGCGGCGCGCGGCGAGTGGTCGGCGTGGTTGCGCTCCACGGCGTGTTTCCTTACACTGGCCGATGACTCGATTCAAAACATTGCTGCTTGCCACCATTTTATACTCTGCTTTGCGCTTTACGGAATTCGGTTGAATTTCAAAACGAAGCTCGTAAAACAGTCATCGAACACTAATCACGTGCCGACTAATTGTTCGTCCGCGGGACTCTATAACGCGTGTGCATGCATAACCGCACTCATTCACATGCGCGCGAATCTATGTCACACACAGATTGGAATACATACCAAGAAATTGTCAAAAACTTTGCATAATAATTTCAAGGTCCGTCCTACACATGCTGACGCTTTACGAAAAGCCCACATGACTATTTTTTACTAGTTTTGTAGTTACAGCATTTAATTTTGACGGTTTTACGAAGTTCCAGAATTTTCCCTCCAGGAATGGACTAATATTGTCATAATTCATTTAGGGCGCGTTTCAGAAAACCATCACAATGCTCAACCGTCTTAAATGTTCATAAAATTTGATGGTAACTGTTCAAGTACAACCTTTATTTATGTGTCATCAGTGTTTTTCCTAACGTTGCTGCGTTTTACTTACGTACCCTGCTCCTGCCTACCACTACTAAGTACTAACACTATAAAAAAACTATATCTCATCCTGTTACAGTATCGGAAGAGTTCGCCACGAGCGCGATAAGACCGCCTGTAGCTATGCGTAATACGTATAATTGTGTTGTATGAAGTACATGTATACAATACGTATGATACGTATTATACAGGTACAACTAATTTAGTAGCCAGAGCCGCCGTATACGGGCAGGCATGGCATGCAACGCACACGAACGGCACGCACGAGATGGCGAAAGGTGGTGGGGGGGGACGGAGGAGTACGTAAATCTGTGAGGTTGGTAAGTATTGCAACTACGAGGGGGGGGGAAGCGGTGTTACACGCGGGCGCACAACACCTAGCGGCGGACCTTATTGTAACTTCTTTGGTGTAAAAAAGAGCATCTTCTTATTGTTAACAGTTTAAACAACGTCCTTGATGTAATAGTCTAAGAGTTAACAAATCATCAATTTTATTGACAATGACTAAATACTTAATTTCAAAAATTATCGTTTTCAAATGGTCATAAAGCATAATGTAGACGTTACATTGTGCAATGGAACACATTACAAGCTGCCTAATTATAAGAGAAAGCAATAATTACGATAACGATAATGACGCAACTTCCAATGACTTGTTCTTACGTTAATAAGTTACTGTTCGTCATTGTTGACAAACTCGGCAACCCCCAGTCTCATTCTTACTGGTTTGTCTATCGTCTCTGACTACGGCCTTAGCTGAATTGAGGAAAGCTAAGAGCTCACTTCAGCTTTTTTTTATTTTTTTTCAATGGACGAAACGTAATAATGATATAAAGGCCCATAATTTTATACAAACCATGAAGCAAATATAGAGGAGACGTTGTATGTAGATTTCCCTAAGAAAGAACGCGTGACGCTTTGCAGGGCGAGGGGGATAAAGAAGTGGGCGGGATCTTGTTAGGTCCCGCCCACTTCTTTATTTTCCATCTAACGGTCAATAGCAAAACTACTCGCTTCGTTCTATATCGATTTTACTATGTAGTTTAACTATCTCACACTAGAAGTCAATAAATGTAGGATATAACAGGGACATACTCAAAATATGAGAATAGTGCCGCCATCTATTGTCGAGTAGACAGCACTTTATCCTTTTCTTTGAAAATGTGAACGTCCATAACGCTGTGCACAGGACGGGCGCCGACGGTAGACTGACTTTAGGCCACGCCTACTGTGATGACGTCACGACCTAGTTGAGTCACAATGCACAGTTGCTTAGGCCGTCTCCTCTCTATATTTGCTTCATGATACAAACGTTAATCTCATGGAGACTAGAGACAAGGAGAAGTTCATAGGCAGTTGAATATGTTTTACCACATCGACAACCAAGGGAATGGTCAATTTATGAGTTATTATCAATAATGTGAATTTAATTTATGCTTTCTTTTCACTGGGTGTTCCGATTTTGATGATTTTTTTTTGTTCGAATGGTAGTGTTTGTCTTTTGGTCCCTTATAAATTGGAGCGACATCTGGAGAGTGGTTTTTGAGTTATCTCGACTTTGAAGCCAGTTATTTTTTTGTGGAAAGTTAGTTATTTATTTATGTTTTAAGCAAAGTTCCCAAAGATTTCATAGAAGTTAAGGTTTGTTCTTGGTTCTTGATAGTATGTATTTGTAGTACAATATATTGCATATTTGGAGTACCTATTCATTATTGGATACTATTATGATGATTTTGATTTTGAGGAATTTTTGTACTTGTATTTCATTAATATAAGACAGGTTTCTATGTCAAATGTAAATATATGATTGTTTATAACTATGATTCAAGGATTTTAAATTGAAAAAAAATGTATTCATACCTAACAATATAATAGAAATCACTAACAGCCCCTGTCCTTACACTAAACTAACCAATTGATATTCTAACACTATCTACTAACTGGATTATCCAGCCTAGTCCCTAAACTAAGGCTGGAAACAGTGCTCGACCGATGGTCAGCGCTGACCGTCGGTCAGCGTAGCAATATCTATGCAAGTGTATGAATGCGCACAGAGCTACGCTGACGGTCCGCGCGTCGTTTGGTACGCGCGTACGGTCGGTCGAGCCGTCGGTTCGGCTCGTCGGTCGCGCGTACGTCGGTCGACCGACGAGCTATTGTATGGTATAGTTCGCCGTCAGCGCAGCACTAAATGCATTTTCGCAACCGACGGTCAGCGCTGACGGTCAGGACGTACGGTACGGACGTACCGTCGGTCGAGCACTGTTTCCAGCCTAAGTCTTGCTCTAGATCAGTCACAGTAGTCATGGGTGGCAGCGGAAGAGCCCATTTGCTAACCTTATTTCCATAAATAAAAGAATATTAGATACCAGTGACAATTAAACTGCTATATTTATTTTTGTTAATAGAAATTATGTCATGTCAATAACACTCTTCATGACAGCGAAGGCAATAGTATGCTATAACCAACCTCCAAAAAGGCTCAAATTGGGGCTTGAAGCATCAGTTCACTTGGCAGAGGGAGTTATTAAGAATTTAAGTAGGTCAGTTCATTAGTATGTGTATGAATAAACTGGAGCGGGACCGCAGCCCCCCGCACTCCCTGCCTCCCTGCTCCAGACAGGACTAATTATAGTAATTACAATGCCAATCGACAACGACTGCAAACAACAATAATATTGTTATCATATTATTTTCATAAAAATATAACTTTATGTTTATTCAAGCTCCTCTGTTCTTACTTCACTGAATTATTTATTTCTATTCTAATTTTAAGCATTTAATTAATTGTTTGTTTTCCAAAGAAACATTCATGAAAATAAAATAAAAATCTTACCCAAAAAATATGTGACACATAGTGCTAACACTATGAGGAACACAAAAACTCTCCTAAGTCTTCGAGGTTGCTGGAGAGTTCTACTTCTTACATTGATATGTTGGCCCGAGGTATCATCTTGTAACTGCAACCACAACCAGATAATTAATCCTCTGTGACATTGTTCATACTCATACCTGTTGCATGTTACTAGTTTGCTCAGAATGTACATTTGTCCAAAATATAGGCATCTTTATATGTAGCTCTTAGAATTTCCACTTCAATTAAGACACTTAAAAATACATGAAAAGAAAAATCTGATTTGTTCCAAATTAAGTTGGAGAATTAATAAATTAATTAATGAGTAAATTGTGAATATATGGCTTACTTACCACTGACGAAATAAAATCTATGTAAAGTAAGTAATATAACATTTATTTTACGTACATACCTCTAAATACCTGTAAGTGCTGAATTTTCCCATATCGGGCTAAAATATTCATCACAACCTTATAGGTTTTACATACAGTAAATATGAATAAATATTAAATATTTACATCCGAGCCCCGTACACAGACGAGGTAGGTTGTCCCGTATTCTTATAAAATAATATTTTTGCCAAGTTGTTGCCTAAAACTCTTATGAATTTACTACTTTTCGGAGACAATTTATGAATACATCTTGTTAAAAATAAAATGACTGATGTAGGATGTAGGTTGTATTGTAGTTGATGTTGATATCATTGATATGTATGATACGTAGTAGTGTCAACTCGAGTGGAATTGGATTTTTGTACTGGGTGAACCGATTTCGATAATTATTTTGACATTCGAAAGCTAATAACTGCTGCTGGGACCAGACCCATTTTAATTTGAGTTACATCTGACGGTCTGTTTTTGAGTTATTCTGAATAACGAGAATTTAATTTATGCTTACTGACTGGGTGTTTCGATTTTTAATGATACTTTTTTGTTCGAAAGGTAGTGCTTGTCATGTGGTACCTTATAAATTGGAGCTACAGTCGGCGAATGGTTTTTGAGTTATCTCGACTTTTATACCGCAGTGTTATTAAAAGTTTTACCTAGTTAACTCGAGTTGGACTCGAGTCGAACATCGATTGGCACATCACTAAGACGTAGATATGTCACGATATGTTGTACATAATTATACTCTATGGTTGTATATACTCTATGGCATGCACGTTACAGGCTGCGTTCCGTAACTCGACTAAAACTCTCAAAACGTTCTTCTATAGAAAAAGTGTCGTTTTGGGCGTTTCGGTCGAGTTACGGAACGCGGCCACAGTATAGGTACATATTTGGTTGACAATAGACACACACACATCACATTAAATGGCCCTACTACCTCGTCTGTGGTCTCCTATCCTATCCTACCCATAGAGATATTACCTCTATGATCCTACCATGATCCTACGGCCTAGGTACCACTAGGTACCTCGTCTGTAGTGTATTATCCTTGGGTACCAAATATGTTCCTTGGTATTATCTATGTCGTCTGTGGTCTGGTGGTGTCATTCTCATCAACTCAACTCTTCAATAATTTCAATGCTCTCAAAGCAAGGACTTTTATTTATGAATAATAACTTAATAAGTATATGGATTAAGGAAATAATAATATTGATTTGACATAATTATAATGCCTACATTCTCGATTTCTCTATTTTTGTATTGTACCTAAGTACTTAATAAAATAAAATTTCAAGTTCACATGAAACGAAAGGGTCCAAGCAAAGGGTCCAAGTCCATTGTCCAAATCCAAACCAAAAGCAAAATTGTGCGTGATAGCATGGTGATAGCATAGCATAGCTGCTAAGGCTAAGGACTAACGTTCAATTTTGGAAAATTAAGATGACAAATTAATGTGGCTTGTTTTTATTTTTATCGTTTATTCTCACTTGTCCTGTTGAGTAGTCCTGTTGACAGGACTAATTATTGATGTAAGCTAAGTAGGTACTTACCTATTAACCTCAAAATAAACCGTAAGTGATTTTTGCGTTTTCTATAGGATTAGGTGCTTTTAAATTATTTTTATAAAAGGTAGACAGTGTGGACACCAAAACATGTACCTAAACATTTTTTTATTAATAAACACTCGACTTTGAGTGTAATCGTAATGTAATCAACTGACAACTGTTACTTGAAAAAAAGCGGGAACCCGTTAGGTACTTGTTTTTAGTTTTATGAATAGGTCATTGAGATACTATGTAAGTACCTACTAAAGTACGAATAGTTAGGTAAGTATTGTACAGCAGTCTGCGCGTGGCGTCTGTTTGTTTGACCTTTGATAGCTATATCCATAAAAATTATACCTACTGTCAATCGTTGCTACTTACTCGTCTTCGTCGAATTTCACTCATTTCCTCGACGTTCTGATGGTTTAGATCGAACGATTGTACTTACAATATTGTAAAGTTAATAGGTATCTTTAGAAATGCTCATAGTACAACACTACATAACATGTAGAATAAATTATACTAAATTAAATACTGCATAGTGCTAGGTTGCGTCAGAAGGACACAGAATAAGTATAATGTGATAAGTTTGTACCTACATAATCTAATAGGAAGTAATTAACGTACTTAGGTCCCTAGCAAACTTAAGTACATAACTAAGTATGTAATGTTTATCTTATATTAATGATAATATCAGATAATATATAAGTACCTTTAATAATTATTATACAATACACTTGTCCACTTAAATTATTACGATTTAGAAAGTAAGTAGTAGAGCAAACTAAAAATGTACATACCTTTATTAACATTTAAATTCTTACCTACTTACCGAATGAGTAAGTAAGTATGTACCGAATGCGTAAGGTAAGTATTAAAATATTTTGTGATAAGTATAAAATAGATCAATGATATTTAATATATAATATCATTGGAATAGATAATAATTTTAATCGGTCCACAAAAGTCTTTTATTAGTAAATATTAACATGAAAGGCCCAAGACTAATCACAATATTATTGAATACTTATAAGTACCTACTTAATTAGGTAACACTGTATTGTAACAGCGTTACATAGTTAAGCAAAGTGAGGACGTGTTTATTACCTTAATATCGTAAATCTATCGCAGATAAGCTAAAAATATGCATTTGAAAAACCTCACGTCATTTCAAGGGATGCGATTGATCCAAATCTTACGACATCTTACTGTGATCTTACCAAGTTATCAATGATGTCATAGATATTTTATACATCTGCAAGTTTTACAGAAGAGGGGAGTTGAAAAAATGCCAAATTCGTCTCATGTAATTAATGGGGCATCCATCTCTAAGGTCTGTTTTAAAATCTTTAACATAATATTTGAATGTTCTCAGAATGTTGGACACAAACGTGTTGATACAAACGTTGCAACAGTTTGGAGTCGGCAGACGGCGCCTAGAAGATGAATTGTTCAGCTGTGACAGAGTTCCTGCCAGGCTCGGCATCTACGACGAGGACGAAGAGGACTTGTCGTGCGATCGAAGGTAAGTCGAGCCAGAACTCCAACGGATATCGAATTGTACCAGTATTACAGTACCAATCGCGTAATAAGGTACTATCTTTTCAATAAGAGCTCCCACACGAAACTGCAGCTTAACATAATGTGCTACAGCACAGGAACCTACATACCTTAAGATTTGTCTAAGTGTAACTGACGGAATAAATAGTTCTACTCTATTCTATTCTAAATAACAGTGGAATTCAGGAACGAGAATGTAAGTAGGTATGTGTTGACACTGGCCCCCTGTGTGTGCAGGGCGAGCAGGGCGAGTGACGCGGGTGACGCGGGCGGCTACCGCTGCGGCTTGTGCCGGCGCGCGCTGCCGGCGCCGCGCCTGCTCGACCTGCACGTGCAGGAGACCCACGACTCCTTCTTCGCCGCGATGGCCGCCAGGAAACCCTCAGTACGTACTTTGCCATACCCACCGAGCCACCGACCAATCCTAACACCATCTAATAACTGGAGTAACCATCCCAGTCTTTAAATTTAGTCTTGTTGGATGTCAGGTCATAGTTGTCGGGCGGCAGCGGAAGGGTGGTGGTGCATGCTCGTTTTCTACCTTAACTAATGAAATCGCTCCATCTGGCTATATTTATGGAAATAAAGCCAGATGGAGCGATTTCATTCTTTTCTGTATTCATAATATAAAAACTGTAACTTGAATACTCTGCCGTATCATATAAATTGTACGATCCAAGCTACCCGCCCTTGCAGATTGTCGATAAGAATTCGTCAGATAAAAATGTGATAAAACATTAACTTCAAACCGGCCGCGGCGCGATTTAAATTCACTCCGAATGTTTTGTGCACTCTGAGGATTATCTCTCATGGGGAAAATAATAATTCGCACGGCGCGGCGTGGGTGTGGGTAGTGCTGAAAATATCGCCAGAAATCTAATATCTACGCCGCGCGTGCAATGTTTTAGATTAGGATCGATCACCTTTAGTCCAGGAATAAAATCGCGCGGCCATCCTACGCAGGCCATAACTGTATGTTTATTGGTATTTTGTCTTCATGATAATTACAAATGTTTACTTTATTTATTTCCAGTATTGTTGTTACATACAAGAATGTCCTGAAAAATTCGTAAACTCTGAAGAGAGATTGGAACATTGCATTACGGTTCACAAGATGCCAAAAGATTTTAGATTTGAAATCAAGCCCAAGATCATCAGTAAACCGAAGAAGAAATCTAAATCACAAGCGCCACCGTCGATGGACGTAGACGTCGCCACGGCCACCCCGGCCGGCTGTCCGGAGACACGCAAATTTTCCTTCCACAACAGTAAACAAAAAGGATTGATCAAGTATTCCGGGAAAACATTCACTTCCAATAACAGTACCAAGTCCACACGCACGACCGACATGGACCAAATTATGTCAGATCTCAAACAAAACCTGCCAAAGTAACCATGTTAGGTAAGTATACAGTAAGTGTTGAATAAAATTTAAATTAAAATAAATTTACCGTTATAATGCTGTTTTATTTTAAAACTCAAACTCAAACTCAAACTCAAACTCGTTTATTTCACGTAGGTATTTACAAATACGCTTGTGAATGTCATTATTTGATTCTACCAATTCAAAAGTAAAATACATCCGGTATGGTAGGCTCATAAATATTTCCATGTTCAATGTATAGATTACCCAATAAAAAAAGTTTCTCTATTACATATTTAATGCACTAGCATGACGATTCACATTTAACTTAAAATAATAAATAAATATGCTTAGCAACTTCTAAACATCAACAATCTCAATTTCTCCTTAATAGATCTGTAACATACATAATACTGCTGCTAGGTCTACTTGGCCTTGCCCTGCGCGGCCACCGCGGCCATGGCCTTCTTGACCGTCTCCTCGTCCCCGAGGAACACCATGGAGTCCACGGGCTTCATGTTCTCGTCCAGCTCGTACACGAACGGGATGCCCGTGGGCAGGTTCAGCTCCATGATGGCCGCGTCGCTCAGCTCTGCAATGGTCCCACATATACCCCACATTGTACTCAATTATATATAATATGAACATAACAGACTCCATTTTCTTTTTCGGAACGTACATCAATCTGACAAAGTGTGTCACTTACCATCTAAATGCTTCACGATGCCCCGAAGACTATTTCCATGAGCTGCAATAAT
Source organism: Hesperia comma (assembly GCA_905404135.1). Classification (NCBI taxonomy): domain Eukaryota; kingdom Metazoa; phylum Arthropoda; class Insecta; order Lepidoptera; family Hesperiidae; genus Hesperia; species Hesperia comma. The sequence goes on along the minus strand of FR990015.1, from coordinate 8,484 downwards.
TATCCTTTTGCCTTCTTTGATCTGAAAAAATAAAAATATAACGTTTTTGATAATCAGTCACAACCTGTCATTTAATTAAGAATGCTTATTCATTATGCAATTTCATTGCCAATGTCTTCAATATGTCTACGAATTTTTGGAAAATTATATTAAACTACATATGGCCATGGCCCATGGCTAAACCCACCTGAAAGTAAATTTCACTGATTTTCAAACCCCTTCTTAACTGATGTTGACTAACTATAAACTAATTTCATGATAAATTTTAGCTGATAACTTATTAACTCTTACCAAAGTTGCGTTACTTGAGAAAACTACACACAATGTTTCAAGTGATAATCTACTGAATAAAATATTACATTTTTACTCTCTTAGAGGAGAACGCCCAAAAATCACTCGTAGCTAGTGCTTCCCTACACTCCCCAAACAACAAACATGCCCAATTTCAGCCTCTTGTAATCAGTAGTTTTGGCTGTGTGTTGTCATTGGTCTTGGTCTCAGTAACAGAACAATTATTTTATTCACATTAATTTCTAGCTTTCAGAACTACTTCATGACATTCTCCATTGCACAGACGGCTGTAAACATACAGTGACCACATCTCTGTGCAATCATAAACATATTGTTTACTATGTTGAAACTGATGAGCGTTTACAGAGCAGGAATCAATGCTCTGCCTTGTGTGGATTGAAATTAGATTAGACGCAACTGACCCTTCATATTTTGTAATTTTAAATTAAAATGATTTTAATGCTATACTTCAAATCAATGTTTTTTCTATGTTTCATTGCACATGTGTCTATTGATTATAATATGCGCACAACTTATTTGAGTAGGATACACCACAATGTAGTAATTAATGTATTATGCAATTTTGTAGTATATACAGGAATATTCAACCAAAATAAATAGTGTTACAGAGTTAGGGAAAACACGCACCTGTGGGACAATAACATTGTTCCAGTACGGCAGGGTCCTTTCAATGGTGAGCTTTAAGCTCTCAAACATAGGGAACTCCTCAGGTTTGGGGTCACCGGCGTAGCGTGGGTCATTTACAATTGTGTCATAGTAGGGATGGTCTTTCTCCATAGCTGGTGGGGGTACATCGAAGCTGCGGCGCCAGATTTGCACCTGCAAATAACAATGTTAATATTATAAACTATTTACTCACTGTTGTACCACTAGCTGTTGTTGAACATAAAACGAGGAATGTAACACAATGAAGACTAATGTTGTTCTATAAAAGGTAAGAAGCTTTACAAGTGTTCTTAAAGAACAAGAAAACTTCTGCAAGAACAAGAAAATAGAACTGATTAAGGTGCTAGGAGTGTGTTATTTAAATATTGATATGTAAGCAATAAGGTAAAGGCTTTCAATCAGAACATAACAAGTTGTTTGACAACTTGACTCAAGCTAGAGGATGCAGCCAGGCAGCTGGGCACCAGTGATCACCCAGCAAGGGCTGGCTCTATAATATGTCTTACAACACCCTGGTTCAACAGGCATACGATTTAAAGAACTCAATTTTATGTAGAATAGGTTTAACTCATACACTCAAAATGGTCAAAGTTTATTAGATAGATACAAATGATTTGCGACATACCTGAGCCTCACCATATTTAGCTGCAGTCTCAGCCTTGTTCAGTCCAGTGAGACCTCCGTAGTGTCTCTCGTTCAATCTCCAGGTCTTGTTAATAGGGATATCGGTTTGACCAATTTCTTGCAAAATAGAGTTCAATGTTATTTGAGCTCTCTTTAGTACAGAAGTGTGAGCGATATCGAACTGGTACCCTTCGGCTTTGAGAGCTTTGCCGGCAGCCACCGCCTCCTCGCGACCTGCGGACCAATAATACTGCAGCAGATCGCCGAGGGTTGCTCTTCTACTGCGGCATCGCGGTAGTACCTACTAGCAGTACACCTCGCACTGTAAGGTTTCTGTGAACCTTGGCTTACCTTTATCGCTAAGGTCGGCGTCGTACCATCCGCAGAAGAGATTCTTTTGATTCCATTCACTTTCGCCGTGGCGGATCATCACAATCTTATATTTAGCAGCCATTTTTGCTACTTATTTGAAATTATACTCCGACCGGTAAATTACACTACGCCTTCTAATCGACTTCAGTTTGCCCTTAGCTATTTGACGCAAATAACCTATTTGACCTCTACAACCAAGTCAACCAACTGAACCAACCAAAGATTTACTGGATTTACAACACAACTAGTGGTGGGCAATTATGAGATATAAGTACTAATGGAATCATTCGATTATGATGTCTCGAAATATCTCGATTATAACCGTTAGTAATTACCACGTAATTACTAATGGCGATGGCGTAGTTTGACGTTCGAAGTGTTTCTAAAAACCTACTTCGAATAAAATATTTATTTATCATTTAATGCAAGAGCGGACCAACTGAAACGAAAGCATTGAATTATGATCGTCATTGAGTTGTATACCTACTTTAAAGACGTACTACTTTGACTACTCGCTACCAACTCCTGACCAACTTCGAATTTCGAACCGAGACCATGTATAAAATAGAAATTCAATCGTAATAATAATGACACATCGATCATCCATTATCTATATAATAATCTATATTACTAATTCATTCGATTATGAAAATAAAATTTGTTACTAAACCATAATCGAATTCAAGCGTTAGTAACTAACTGATATCTCGATTATGGAAATCACCCATGATCCCCCATCGCTAAACACAATATTGAACTAGGGTTGGCGATCTGATATCAATTAATCGAAGAATCGATTCCTTGGGCCAAAAAGATCGATTATCTGAATCGATCCAGTCAATCGTTATTATTCCACCCTAGAAAAATCGAAGATCCATTTTTAACCGACTTTAAAAAAGAAAGGAGGTTCTCAATTCAACCTACAATGTGTAATGTCGCCTCTACACGTTAGCCAACATGTTGGCGAAGGTTATGGCCAATAGGTAATGGCCATCGTGTAGAGGGGGTGTTTGTGATTACTTTGGTAGGTATTGGGCCGTTGGCCCACAACTTGGCGCAAGATCCGTGAGGTGTCGGTTTTTCAACGCGGATCAAAGGGTTGTGGCGTGATTGTGGCACAGTTATCGGCGCAGCGTCCACACGTTGGCCACGATTTCAGTTAGAAACGAGCGCCCACGCTGAGCGCACGCACTTTATTCACACGTCGATATCTAAATTATGTCTACAATATGGCAACTATGAGTAATATAGATGTATAATAATGTGTATTATAATGAAATAAATGTGTATAATAATTTTTATACACATTTTTATTGTATTGTATGCTGAGAATAATTAAACCGCAGCAGCCGTTAGAACCTCAATATTCATTTTAAGAAAATATTAATGTCGTCCGCACATTGGCCCGAACCGACGCAGACTGATCGACCTTCCAACGTGTGGACGCCGTCACAATCTCTTGGCAATCATCTTCGCCACAACATTGGCTAACATGTTGGCTATCGTGTAGAGGCGCCATAACAAGAATAAACGCACATCCTTTGGCTACTTTCTTCAGAATGGGTAACTGAATCGATTCCACGCATTTTTAATATAGGTTATAATTTTTTCCAAAAATATTTTAAAATTAAGAAAAATATGTCACCCCATTCGAAACAGACGAAACAAGCAAAAATAAAACTTAAGTCAAAGCAATAAGGTTCAAACGCTATTACAATCGACCGACCGCCATAAATGCACCGGAAAAATACACACACTATTACAAAAATATTATTTTTATTACGCTTTCTCTTTCCCGCATATTCCTAAACAATCGGAGAGAGCGAGACGTAAAGATTTCTTGTTCGGCTCCCACGCAGCGCGGGCGGCTTCTTTGATGTAAACAAGTAAATACACAAATCGGAAATATTCACTCAGTCTTGTAACACGCGCGATTAGAATTGCACCTACCTATCATCGTTTCGTAATTAGTGAGTGAGTTGACGTAATTTGCAAGTGTTGACAATGGCTTTTCGGTATTCGAATGTTGAGTATACTGAAATTGTAAGAACCTTGGCACAGTGTGGTGACAATGTGACATTAGCGTGCAGAACTTATAATAGCAGGTTTGGTACGAATGTAGACCGCAGGACCTTGCTATCCGCTACTCAACGGCTCAGAGACCACGGAACATTTCGACCGAACACTGCCATCGACAGAGGAGACCATGTACACGTACCTCCTCGTCTTCAAAGCGAAATACTGGAGTATTTCGATGCGAACCCTCATTCCAGCACCCGTGAAGCCGCCCCACTGTTTAACGTCAGTCATATGTACGTGTGGCGAACACTTCATAGTGACGGCCAGCACCCATTCCATTTGAGACGCTGTCAAGAACTGTGTCCACATGATTATGAACCACGGTTGAAGTTCAGTCAGTGGTTAGTGGAAAATTGGCAGCGAAATATTATTTGGACGGATGAGAGTACTTTCACTAGAGTGGGCATGTTTAACCAACATAATACGCATTTGTGGAGGCAAGAAAATCCTCACGCATGCAGAGTGGATTCTTTCCAGCACCGGTTCTCGGTTAACGTCTGGGCGGGTATTATCGGTACACACATACTTGGCCCCGTATTCCTAGACAGATTAACAGGACCATCTTATTTGGAGTTTTTAAGAGAAACTCTGCCGTCTTTGTTGGAAGACGTCCCACTTCAAAATTTGCGTGAAGATTCTATCAACACCACGGTGCCCCAGCGCATTTCACATGGACTGTCAGGCAACACTGTTATTTTAAAGATTCAACTAGCATTGAGGACTTAAAAAATAATATCATAGCTGCATTTGACATAGTGAAAAGTGATACTGTAGTGTTACATAATTTAAAACGTCAATTGCACAAACGTGCATTATTGTGCATTCAACAAGGCGGAGGACATTTTGAAAATATCATGAAAAAACGACGCCGCCGAAGTTGGTAGGTATTGGGAGAAGGAAGACGAAAAAACTATCGAACCTGTAAGTTACTTTTACTAAATTTTATTACGTCATGTTTGATATTTTATATCATTAATAACTTTTAAATACGCCGCCTGCGACTACCATATTGTAATAATACTTACCTACAGTTCTATTTTATAACAATTGCCAACCATCTCATCATCAAAGTAGAAACATAATTTAACTAAGTATGTGTGTATGTGTGTGCGTGCGAATGGATATCATAATATGACCGTAGTCGTCAATCTAAATAAGTAAAAGTAGTTGCTTAAATAAATATGAATGAAAGTAATGAAAAAACCGGCCGAATGCGAGTTGGACTCGCGCACCTAGGGTTCCGTACCATTATGTCTAAAAACGCCAAAAAAATCTGGTCTATTGTATGAAAGCCTCACTTAAATATTTAATTGTTTTATTGTAGCCACATATTAGCCATAACGCTATCTCTTGGACCGAAAGGTAACTAAACTCGCTGAGGCTTCGAAAGTATGAACGCACACTTAAATATTTCATATTATTCTGTTTTTTAGTATTTGTTGTTGTAGCGGCAACAAACAAACATCATCTGTGAAAACTTCAACTGTGTAACTATTACGGTTCATGAGATACAGCCTGGTGACAGACGGACGGACGGACAGCGAAGTCTCAACAATAGGGTCCCGTTTTACCCTTTGGGTACGGAACCCAAAAAAATATTGCCGCAGTATGATTTAATAAGAATAGCTATTTTAATTGGGCTGTTTAAAGGTGAGCACCATTTAGATACTTAATTAAAGAAGTGAGAAATTACTTTATCGGGACTTAGAGCTCCCTACCATCCAAGTATTGAAAAACCTCTCCGAGAGATTCTTCAAATCCTCGGAAGAACACCAAAACGCTATGATTAGGGAGGCAGCGGAGTATGTCCCTCCCACCCTATCCCGTCACCAAGTCCGTAGACCCAGAAATGTCCTATCGGACCCACCAGACAAACTCTCTTCTGATTTAGAATGGCTCTTGTCGGCCTCCAAAAAATCAGACGCCAACGCTATCGATAGCGCTCAACCTGTTGTGAGCGCAAGCCCCTCTCCAACTAATTGATGTTTTTCATGCGGTAGCTCCTTAGAGAGCTCCGCTAGTGCCCCGACTCTCCAATCGGGGTCGTATCGATGAAGGCTTAGAGGTCATAAGACCAAAGCCAACCTCAGGTGGTGTTTAGTGGGTAAGGCACTTAGGTTTTATCAGTGAGTCCCACATAACCAGAGCAGCCGGCTGCACTGGTATGCATGAGCATTCACCACCTCCCTCCCCCGTTGTCCGGAGGGTTGTCCTATTCCATTTCTTCAGGACAGAAAAAAAAAACTAAAATAATAAATTTATTGACGACCCGGATGGCGCAATGGTTAACACGCCGGATCGCTGTTCCGCGGGTCCTGGGTTCGAATTTGAATGATGAATTTAAATTTCCGTTCTCGGTCTGGGTGTGTGTCCTTGTCTTGTGTGTTGTCCATGGCACCCACGACACAGGGAATCCTAGTGTGGGGCTGTGTGTGTAGCGTTATTATTATTATTATTGTTTATAAAGTAATGATAGTAACAGTAACAGAGCACTTTACAATGACATTGTGGGCTTGGGTTTGAAAGTACATTCGTACCTAAAAGTGGTAAAGATTGGTGTATTCTTCCCCAGATTACAACGATATCAATCGTGGCGTCATTCCCAAGTTGGATGTCGTTTTGCTGGAGGATAAGAGGTACGAGTTCCTTGGTATTTATTGTTTTTGATACTCCTTTCAGTAAAATCATAGGGTTCAGCTTTCGGGTTAGTTCAGCGCGGATTTCCGTTGCTCCCTCCAGTCGTTTTAGAGTTTCGTCTCTTTGGTTAGTGGTATCGAATTCGATTTTAAGTTTATTTTTTCCGACAGGTTGGATTCCGGCTGGTGCGTACTTAACATTTCTGAAACTGATACTTTTCCTCCATTGCTCCGAGACCTCCTGCCTAGTTTTATCATCTGTCTTGGAAGAAACGATGATTGAGGGTCTCGACTTCGGCAGTTTTGGCAATGGGGGTGAGGAGACAGCAGTTGCATATGTCGTGGGCTGCGGTGTGGGGGGTGGGTTGCTAGCAGGTATCTTGATCTTTGCAATTTCTGATTTAATGGTGAGCTCTAAACTAGACTTTATGTCGGCAGCAAGCGTTTGAGTGTCCGCCGCGACGACCGTCTCCCGAGACAGAGTTTCTATTTCCTTGGCTAGAGTGATGATAATCTTCTTGTTTTCGGAGGACACGTTCTTACCAGCCGCTACAGCCGTTACAATCTGCTGAGATAGTTCCTGGATTTTCCGAAGCCGCTCAATGTTGTTGAGTGAACGGTTTTGTGCGAAAAACTGGGACTGAACAGCAAGACTACGTTGCAGATTTGTTTGGGAATCCGGAAGTCCGGTGTTGGATGGCCCACCTTCGGAAACCAAAACAGGATCGGAGGTGTCAGAATTAGATGGAGCAGCGCTCTCGCCTCGACCAGTGATGGCCATATGCCGTCTACTGCTCGGTGGGGGCGTGTGAATACCCAACATTTTGAAAATAAGAAAGAAGAGTTAAAAAGAGAAAGATTTGGAGACTAAATGTTTAATACTAAAGAAACTATTGAGCTTTCAGGCGACCCAAGGGTAGGTATTTGATCAGTGGGCCTAGGGCTAGAGGATTCTGCAATAAAAAAGTTTTCGCTAATGTGAAGCCCGCCTCAGAATCCCGTCAGCCCCTACCGGCATCAAAACCCTACGGGCGGGTGAGTGGGCTTTTTTTCGCGTTTTCAGCGGTGGAATAGTCGCGGGGGGGCAACAGAAGAAGTTTAGAGGTTGTTTCAGCGAAATCGGAAGGTAAGTGACAAAGTTATAGCAGGTAGAAGGGTGAAATTTAAGTTAAAATGTATGGGAAGGAAAATCGCTAATAAATCGGGAAACTGTGGTCGGATTTAGGTGAAAGAGGTTTTAAAATTTAGGGAATAATAAGGCTAACTTGTGTTAAAAATTTGAAGACCGAATGTCGAGGGGCGCCGGAGTTATTGAGAAATTAGATGTTATAAACTTTAAGTTAAAATGTATCGGAAGGAAAATCGCTAATAAATCGGGAAACTGTGATCGGATTTAGGTGAAAAAGGTTTTAAAATTTAGGGAATAATAAGTCTAACTTGTATTAAAAATTTGAAGACCGAATGTCGAGGGGCGCCGGAGTTATTGAGAAATTAGATGTTATAAACTTTAAGTTAAAATGTATCGGAAGGAAAATCGCTAATAAATCGGGAAACTGTGATCGGATTTAGGTGAAAAAGGTTTTAAAATTTAGGGAATAATAAGTCTAACTTGTATTAAAAATTTGAAGACCGAATGTCGAGGGGCGCCGGAGTTATTGAGAAATTAGATGTTATCGGTTAGGTTAGGTTAGGTTAGGTTAGGTTAGGTTAGGTTAGGTTAGGTTAGGTTAGGTTAGGTTAGGTTAGGTTTTTTTTTTTTTGTTAGTCTGATAGATTCAGACCATCAGACATATTT